>OY744520.1:69979461-70059461 GCA_963556195.1 Sepiola atlantica | reverse complement strand
GTGTGCACGTTTTCGACTACACTCTCACCGTGGGAAGATGTGGCACAAGGTCGGAAGGTGGGGAGAATAAGCTAGCGCAAAAGACGTGGAACACTCTGGCCTCTTAAAAATTGCCTGAGCAGCTCCGTTGATATTCCCCAGTAGGGGTGCCTCAGGTAGTTAGCTATAAACTAACTCATTCCCAAAGCAAGAAGGCAAGGCTTGGGAGGGTGGGCCTCCAAGGGCTGAATAGAAGAAATACCACAACCTGACAGAAAAAAGTCCACTGTGGTCACAATGGGTCAGTTGCTGTCCGACTGATTGTCAAAGACGAATCCTCGATGATATCTTTTAAAAGAAAGGAGACGGATTATGTCGCCTCTGTTCTGTTCTATATTAAATGGTATTTAAATGGTATATTAAATGGTAGATTAAATGGTACCCCACCTCCTTTTATGTTTGTCGGATTCTTAAGCAAAACAACTTTTTCAGAATTTTAACACGGCAGGGGGACTATTTTACATTAAAATTGAACTCACCTAAAAAAATTGATTTAATAATCTGAGAATTCGGTTTTCACCACCCCACCCCCGTAAATAAAATAAATAAATGAAATAAAATAATACAGATTTTAGGGGCTGGTGAAGTAATCCTCGGGAAATCAACCTCATTTTATGTTAAACTTACAAAAAAAGAAACAATTTAGAAAAAAAGTTCTATTCGATAATGTGATGGCAATCATCATCATCATCATCATCATCATCATCATCATCATCATCATCATCATCATCATCATCTGTTCTACATTTACTAACCCATAAACTCTCATCCATTCTTTCATCATCATATTCAATTTAACGTCTGTTTTACATGCTGGCATATGTTGGACAGCTTTCAGAAATTGACTTCCAATTTACCCTATATCTAGCCATATTTTATCCCTCTTTCTCTCAAATCCATCCTTATCACTTCTTCCCCTGTTTTCCTTGGGCTTCCCGTTTCACCTGCTAACTGACCCTTGTACTATCCAAAGATTAAAAAAATTTTTTTTAAGAGAGGTGAGATAATTTCTGAAATGTTAATAATTGTCAATTTTAATAGTAGCGAAAGATTAGGTCTAAAATTCTACAATAATGTTGTATTCGTTTCGAATTTACCCGTTTTTCTTTTCTTCTTTCCAGACAAAATCAATTAAAGTGAATTGTCAAGAGGCACAACAGAATATTCCAGTAGATATTTTGGTAAGGATCATCAAAATATTTGTATTTATGCTATTTGTCTACTCCTTTCTTATTTAGCGATATATATATATATATATATATATATATATATATATATATATATATATATATATATATATATATATATATATAGATGAAAGAAGAGGGATAAACATGTACGAATGACAAATCTATTTCAAGTTCGATTGTTCAATGCAAGGTGTACTCGGTAAAAACATGTTTATTATTCTGTCCTTAAACCAAGGCTTTTCAAAGATTAAAATCTTATCATCAGAGGAATTACATAGATAGATAAGTTGGCAGTGGAAAAGCCAAAATTCAAAATTTTAAAAATTATTAAGTAATGGAAAGTGAGAATGTGCGTGTAAAAAAATATGGGGTCTGTCTAGTTGGTAAATGTCCGTTGATAAGGTGTCCAGTGAAAGGAGATTTAAAGATGAGAAATAATAGTTTTTGTGAAGGCAGCATTGAAAAAGTTCAAAAATGAAGTAAATCCAATAGAAATATGTTTAGTTCAATCGTAGGTGGAACGCACTTATTCGGAAGTAATTTTGAGAATTCGGGCCATTTTAAAATACTTCCGTGGACCGAGAATGAGAGTAGTTTATCAGAAGTTGAAATTGAACTGTGTATAATTAAATGCAGGCAGTCGGGAATTTAAGTAGTGACTTCGATCAAGTCTAAGAAAAGCGAGAGCTTTTAGTAGGAGACGAGGCCAAATGAGGAAGTGGGGGAAGGGATAAAGATAAAAGATAAAGAAAGTGGGTGATAGGGTTAGTTAAATGAACTATGGCTGATGCTGGGAAAAGAGAAGGGGAAGGGATTGTTTGGTTACTGCTTATTGCTAGTAAGCAATAAAACCGGTGCGAGTTGGGGTGGGGTTATCATAAGCTAAACACAGAAGTGAATTCAGGTCAGTGAGTAAATATAATAATAATTAAAACGGATTTTTGAACGAACTTATATATAATTCAGAAAGTTTAAAAGGGTTCCAATTGGGAAATTAGGGTTCAAGTGAATGTGAATCTGGAATTTATGTGTTTAATATGTAATAATTCGGACAACAACTACTGTTTCAGTGTTTGATGTATAAAGACTTTAAAGAATTCCCAGTTAGTTAAATATTAAATGTATGACTAAATAAGAAACTTTAATGTATAACTGAAATAAGGATTAGGAACAGCGTTAGTCTGCTTGCAACAATTGATTTCTAGTACAAGGATTATGGGGTAGGATTGGGTTGAATTTTGTAACCTAAGTGAAGCACTAGTGTGTTGAAATTATAAATAGATTTTAAGGCGGGAGCAAATGGACCATTTTAGGAGTAACCAGGGAGCGTAGTTTAAAGGTGAGAGAAATGGAATCTATGAGAAAAATATTGTCGGTAGAGCGAAGCGTATACAGAGTTGATGGAATGAATACAAGGGAGATAAAAAACTATGGATGAGTGTGTACGAGGGTTGGCCAATAATTGACAAAAAGGGGAATAGGAATTATAATGTTGAAGTAAAAGCGGTTGAGGATTAGTAGAGTGGAGGAGAATAATATTTGTTCTCAATTTACATTAAGTGTTATGGGTTAATATAGTTATTAGGTGTACAAGGGAGGATACGTTATGTTATTGGGATGGTTATTTGTAAGGTTGGAAAAGTTAAGAATTAAAAAATTAAAAAATTAACAAATTATAGAATTTAAGAATTAGTTTAATGTTAGAGAGGGAGTTGTTGGCTAGGAAGAGGGGTGTCAGATGAAGTAATGAAATTTATGTATTTAAATTTTCGCTTGTGCCTGCAATTTGAGACAAGTTCATTTTTAGAGTTAATAATATTTGTGCTTTTAGCTGCTGTAGCTATCATAAATGTTTTTAATGTACATAGTTGGCAGAAAGCGGATCTTGGAGTGTAGGAATTAGACCTTTTTAATATTGCCCAATGTAGGGAGTAGGGACTGTTTTTACTGTTAAGACTTTTTTTATTAGATTGGATAGAGAGGTGCTAGTGACATTGTTATTATTGTGTTTGAAAGAGTAAATATGGTTTGAGATTCGGGTTTTGATGGGGAAGGCACTTTTCCCAATGTAAGTGTGTATTTTGTATGGAGTTGTTATTATAGTATTTGTGTTATTTATAGTATCGGGAATGTTTTGGGTTTGTATGTTCAAGTTCTGGGCCAAAAGTTAAGTTGGAATTGTTAGGTTGAGAAGATGAGATAATTTCAAGGGTGAGATCAAGTTTAATAATTTTCCAAACTTTGAATTTTGGCTTTTCCACTGCCAACTTATCTATCTATGTAATTCTTCTGATGATAAGATTTTAATCTTTGAAAAGCCTTGGCTTAAGGAAAGAATAATAAACATGTTTTTACCGAGTACACCTTGCATTGAACAATCGAAATTGAAATAGATTTGTCATTCGTATATCCCTCTTCTTTCATCTATCTTTATAATTGCTCTATCTCGTATATTGAGCTTAAACCATTTCACTATAAGTTATATCTACTAAAAGTATACTTTTAGTTTCATATTTTATGTATATATATATATATATATATATATATATATATATATATATATATATATATATATATATATATATATATAAACATCTATTTCCACTATAACAGCTGTTTTGTTTTTGACGGTAACTACCCTAACTTTACGTTTTCTTCTCAACCAAAAGTTTCTTTATCTTTTGTTATTTTTTTGTGTAAAAAAAGCATATTTTAAAAGTTAAATGTTGCCGGTAATATTTACACTTACATTGCCGGTTTTTATCCTCTGATGAAAAGAGTTTGTCTTTGAAAATCCATGGATTAAGCATATGAAATTCCTTGCTTTCAACTACTGATGTTTAAATAAATATTGTATCTATACAATTTTTTATTCTCATCTTTCATCTCTTGAATTGATTGCTTGAAATGCTGGCGTATGTAGGTAAAAATAATTTAATATTATTTACTTAAAATTAATATTATTATAAGCCCCTTTAAGAGATTGAAGTTGAACCGTGTTTGGGGAAGTTTAAAATAGGCTGTCACGTAGCTATATGGCATATTCTGACACCATTCGTTGAATACTTTCCAGATAGTTTTTCTATATGTGTCTCCCTTTGCATAAATAAAACTTAAATTCCCTTAATTGACGTGGTAATGTCTCATGGCCAGTTGGTTATGACGCTTGCTTGCGGAGTCTAGGGTGATTCTGTAACCGGGTTCGAACCTTACGACCGTCTGAATTATCATTCCCTACACTGATGAGATCGAACGCTTAAAACACTGGCGTATGTAGGTAAAAATAATTTAATATTATTTACTCAAAATTAATATATGCAAACATTGTGAAAAATAATATAACTTCTCTGTTTAATTATACCTTATTTATTTAGAACATTTATTAATTTTTTTATTTTAATACAAAAACGACGATCAGAAAATTTGAAAAAATAAAAAAGGTATAATTAAACAGACGAATTCTGTTATTTTTTAACAATGTTTGTATAAATAAGAAAATGCTGCTTAAATACGCACACACACAATATATATATATATAAAAAGATTCAGACAGACAATCTACAGCTAGATGAGGAAAATGAGATACGAGATCTCGAAGAGCAGGAGTCCTATAAATACCTTGGCATTGAGGAAAATGACACCATCCAACATGCCAGGATGAGAGAGAAAATTGGCAGAGAGTATGTACGCCGTGTCAGAAAGATCTGCAAAACACAGCTTACAAACAAAAATAAAATAACTGCCATTAACCAACTTGCAATGCCAGTAATTACGTACAGCTTTGGCATCATTGATTGGCCTCAACAAACCATCAACAGGCTAGATGTAAAGACTCGAAAAATGTTAACCCTCCATAGGGTCATCTATAGAAATCAGTGTCTGCCAAGACTGTACTTGCCCAGAAGAGAGGGAGGATTGGGTCTATCAGAGATAAACCACCAGCACAGAGCCACTATTGTCAGCATTGGCCAGTACCTCAGAAGCTCCTTAAACCCCAGCCTAGCAATGGTACGTGAACACCAAGATTCAAGAGCCAGCAAAACAAATTCCATCACAAAGTTGGCCAAGCATTTTGGACAAGGCTGTCATATAGATGAGGCAGAAACACAAAGCAATCCTGCCACAGAGATAGCCCAAAAGAGCCGCAAGAGATACACCCAGACTTTTAAGAACAGGTGCATTGATGAGTGGTCAGAACAGAAACGTGCCACATACTTCCTCGATGAACTATCCAAGGACTATATTGATAAGGAAGGGTCCTTGGACTGGCTAAGAAGGGGAGCCCTCCACTACGACCAGGAGAGGCTGATAATGGCCGCACAAGACCAGGGCCTGATGACAAATGCGTTTAAAAAGATGGCTGGTCTCAGTCAGGACAACAAGTGCAGGTTTTGCCACACTGAAGTGGAGAGTGTGAGCCACCTGATATCGAGTTGCAAAATCATGTTGGCAGATGGCTCCTATACAACACGACATAATGGAGTGTGCAGGTACCTCCACTGGACCATCTGTAAGAAACTGAATATCAGATGTAGCAGCAGGCACTGGGAACATCTACCTGAGAGAACTGTGGGGAATGAGACATACACCATCCATTATGACCATGAAATCCCCACAGCTACCTATCTGGAAAACGCAGCTGTCAAACCTGACATTGTAATATGGAACAAGAGAGAGAGAGTGGCAACTTTGGTTGAGGTCAGTGTCCCTAATGATGGGGGCCTAAATAGAGCTGAAAGGGAGAAAATAACAAAATATCAGGGTCTAATGTATGATATGAAAAGAAACTGGAACCTCAAAGAGATCTCTATCATTCCAGTTATCATAGGAGCCACTGGACTCATGAAGAAGAACTTGAAAAAGTATTTAGCAAGTATACCTGGTGAACCAAGTGCAAGAGAAATCCAGACAACTGCACTCAAGGGAACGGCCAGAATCCTGAAAAGAGCTCTCGGTTGGAGTCTGTAAATAGCGGGTGATCGTATGGCATTTGGAAGAATGCCCCGTCCCCAGCAAATGAATGAAAAGAAAAATATAAACCACGTCAAATGTTAGGAAGAATTCACATCATTTCACAAACAAACTGTTTTTATTTCTCAGCATACAATTGTTTCGGCTTAATACCAAGCTATTTATAAAATGCTCCTGTATCCTATGCATTTATTTCCTGGGGTGGCTATTGTCAGTACTCGTATATAAACAAAAGTAAAGGAAAGAAAAAAAAGAAAAAAGGAAAAATTTCAGGCAAGTAAAGCCTGGATTACAGTCCGTACTCATCATCATTTTTATTTATATACTAATGGAGATGTCAACTTCTAAATGTTCAAGTTGTGGCATCCACACTTCATATGCGTTTATCTATTAGTTTTTTTAAATTGTTCATCATCGACTTCAGTATTTATTCCAGAAAATAAATGCATAGGAATCAGGATCATTTCATGAATATCTTTGTAGTAAGTCGAAACAATTGTATGCTGGAAATAAAAACAGTTTGTTTGTTAAATGATGTGAATCTGTTTTTCCTAACATTTGACGGGGTTTAAATTAAATAAAACTATTTCATAGAATAGCTCTAGCTTCACACTATTGAGCTATTACAATTGCTTTATGTTATAAAATATATATTTTAAATATAAAAACTGTAAATATACATACATACGTATATATATATATATATATATATATATATATATATATATATATATATATATATATAACATTACAAAAAGAACAGAAAATACGAAAACACCAATTCAATAAACAAAAATAAACAAACACGTTAAGTCGATAAAAACATATTTGAATCATCTCTTTCAGCTCTATATCGAACAATTAATCCGATACATAACTTTATTCCCAAAAACGACAACAATAAAGCACACTAGTTTCACAGGCTCAAACGATAAACTATATAGCCACCCCTTTCGTATTTTTTTCAGGTATAATAATAACATTACAAAAGAACAGATGAATAAATAAATAAATAAAACTTGCTAACAGATAAATAAATAATAAATAAAACTTGCTAGGGAATAAAATGAAGGCCTCCCTTGAGCCCTAGTTAATCACTATCCCACACCGGATTTTTTCGGGGACGCCCTCAGAGATGCTCCGTTTTGCTGTCATTGTTGACGCCATTCCCTGTCGGGCGTGTCTACAATCATTTCAGCTTACCGATGATTCCACTGGGCATGGAGATTTTACTAAAGATGTCTAAATCTGCCCTTTTGGATGAAACTGCGGTACATTGCTGAAATATGTAATATACAGTATCTAAATAAATTATATATATATATATATATATATATATATATATATATATATATATATATATATATATATATATAACTAGAACTCTAATGCAATTTAATGTCACATAAACCTCAGCAAATATAGGAACAAATTTTCACAAATTCTTCAAAAAGACAGTTTTTATTTGCATATATTTAGCCTGACGATTCCCTACGGGGATGAAACGCGGAAGCCTCTGTGTAGCTTAATTGCCATAAATATATTTTCATGACTTACTATATATATATATATATATATATATATATATATATATATATATATACACACAGCTTTGTTATTGTTTTGACTGGTGATAGAACACTGGTGTGTTTATTTAGTATTTATCCGCTCCCTAAGCAGTTAAGAATATGCAGAGTACTGCATTCAATCGCCATTAATCGGACGTGTCATCAATTTTTATTTTTTATATATATGTACGATATTTTATTGCCTATGATGTTATGCAACTTTGTTATTGTTTTTTACTAGCGATAGAACACTGGTGTGTTCATTTAGTATTTATTGGCTCCCTAAGCGGTTTAGAATATGCAGAGTACTGCATTCAGTCGCCCTTGGAGCTCTGCTCGCAATGAGTGAGCGAGCATCATAGTGCACAAACCTTGTGAATGTTTCATCATCAATTGATGGATGACTCAAGACAAGACAAAAAGGTGGCATCAACGATTAGATGGAGAGGGGGCATAATTCACCATATAATTTAAAAAATGATGAATATCTTATATTGCCTTATATATATGTCGATTGTGATTATGAATCGTGGAGAAAATAATTATTCTGGCATGATGCCCTTATAAAGAATTTGCTGGTGTGAGTTGAATGTCAAGATGGGAGATAGGCTATGTAAGTAGGTCTCTGACGGATCCGGCTTGAACTGCAAATGAAAAGGAGGTCCAAATAAAATACCAACATCTCCACTATAATAAAACCAACTTTATTTAACTAGAACATCGAAATATGAGGCAAGTTTTCTCGGCAGGCAGGCTTCAGCTAAAAACAGAATGTGGAGTTCTAGAGTCTTGCCGTTTTCTGGCAAAGAACGGGAACATGTTTTTAGAGTCTTATCTTCACAACATCTCGTTCAGGAACATATTTTTCTGTTCCAACCAACGAGGTGGGCGGAAACGGATGTTTTCTGAAAGTCTCGCACATGTGCAGAAGTGTTCGATGCCCAGTGTATTTCTATGCGAATCTTAATATGCCTGTTTTCTCCAACCGAGCTACAACCTGACATTATCCAAGAGATTGTGTGTACATATAGAAGAAATCGATCTGTCATGCAACTGCTTCAATTACCAATCTTAAAAATAGTTCTTTTATTTATTTGTAGCTCCTGTTCAAGTATTTAAACACATATCCTCCCAAGTTTATTGGAAACCCATATACAGTGAAATTAAATGAGGTAAGATACTTTACATTGTCTTTTCCCGATATGTTACAATCATTGTTCTGTCAATATACCTTTATCTCTATTTATTTAAAGTTAGGTACGTGTATATGTTTATATATTTTTATGCGCAAGATTCACTCCTAAGCTAATTAACTGATCATTATGAAATCTGAAATACAGCTGCTGGGCGTGAGGAGTTGCAATGTGGGTTATACTTAGTTAAATGTAGTTTTATGCAAAGAAGGTGAAAGCCTTTCATGAAAATTTAGATACCTCAGATTTCTTTGAAATCTTAACAATAAGTATTAGACATCAATTAATATATATTCTCCAAATGTCAGTTTCTTTGGAGTGTTTTAAATGGTTTTTAGGGGGTATGATATGGGTACAACCTCCCATTTAAAAATTAAAATATATCAGATATGGATTGAATTTGATCCATCGTCATTAGACACCAATTAAGCAAGATACCATGAATTGCTATTTTTTAAAGACCTCTTAAGCTTAAACCTTAAATTTTAGACATTTTCTAGAATAATGTAATGAGTTTGAATAAAAATTGGATTAAGGATACTAGACATAATTTTTAGTATTATTAATCATCGTAAGGGGACATAAAAGTGGTGGAAAACTGCTCTTGTCGGGAATTAATTTTACTCATCCTAGGACAGGTATTCTTGTAGTGCATATATATATATATATATATATATATATATATATATATATATATATATATATATATATATATATATATATATATTAGACTGAAAAATGCGGACGCAGGTGTATTAATATTCTAAAATATAAACCTGCCAAGTACAGAACAAGTGGAATTAACTCTTAAAATATTGAATTCGGACGCGCCTCTGGTGTACAAAAGAATCGAAAGTTCAGAGACGCGCCTATGTTGAACAAAAGAATCTAAAGTTTAATCGAAAGTTTCTGGACGCGCCTCTGGTGTAAAACAGAATCGAAAGTTTACGGACATGCCTCTGGTGTACAAAAGAATCGAAATGTTCTGAATGCGCCTTTAGTGTACAAAAGAATCGAAAGTTTACGACCACGCATCTGGTGTACAAAAGAATCGAAAGGTTATGGACACACCTCTAGTGTACAAAAAAGAATCAAAAGTTTATGGGCGCACCCCTAGTGTACAAAAGAATCGAAAGTTCAGAGACGCGCCTCCGTTGTACAAAATAATCGAAAGTTTAATCATAACTTTCCGGACGCGCCTCTGGTGTACAAAATAATCGAAAGTTTATGGACGCCCGTCTGGTGTACAAAAGAATCGAAAGTTCAGAGATGCGCCTCTGTTGTACAAATGAATCGATAGTTTAATCGAAGTTTCCGGACGCTCCTCTGGTGTACAAAAGCATCGGAAATTTCTGGACGCACCTGTGGTGTACAAAAGAATCGAAAGTTTCCAGAAAGTTTCTAGAAAGTTTCTGGACGCGCCTCTGGTGTACCAAAGAATCGAAAGTTAGCATCTTCAACATACCTAATAGTTAATATCTTTAATATAGCCAATTTTTTTAAATGAATTTTTGGGGCATTATTTTGTCTTTCTTTCTTCCAAAAGTGTGGCTTTAGTTTTCAATTTGGCCTTTTTTGGCCTATTTTCCTGAAAAAATTGCTTTCAAAAGTCAATTATCACATTAAAAAATGTTTCTACTAAAAGTCACACAACTTAGTTTCTATGGCCCCGATCTTTTTAATACTTACATATTTCGAATCAGCTCATCAAGTTCTATCTTTCTATTTCCCATCCTTAAATTATATTCATAATAAAAAGTTATGTCGAGATAAAGGGCATGAGGAGCGTTACTCAATAGGCATTTTTGTCAGTTTAAGCTGCTCAACCCTTCCATATCTTAAACTCCTTTAGAGATTTCTTTATTTTTAGATTCCTTGCTGTGTTTGCTACGTTTTTGGTATATACGAAATAAATATTTGTTTTAAATAAAAAAGTTATAGTGATTCAAAATCAATGGGGGAGTTACCCTACACATTGATGACCACATATATTTTGAATAACTTTTTTTCTACTGGACCAAATTTTAATTTATTTATGTTAAAAAAAGGATTCGGACGAGTCAATTCTAAGGCAAAACACCACATCAAGTTTGAATGAAAACTGAATTAATGACAAGCCCAAGAATCGGTCACAATTGGGTAAACGTTGACCTTAAGCATATTATTCACACACTGCCGTGTGTAGATGATAACATAAATGTAAGCTGACCTCAAGTCATCCTCTGTCTATTATACCGTATAGTCCACCACACTAATATCTAATGTGAGCAAGCTTAAATCTGATGACCTGAGAAGAAGATTAAATCTGGACAGTATAGGGAGAAGTGTGCAGACCTAGAAACTTTGATGGTATGGCCACATTGAAAGAATGGATGAGTTAGCAGATGTAAAACAGTTTAAGTAGCAGGTCAGTTGGTAGAGTAAGGCCAAGGAAAACATGAGAGGAAGTGATAAAGATGGGTTTGAGATAAAGAAGGATAAATAAAGACCTGGGAAGATAGGTTAGTTTTGAAGTCAATTTTTAGAAGCTGTCCAACACAAGCCAGCATGTAAAACAGACTTTAAACCGACGATGACGATGACGATGACGATGATGATGATGATTCAAAGTGTATAAACTTTTGAACTGTTGTATTGGATTTCTGTTAAACTGCATAAGGAGAAAAAGTTATCTGACCTTCAAATGTATCCATGTGATACTGGATTTTTTACTAATAAGTCACCACTTATCAAGGCCAAAAGCCACTCGAGTATAAGGGTTAATTGCCAGATGAAGAATATTATGGGTTGAAAATGACCAATGAATGAACAAAATTTTATTACTTATGGGTACGGTTTATGACAAGTATTTGTTGATATCTGACTTAAAGATGGACATGTTGTAGTTTGCAGGGAAGTACTCTCATGGTAATGTTTTCCACAGGTGTAAAGTTCTTGGAAAAGAAACTCTGTTCATGAAAATTCCAGCTGATGTTAGGAGGGAAAAAGAAAGTTCTTTTCCGTTGTGGTAGGAATACGAGCTCTTGTTGTGAATGTTTTGCAGGGAGAAACCAGAGATTGGAGCTGAAGCAACTGCCATGGAAATAACAATAGAGTAGAAAAAGACTAACAACGTCTCTTCTATGAGAAAGGACTATAGAGAACCGAAGAGACTATCCAACACTAGATTGTGAAGTTGACTTTGCACTCTGTACATATGCAACATTTATCAGTTTCTCTTATGGCTTTCAAATTATTTAATATCTTGAGACACTTTCATTGTATGTCTCTATAGAGAAATGAGACACATGCACAAATCTAAGTTTATTCAGCTGAACATGAATTATGAGATAAAAACTGAATGTTTTTATACTTATTCAGGACCAACAATGATGGATTGATTTTCAATCAGGGGTGCCAACCTGAAAAATAATCATAAATTACATATTATTTAGCAGTAATATGCTTTTGGTGTTAAGTATAGATCTATAATTTATCAAATACGTAAATCTATATAAGTATTCTTGACAAGGGTTGACCTCAGGTGCACTTATCACCATTTGGTGCACCAACCATTAGCCTCTCCCTCTTGGACAGGGTGCAAAAAAAAAAAGAATTTCTAACCTAATAGGTCTCGCACTGTCTGTCAAACTCCATCCCCTGTCGCATAGCCCTAGTGTTGCACCCCTGTGTTTGTTTTACAAGTACTTCCACGAAATGTGCTCTGATGAACTTATTGTACTTGTACCTCCGTAACGTAAATACCCCTGCCTCACCCAACTAGCAGCAAAATTCGCTAAAGAAGTCCCTAGATGCTGGAAGATTTTCTACTCTAATCGCTTCACGTAGAAATTTAAATGTAATGTGAATAAACATCTAATTGCCCAACTCTCTACCCAGGTTGCCCCTCTCCTCTATAAATCTGGCTCCTATCATAGTAGCCTTTACAATATGCATTGTTTGCGGCCAACAAAAGTAAACAAAAAAAAGATACGAGGTAGTGGATTGGTTAATTTGATAATGTGACAGAAAATTTGAAGCTAGATTTATAGTTGCAGTGAAGAACTTAGAGAAGTGCCATGTAAAATCCTGCTAGATAGGGCCGTTTATACAGAAGCCACTCATAGATAAGGAAATTGATCCACAGTTAAGTGTAATAAGATATACGTTTAAGTGAAAATGTTATCTGTGTCGTCCTACATTCATGAACCTGTTATCTGTTCAAGAGAAGTATCCATACCCTATTGCCGCTAACCTCAGGCCCAAGAGGCAGGATATAATCTGTGTATCTTAGTTACTGTTTATTTCATTTTACTGGAAATATGATTTTCAATTATTTTCTTTCTTGATTCACAGAGAGAAACTATTATTAATCTATCTCTACACTGTTAAAGCGTTATGATGTTTTTGGAGTTTGTCTGTTCGTACACAAATAGAAACATGTGATTGGTTGATAAAAAAGGAATAGGCAGAGTACACATTACTAAGGCAGTAGTTTTTACGATGTTAATAACCGAGTTCGAATTTCATGTAACACATCGCAGTATAGTATTGCTGAAAGGGGTTGGAAATTTTTTCAGTTGCAGGGATGTGTTGGCCAAGATATCAGGGAGGGTGGAGTCAGATTCCTGGGCTGAGTGGACTGTCTTCCTATGCATTAGCGTCGAATCGGACAGGGCATTGGTGACGGCATTGTCTGTTCTTTTGATGTATTGGATATCGAATGTGAACTGTGAGATATAGTCCAGGTATCTGATCTCACAAGCTGTGTATTTGTCCAAGTTGGTTGACAAGGGTGTTGTCAGAGGTTTGTGGTCAGTCCGGATGTCTTCGTCCAACTGGGCTAATTTGTTTTTCCTCTGAAGAAGATTTGTCAAAGGGTTTATGAGGGTAGAGCATCCAGGGATTAATCTTCGGTAAAAATTTACCATCCCCATTGTTGTGACCCTTTTAGGGGCCAAAATAAAGACACGGAAACACGGGGTTACAGGAGCA
Source organism: Sepiola atlantica (assembly GCA_963556195.1). Classification (NCBI taxonomy): domain Eukaryota; kingdom Metazoa; phylum Mollusca; class Cephalopoda; order Sepiida; family Sepiolidae; genus Sepiola; species Sepiola atlantica. The sequence goes on along the minus strand of OY744520.1, from coordinate 70,045,526 downwards.
AAGATATATTATTGAAGAAAAAGAATATATATACAAGAAGTGATATTCTGGACTGTCAGTATAGAACTGGGGTGGAAGAAGTCTGTGAGTTGGAATGCTTCTCGCATTTTATTATGGATGGACGAGTCCATTTGTTCTTCATACAGGTACGGCACCATAACACCCATGAAGCGTTATAGTTGTTTAATAGATGTGGGCACTGGGAAGTCCTGTATAGCTCTGATCTTGACAGGCAGTGGGGTGATTCCATAGGCGTCTATGTAGTGTCCTCTTTGTCATTATCGTTACCCTTTTGCCTGTATCACCACCAATGATCGACCATGCAATAAGTGGTAACCCTGACATGATTCGAATTTCATGTAATACAGTTTCTGTGATGATTCGGTGTGAATTTCTTAATGGTTATATCCGGCAACTAGCACGTTTGTGAAACAAATTCAGCACATAGCAAAATTGTTTATTTTTCCATACAAACAAGGCAGGGCTGAAGTTAAAGCTAAAGTTCGGGTAGCTGATATCCTATCTTCTGACATGCTTCATCGTTCTCCTCTTGTTTCTGTGTGTATGTTTTTTTATAAAATATAGTTCTTTGTTCTGTCAGCTGGAGTCTATGTGTGGTCTCAGTACAGGTCAACTTTACATGTGGGTCATTCACTTAGTGACCAATATTAGATTACAATCAGTAAGGTCACCCAGACTAAGTCCATTAAGGGTGGTTACAGTGAAGCACTATTGATATCGTTACTACTACTACTACTACTACTACTACTACTACTACTACTACTACTACTACTACATCATCACCATCATCACCATCATCACCACCATTATCACTATCATCATCATATTCGGTTTAACGTTTGTTTTACATGCTGGCATGTGTTGGAAGCTTTGTAGAAATTGACTTCCAAAGTAACCTATCTCTGACCAGGTCTTTATCCCTCTTTCTCACGTCCATTTTTATCACTATCTCCCATGTTTTCCTTAGCCTTTCCCTGTGAACTGACCCTGCTACCTCAATTATTCTACATGTACTAACCCAAGAACTCTCATCCATTCTTTCAATGTAGCCATACCATCGAAGTCTCCTGTTCTGCACACATATCCCTATACTGTCCAGATTAAATCTTCCTCTAAGGTTATAAGATCTAAGCCTGTTTTTAAGACTCACAGTACACATCAGTCGTATCATTCACATATCATTTCTCTCCATGCAATGCATGTTCTCAATTGTCAGACACTTCCCTTGGTTGACAGTGGTAACGCTCTGCTGGTTAGTAATGGCAGAAGTTCCTTGAACTTACTTCATCCACTCTTAATTCTTGCAATCACACTAGCACCTGATCCTCCTTGTACTCCAATAGTATTACATAGCAGCATAATAAACAAATAATCACTTTATCCCTTTTATAAGTTCTTCCTCGTGTCTTCTCCTGCTATTTTCACAAATCTCATAACTTTCTTCCTCTTTCAGACCACACCAATCAATAGTATAGTATTGCGCTTGAAGGAAAAAATCAATGATGCAGACTTTTGGCCTGATTCTTCCAGTGTATATAAATATTTCCTTCTCTCAAAGGTAAGTGACAATTTGAGATGATCTAAATTAAGTTTTAACATCTAAATACTGAAGATTCTTTGATATTATTACACTTCATTATTTCTTTTATTATTGTATTCAATTTTTCCGTTTTCTAATTTGTATGCATTTTTTATTTTCAAAGACGCCAGTATTTGATATTGATGGTGATAATGGCAATGTGATTTTGAGACAGCAGTTAGATTATGAGAGTCAAGAAACATCCTTTGACCTTGAAGTTTTAGTCACGGTGAGTACCCTGATGTTTGTTTAGAATTACAGTTCCGTTTCATTATTATTTCTTTTTTTGAATAGTTCAATTTTTAGAATCTTGGTGCATTTCGATAACTAAGAAGTAGTTTTTATTATTTCATTTTCATTCTAAGCTCTAAACCAGGGGCGGGCAATCTTTTCAGAGTGAGGGCCAGATAAGACTTTTGGAAGGAGATCGCGGGCCGAAGTGAAAAATGAAATCTCAGAATTGTAAAAAAATTGCATTGAACACTCTACAAATCTGATATTTTTCCTCAAGAGACTTCTGTATGTGATGTTATAAAAGGCGCCGACGAAGAGCCATTTTGGAATCATAAAAAATAATGACGGGGGAAGTAGCAAATTGATCCAGCATTCGTTTTGACCCACCTCACATAGGTTCTATGTTTCATGCCCTTTCCTCGTCTCTCGTTTCCTCTTCGCCTCTCTCTTTCTCTTTTTCTATTTTTATCTCTTAATAGTTAAAGAAAAATGAAATATACATGTATGATCGCAATAATAAAGCATAGCAGGGTGGCGGGCCAGACGCTAAGCCTTCGCGGGCCGGATGTGGCCCGCGGGCCGGAGGTTGCCCGCCCCTGCTCTAAACGAGAGAATCATGAGTATAAGGCCAACATTTTGACGTGTGGTTTATTTTATTTTGGAAATGATAAAATGTTGATAAAAACAAACGAACATTTTTAAATAATTTATTTAAAATTAAAGAGACAATGATAGTAAAAATGATATTAAGATAATTTATTTAAAATTAAAGAGAAAATGATAGTAAAAATGATATTAAGATAATTTATTTAAAATTAAAGAGAAAATGATAGTAAAAATGATATTAAGATAATTTATTTAAAATTAAAGAGAAAATGATAGTAAAAATGATATTAAGATAATTTATTTTAAATTAAAGAGAATATGATCATTAAAAAAATGAAATTAAAATAATTTATTACAAAATTAAAGAGAAAATGATCATTAAAATATGAGATTAAAATAATTTATTAGAAAATTAAAAAGAAAAATGATCATTAAAAAATGACATCTTTTTTAGCAACACACATGTGTGGTGAATATAAAATTATTCTCTGCATATGTTGGCCACCGGTATTTGTGTGTCATTATTGTTTTAGCAACAAATACTAGACGTGAATCTAAAATTTAAAGATGATTAAGAAAACATAGGCTAACAAAAGCATTTAGTTTATTAACAGTTTGTCTAGGACAAGCATTAAAAGACAGTGAAGAGCCAGTAGAGATCAGGATGCTATGTGACATATTTAAAAAAAATGATTAGTGTATTCATTTTTTTATTTTACTTATTTATTTTTGTAAATATTTAAAAAATGTTTTCTTTATATTAGTATTTTTGTCTTTGAGAAACGGGATATCGTCTGATTGGATAAGCAAAGGTGAATTTCAACTGATGCACTGAGACACTTATGGTAAATTATAACCTATTACTACTGAAATTTTGCCAGACTGAGATAAGTGCTCCAAGCTGGTGAACTTTTACCAGAATGAAAGAAGATATTTTAATATGAGATGGAAATGTTTTTTAAGGAGATGTTGTAACATCACAAATGGTAATGATAACAGAGTCTGAAATTATTCTAGTTCATTATAAGCATTGAACAAAATTCAGTGCAAATATAAATGTGTGCTTTATTTGAATGGACTATATGCATTCATGCTTTATTTGAATGGACTATATGCATTCAAGCTTTATTTGAACAAACTATATGAATTAATGTATTTTTTGAATGGTCTATATGAATTCACGTTTTATTTGAGTGGACTATATGCATTCAAGCTTTATTTGAAAGACTATATGCATTTAAGCTTTATATGAAGAACTATGCATTCATGCTTTATTTGAACGGACTATATGCATTTATGTCATATTTGAACGGACTTTATGCATTCATGCTTTATTTGAAAGGACTATATGAATTTATGCTTCATTTAAATGGATTATATGCATTTATGCCATATTTGAACGGATTATATGCATTTATGCTTTATTTTAATGAGCTATATCATTTATGCTTTATTTGAACGGACTATATGCATTCATGCTTTTTTCGAATGGACTATATGCATTCAAGCTTTATTTGAACGGACTATATGCATTCATGTTTTATTTAAACAGACTATATCAATTCATGTTTTATTTGAACTGACTATAGGCATTTATGCTTTATTTGAATGGACTATATGCATTCAAGCTTTTTTTGAACGGACTATATACATTCATGTTTTATTTGAACAGACTATATGAATCCATGCTTTATTTGAACTGACTATATTCATTTATGCTTGATTTGAACTGACTATATGAATTAATGCTTACAATTTTTTTAGAAGATGATTAGTGAGTGAAAATCTCAAGAAAAGAAGAATTAAAAAAAGGTTCAATAACACATCAATCTGCACTTTTAGAAATATGTTGCTTACCTTAGAGGATGACTTGCATAAGTTTGTTTAAATTTTGGAAAGAATAATCACTAGATTGAATTGACACAGAATAACCAACTTATATAAGTATATCAATATATATATATATATATATATATATATATATATATATATATATATATATATATATATATATATATAAAAATTAACGTGAAATATATAAATATATATATACATTATATCAATATAAGCATATCAATATAAGTAAATCAATATAAGTACATATATCAATATAAGTATATCAATATAGGTACATACAAATCAGTGCAACAGTGGCTTTGTTGCTGTTGGACTGCTGTCCAGTTCAATCCTTCCCAGGCTTTGCCTTCTCACTGAGACGGGGTTAGTTTATTGCTAATCATCTGAGGTGTTCTAACTGGGGAATGCTGACGGGGTAACTGAGGCATTTTTTGTAGGCCAGAGTGTTCTTATCCTAGTGCGCTGGCATTTCAAAATAATACCTGACCTTGTGTCGAACCTCCTGGCAAAGAGGTAAATAATATATCAAATATAAGAATATCAATATAAGTATATCAATGTAAGTATATCAATGTAAGTATATCAATATAAGTATATCAATGTAAGTATATCAATATAAGAATATCAATATAAGTATATTAATTAAGTATATCAATATAAGAATATCAATATAAGAATATCAATATAAGTATATCAATGTAAGTATATCAATATAAGAATATCAATATAAGTACATCAATGTAAGTATATCAATATAAGGATATCAATATAAGAATATCAATGTAAGTATATCAATATAAGAATATCAATATAAGAATATCAATATAAGTATATCAATGTAAGTATATCAATATAAGGATATCAATATAAGTACATCAATGTAAGTATATCAATATAAGAATATCAATATTAGTATATTAATTAAGTATATCAATATAAGTATATCAATATAAGAATATCAATATAAGTATATCAATGTAAGTATATCAATATAAGAATATCAATATAAGTATATCAATGTAAGTATATCAATATAAGGATATCAATATAAGTATAAGTATATCAATATAAGAATATCAATATAAGTATATTAATTAAGTATATCAATATAAGAATATCAATATAAGAATATCAATATAAGTATAGCAATGTAAGTATATCAATATAAGTACATATATGAATATAAGTATATCAGTATTACTACATCAATATAAGTACATACCTTTATTTATATAAAGTTAGGTATGTGTATATGTTTATATATTTGTATGTACATGATGGACCGATCATTATGAATTTTGGAATACATCTGCTAGGAGTCAGGAGCTGTAATGTTCTTATATTTAGGTTAATTTCAGCTTTATGCAAAGGGGATAAAAATGGGTGAAAGCGCTTCGTAAAAATTCAGATACCTCTTACTTATGTGAAATAGGCATCAGACATAAATTAATAAATATTCCCAAAATTTGAGTTTCGTTGGCGTATTTTAAAGGGTCTTTAGGGGGCATAATATGGTCACAACTTCTCATTTGAACATTTAAAAAAATTCAGATTTGCACTGAATTTTATTCATAGTCATTAGAGACCAATTAAGCAAGATACCTTGAATTGCAATTTTTTTAAAGACCTCTTAAGCTTAAGCCTTAAATTTTAGGCATTTTCTTGAATCAAAATTATGTAATGGATTTTGATCAAAATTGGAATGAGGATTCTAGACATAAAGTTTAGTATGATTATATCTTGCAAAAAACTGCAAAACTGTTCTATTCAAGGAATTCATTTTACCCCTTCTGAGACGTGTATTCTTCTAGTATTAATATAAGCATATCAATATAAGTACATATATGATAACCAATGAAATTAATAATGTTGATGATCCATGTTTTAAATTTTTTTGACTTTCAGGATGAAGGGGACGCTTCTGATGGAAACATTATCTACAATGCGACCGCAAATATTAAGTTTCTTGTGATTAATAACGATGACCTAAGTCCACAATTCAAAGAAAGATTTTTTCATGTGAATATTTTGTTGAACGTAAGTATCTAATCTCATTCTATCCGTCTCTCTTTCTCTTTCCTTGTATATCTCTTCTAGCCGAAGTCCTCATCCTTATATTTAACTACTTTCATAAAGAGAAGAATGAAGTATTATTTACTCCTCTCCAGGAGTTAGGCACAAGGCCAGTTTTATCCTACTCCCACAAGTAAGATGTGACCCAAGGTCGGGTCGGAAAGTGGGGGTTGAAAAGCCAGCGCCCGAGAGGTGAGCACTCTGACCATCAAAAATTGCCTGGAGAATGAAGTATCTCGGATAATTAACAGGATTTTTAAATATATGTTCTGACCTGTAAAAAGGGCGGAATGAAAAACACGAACTTGGGGTTTAGGTAAAACAAGTATATTAGAGAAAAGTATAATACAACAGAGAAACAAGAGTAGTGGTACATCAGTCTTGACTTCCAGTATAGACTGGGGTTGACTCAGGTATTTAATTCCCTCCCACCGCAGGAATATGTGACACAAGGTCGGAAAGTGGGGGAAGAGTCAAGTCAGCACCCCTAAAGAAGGAGCTCCCTGACCTAGCAAAAATAGCCTGAGCAACTCCGTCGGCATTCCCCGGTAAAGGCGCCTCAGGCAGCAAGCAATAAACTTACTCCTCCCCAAAGAGGGGAGGCAAGGCGTGGGAGGGTGTACCTCCTAGGAAAACCCCAGGACAGTATACCTCAACCCGGCAGATAAAAGGCCACCGAAATGGCCCAGTTCCTGCCGGACTGATTGTCAAGAACGAATCCTCGACTGGTATTACCCCATCCTGACATCCTCAATCAACCGAAGTTAATGAGAGACTGATCGGGCTGGGGTTGGGCTCAGGTATTTAACGCCTACCCACAATAGATGTATGTGACACAAGGTCGGAAAGTGGGAAGAGTCAAGTCAGCGCCCCTAAAGAAGGAGCTCCCTGGCCTATCAAAAATAGCCTGGGCAACCCCGTCGGCATTCCCCGGTAAGGGCGCCTCAGGCAGAAAGCAATAAACTTACTCCTCCCCAAAGAGCGAAGGCAAGGCCTGGGAGGGTGCACCTCCTAGGAAAACCCAGGACAATATACCTGCCAACTAAATGGCTCAGTTCCTGCCGGACTGATTGTTGAGAACGAATCCTCGACTGGTATTACCCCATCCCAACGTCCTCAATCAACCGAAGTTAATGACAGACTGATCGGGCTGGGGTTGGGCTCAAGACTGAGAAGCAGATGCTTCCAGTATTTATTGTGAATGGGAGAGTCCAAAGTCCCTAATAGGTAAGGTACCATAACAATATAGAACACACTTTTTAATATCTCTTCTCGCAACGAAATAATTAAAAACTTAAATCTACCACAGAATTAGATTTTATTTTAATAGAGTGTTGTCAAATGTTAATTCTTTGTTTGCGAAATATGGGAATTTCGTTCCTTGCTTGGTGAAATATAAGCTGAAATGGTAATCTAACAAAAATATACACAAGACAGAGATTAATGATATATCTATTGAAATTATAATACAGGGTGTTTCAAAAGTCTTGGGAACATTACAAATGCGTATATCTCATGAACTATTCCAGGTAGAAAAATGAAACTGGTGCCATTTTAAAGCTTGCTTAATCAAGTTTTTGGTCATACTAATGATTTTCGTGTTATCTTTCCAGGTGCAGTAATGGCGTTCTCTAAACAAGACAAGGCATTTTGCGTCCTCCAATTTGCAAAGACTGAATCGTGGACATGTGTTCAGCGTGCATTTCGCAGGAAATTTAAAAAATAAGCCCCTGAAAGGAAATCCATTGTCAGATGGCATGCTAAATTTGTGAAAGATGGGTGTTTGTGCCCAAGTAAGCGAACAGGTCGCCCTTCAACTTCAGAAGATGCAGTTGAGCAAGTTCGGACAGCCTTTCAGCGGAGCCCCCGTAAATCAGTGAGAAGAGCCAGCAGGGAACTTCAGCTTGCTCCAGCAACTGTCTGGCGTGTCTTAAGGAAACGACTGCAAATGGTACCTTACAAGCTCAAGTTGGTCCAAAAGTTGAAGGACACTGATAAGCCACTTCGCCGTGACTTTTGCATTGCAATGCAAGAGAAGTTGGAAGATAACGGCTTTGATGACCGGCTTGTTTTTAGCGATGAGGCGACCTTCCATCTGAATGGCAAAGTTAACAAGCATAACACTCGCATATGGGGTACTGAGAATCCTCATGAACTTCTTGAGCACGAGCGAGATTCACCAAAAGTGAACGTGTTTTGTGCAATTTCCAAGAAAGGTGTCTATGGACCGTTCTTCTTTGAAGAGGCAACTATCACTGGTGAATCCTATCTCAACATGCTGGAAGACTGGTTAATGGCTCAGTTGGAACAAGCAGAATCTGATGACTTCATTTTTCAACAAGATGGTGCACCACCACACTGGAGTCTTAGAGTAAGGCAGTTTCTTAACACAAGGCTGCCTGGTAGATGGATTGGGAGATCTGGGCGAGGTGATGGCGTTCTCATGCCCTGGCCTCCTAGGTCTCCAGATCTTACCCCGTGTGACTTTTTCCTTTGGGGCTTTGTCAAGCAACAAGTCTATGTGCCGCCCCTTCCAAGAGATATTGACGAACTAAAGGCTCGAGTAACGGCAGTTGTGGGAACCATTGACGTCAAGATGCTGGAACGCGTTTGGCAGGAAATGGACTATCGACTAGATGTCTGCCGTGTGACGAATGGTGCTCATATTGAGCAACTTTGAAGATTCCCCACAAAACTTGAAACTTTAACCTTTCCAACGGTACCAATTTCATTTTTCAACTCCTAATAGTTTTTGAGTTATTAAAAATCGTTATGTTCCCAAGACTTTTGAAACACCCTGTACAATAAATGTTTTACAAACAAAGTGTCTTTGCAGCTTAATTAAAAAATCAACTTATTTGATACTGTTCTTATGCATCCATTTAAGTATGACATCGTTTGCGAAAGAAAGGTTCGTTTTAACATCACAAGGACGGCTCTGTAGACGGCTCTCTTCAAAAGAGAATGAGAATTGGGCTTTTTGCCTTTTTCTTGCCAAATAGTGCCTAGTGATTGGTCAATATGCAACGTGCCTGAGCCAATCAAATGGCAGTTTAGAAAACAATTAAGGTCCTTTATTAACACAATAGACAAGAGCAGATAATCTATTTTAGGAGACAAGAGAAGTAATCGATTAATATACTTTTTTATACTTTCCCAACGAACAAACAAAATGCAGTGAATTAAATTATTGCCTGTTATTTAAAGGAATTCAAATTTACAAAATCTGTGATTACTACATAAAATGTTTAAAATGTAAAACATTAAATTGTACAAAATATTTGCTTAATAGAAACATGTAACTGGTTGACTACCTGAATGGTTCTGGCATTATTTCGGCCAATCTATAATAAATGTGAATGTGTTAATAATGATAATCAAAGTACTTTCCATTTTTGTTCATTTTAGTTCAGTTAGCTCTCAAAGATCAAGAGGGCCTCTTTCTGGGGCTAACACTTGATTTCTTTATATGTTACATAGATATCCCTACTTCTCAAACACTAATTTAGTAAAACAGCGAAGAATAATACTTGTCTTCTCTTCAATAGACCACTAAACTATGTTATAGTTTATTTTGTAAGAGAGATAATGATGGGAGGGGTTATCCTTTTATCTTCCTGTAAAGAAACGGAACAACAAAAAGTATTTCTGTAACTATAACAAAAAGGGGTTTTATTAACTCAAGGTTACCTATACCGTTTGGTATAGGTAGAAGAGAGTGGGACAGTGTCCGTCTGAGGAAGAAGAAGAATATAAGAGTTCTTAGGGCCGCCCGTGGATTTCTTCAGGTGAAGATGGTAGTAGTCGTCAAGTGGCGACGGTGGCGGGAGAGAGCGTTTCCTCGTTCCTCGCTGGTGCTCTCTGCGATGTGTCCAAGCTGGTGCCAGGAGGTCCTCTCATCTTTTTCCTCAAACCCTAAGTGGACATAAGTAGTCCCTTAGGGAACTAACGATATTACTGCGCCCTCTGATTTGATTGGACAAGCCAGCTCACAGGGACAGTGATTACGCATTCAAAAGTAGTCCCTATTGGTGACTGCTACAATTTTCCTTGTGATTTTTTATTGGTCTGGTGGAGTACCCACCTTTGTGTCGTTACTTTTGGTAGCATCACTAGGAGAATGTGCATCATACTGAGGGGATCTTATTTGGGTTTACGTAGGGGGCTGTAAGGATTACATAGTTATAATGTATGATATACAGGTCATTTCCAGTTTTCTCTGGTAGATGTTCCCAAAACATAGTGCTTCACTGGAGTGTGTTCGTATGTATGGTTTCTCCCCCTTTTTTATTTTACTTCTTTAAAATAGTACAGTTTAGAAGCAATTCAGTGCAGGAAACTTACTACATTTGTGGAGAGAATAGAGGATGAGAGTTTCTTCCTTTGAATGAGAAATAGAAAGCTGGTAGAAGAGCTGGAAGGAGTTTCCTGAAGAATGAAGGAGCAATTAGCTGCTGAAAAGGATGTGGAATCCTTGGTGTAATTAAATCAAGCCTCTGTCGAGTTTAAATTCAAGGTTCGACAATGGTTGGCGGTATTGCGTAAGGACAGCAAGGGAGAAACTCTGTGTCTCACTGAAAGAAAGGAATCTCGATTCTCCAAATCAGTGGAACCTTTCTTGTCGTCAGTGATTGGTTAATGAAATGAGTCATCTGCATAGCTGGTGACTATTTGTTTACAAACAAACGTTGCTATGTTCGTGCCGACCTTGCTTGTTTGGGAAATCGCCATCTAGCTTCCACCCTAGACACAGCACAAAGATAGTGGCACTTCACTAGAAGAGGACGGCCATCACCACCAGAGGCAGGAAGCAATTCATTTTGCATTTCAGCTCCACTACATTCCTCACTGATCTCATGATTACATATGTGACAGCCTGGATCAAGCCTCTTGTGTCACATACTCCTTTGCAATAACATGGATGCAACTTCCTTCTCAGAATGAGGTGTCATCTAGTGCGTCTGCATCAGGCTTGGAGCTGCTGGATTCCAGAGGATCAACGATCTAGGAGTAGTGCATCAATCGTTTTTACTCGCACTTAGTAGTGATGGATCATATTGGTAGCGGCGATCAGCCATTACACATCGTCTTTAGGAATACATACCAATAAACTGCTTCCATTAGAGAACACAGTTTTCGTGCGGCAATCTGTTTCACTCTCCGATGACATCTGAAGGAATGTGGGCACAATGGAACCAAAGTCGAATTCCTATTCATTCAAGAAATGCTGCAAAATCTTGTATAATTGTCAACAAGCATTTCATGGGCCATACTCATAGAATAGGGCTTCTAAGTGAGTGATGATACTCACTGCATGTAAGCCTGCAGTCAATAAGTGTCAAGTAATGTTTGATTTTGTAGTGGGTAACGTCCATTCTTATTCGGTCTCCCGTGTCACCGACCTCCAACTTGCACATAATCCAACATGTGAGTGGCAGGTCAATTAACTGGTACTCCTTGCAATGTCTGACTGCAACCCATACTGCTGACTAAGAGATTGCACCATTGATCTTCCTGACAAAGTACAATGTTCATTTTATGCAAGGATGGCCACTCTGTTGATGGATGTATCTTACAATCTCAAAGCCTGATTCGTTTGTAGATGCAGTGCAAACGTTTTGTTGAGTTCAGTTACTTTTTTTTTAATCAAATCGAGCCATTACTATGGTATTCTGTTTAGAATATCTGCTCGGTTATGTCCATCAAAAATTCATACCTTGTAACTTCTGAATGTGCTGAGTCATCATTTGATGAACATTTCACTTGCTTCTTTGGTGCATATCTTAGCCTTTCAGTCTTTAATCCATTTGTATATGTAAGTAGAGTTGGTAAAGAGATGCAACACTGTTGCCTCCCACATCAATGCCATATCAACATCTTTCAACACGGTGTTGATTTCCACCAAATGTATGTGCTTCACATCCTCCTGTTTGTGCAACTAACCAATTAATTGATCTGGCAGTTAGACACCTTGCATTAACCCAAACATCAGGCTCAGGACCATCGATGCACCACCTACTCTGAACCGGGTCATCTTCGTACACTCTTGCAAAGACCTCTTTCATAATTGTGGTCAAGAGAACATCGTCTACACCATCTTTTAAATGCTGCTGCTCTTGTCTGAATAAATGATGCCACCACTCTGAAGTATCCAGCTAGCTTTCCGGACTTATTGGGAGTACATCTTTAAAACCGCTTAGGGAGAGACTGTGATGATGTCTCATCCATTTCTCCATTACCTGAACAGTGCACCCTTACTTGCGTTTTTCACAGGGGCCCACTGTGTCCCTCTCTGTGCTGATACTGTCAGTCCTTTGTGAAGTGGTTTAGTCAAAAAGCACATATATGTAATACATATATACGTAACGTTTTGACTGGCAGATGCATCAGTTGAAGCAGGACCAGTATCAGACAGAACTGGTCCTGTAGTCGCTATGAGTGAATTTCCTCTCTCTCGTCTGGCATAATATCTCGGGCCCTGGTTAGAAACTGGGCCAGGAACATGTCGTGAGCTGGCAATCCACTTTTTGAGGAGTGCTTCTCTCACATGCAGAGAAAGCCTCCTAAGTTTAGCCAATAATATGTCCACAGTTTTACCAGGCCTCAGTCGTCATGTCGTAAAGTTGTCAAATGTCACAAAAGAATCAACCGTAGTAGCAGTCACCAGGGTTCACCTAACTTACTCAATATTGTATCTTTGCCCCTTGTTGTGCTGCTATAGACTGCTAAGGCTCCACTTTTTAGTCAAAACTGCATGACAAACCTCATAGCTCAAAGCATCATTCATCCACCATAGGAATATCGGTGGCCGTTCCACTGAACTCCGGGATTAGCCGGATGTCAAACTGTCTGTTTGCCATTATTCTTTCACCAAAATAGCTTGAGTCAAAGCCTTCATTTTAGATCACTTCAGGGTTGGGTTACACAAAACCAAGAACGAATTAGCGGTCTTTAGATCTTCAGAAATAGATAGCAACGACAAACAACACCAATAGATGTGAGAGACGAAATCAACAGGATCATTGTGAAGCTTGAACAGGACATACCAAGAGAGAACATCCAGCACATCAATGTGACATGCAAAAGAAGACTGGGTAACAAAGAATTTCCTCTGTTTATATAACACTTATTTTACCCAAATGCCGTTAGTGGTTGGTTGGTGAAACGACTCATCTGCATAGCCAGCAACATATTAGTCAACTCTCCCAACTACATTTTACAACTATGGGTTCCAGGGTTCGTGCAAACCTCACTCATTTGGTAAATCCACCACCTCCCCTCTACTGTAGACATAGAACACAATGCGGACGACCTTCACAACTGGTGGCAGTGAGAAATTCATTTTTTGTTCTACTACAATGTGGTTTTATGATTTTGACATTTCTTCTTTTTACTATTAAAGATATAATGAAAATATATTTTACATTTTTTCTTCTTTTTACTATTAAAGTTATAATGAAAATATATTTTACATTTTTTCTTCTTTTTACTATTAAATATATAATGAAAATATATTTTACATTTTTTTCTTCTTTTTACTATTGTAGGATACTCAAAAGACATTGTACAACATAGAACCAAGACCGAATGCAACTGATGGTGATGATTTGAATACAACAATAATTTACAGTTTAATTGGTAACAAAACTTAAGTGTCTAGCTAAAACCATATAATTATAATTGTAATAGTTTTGCTATACTCGTGTGGTTTGAATGGAAGAAGGAATGTTACTTCTGTTAATGAAGAAAGAAGAACAAGAAATTGTGGATACACAAACCTCACGTTATTATTATCATAAAACCAAGATAGCTTCGGCTTCCATCCGGTTACCGGTTACTTTATGTTTGTATGTATATGTATGCAAGGCTTTGCAGAAAGAAGCACGCTTCGGAAGCAAGCTCCTTCTTGCTGCAGCCAAGAAGCAGAGGACTCATTTTTTTATGGAGAGGCAAGTAAATAGGGACTTATTTGAAAATAATGTTGAATTTTTATTTTAAGGTGCAGATGGAGCAGGGAAAGGAGCGGCTCCCTTTTTTTAGAAGTGGGAGGGAGATCCGCTCCCAAACTAGTGGAGAAGGTCAAGCTCTGTCTGTCTGTATGTATGTATGTATGTATGCAAGATACTGAACATGACCTCCAGGCTGTAGTGGATTGGGGTCATAAATGGTTGGTAACTTTTAATGCAGCAAAGACAAAGCTCCTTTCCTTCAATAACTACAAGAAACCTCTCCAACCACCGATTGTCATGGCAAATAGCACCCTACCTGAGAGTTCATCTTTCAAACTTCTCGGCCTAACCTTCACAGGTAACATGAATTGGAACAAATACATTGAGGACATTGCCAAGACTGCCGCAAAGAAGGTTGGCTCCCTCTACTGTGCTAGTAAACTCCTCACACCTGACATTATCCTGTATCTCTACAAAGCCACCATCCGCCCATACATGGAGTATTGTTGCCACATCTGGGCTGGTTCATCATCTACTACTCTCTCCCTCCTTGACAAGGTCCAAAAAAGAGTCGCCAACCTAATAGGTCCCTCACTGTCAACCAAGCTCCAGTCTCTGTCTCTGTCCCATCGCCGCAATGTGGCATCCTTGTGCTTGTTTTACAAATACTTCAATGGATTATGCTCCGATGAATTGGCTACTCTGGTGCCCCCTCTACGTAAATTCACTAGACTAACTCGACAATCAACTAAATCCCATCCATTCATTGTGGCGGTCCCCAGATGCCGGAGAGTTTTCTACTCAAATAGCTTCTTTCCTCGTGCTGCTAGCCCCTGGAACTCCCTCCCTGCCCCTGTTTCCCCGACAGTACTGACATGCAGAAATTTAAAATTAATGTAAACAGACATCTCGCTGCGCAAATCCCAGTTTAGGTTGACCCCCCCAACCCCCCAACCTTCTCCCCTCTTCTTTCTTTTCAGTAGCCCCTTACGTCTACAGTGGCGGCCTGCCTTGTTTGGAGTGAACTACGTTAAAAAAAAGAAAAAGAAAAAAAAGTTAAATTTTCAGTTCTGTGAGGAGGAACAGGCATCGCTCTCATCTTTAGGAATGATAGATTAAAAATTAAGGCTTACAAAGAAATATTAGAATTATTCTTTAGTATAATTGACGTGATATCTTATTGAATTTGAAATGGCTACTTTTTAATTACTGCATAGCAAGGTTGGTCAAGCACTGTTCTTAGATAATTATCCAACTTTGATTTAACTAAATTCATCTGTTCCTGTTCCCCTCACTTACCAACAAAAAAACAGCTTCAAAGACTGTTCTCACTTAAGCAGCGGAGAATACGAAGGGTCCTCATTCTGGCATACAGTATCATAAACAGGAGTTTAAATTTACCTTTCGAGGAGTTTTTCACCCCAACACCTAGTTGCAATCTCCACAGACACCTGCAGAAGATGTACCATCATCGTCCTCATCTCAACAGAAGAAAGACTACATTCTCTGGCCATGTTTCTGTTCCCTGGAACAGAAACATGGCTAGAGAAGATTGTGATGATGCCTACCATATCAAGGTGTAAAGTCGCTTTGGAAAAACATTCAGACGGTATAGAGATGTAATATCTTTTAACTGTCTTTTTACATGACTTGTTGAACTTTGTTATTTATTAATTTATTGATTGAATGGGGGGGGGGGACAATCTCACTAGCCATTAATACACGTCTGTCTCGACGTTATCTGTTGATACAAGAGGTCGTTGTCACTCACCTCTCGCTATTATGTAATTCACAACATCTCGTGTCCCCTTTTTCTTTCATGATACAACATACCTTACATACAATTTGTTTCAAAGTTATAAAAATATAACCTTAACTAATTTCTTCAAAAACAACAGACGCATAACTTCGACCCATGAACATTAATTCAATACCAAGACAATACAAAAATATAAAACACATGAATCACAAGGTTACAACCTCTGGTCCTGGTTTCATCCACACAAACGCAGTTAGATGTACCTCAAATTTTGTATGCCATTTTTATTTTGCCTGGTGAATGTCTCTCCTCACTACCATATCATTTATATTTTTAGCTAGTTTTATTTTGATAGTAAAATTTTATAGTCACTACCTTACGATTTGTCTATTCATTCATGAACAATTTATCTATTTGTCCATGTTTTCTTTTTCTATCTTCTTTCTATGCTGTCCAGTAAAAAACGACTGCTTTTAATTTATCATTAATGTTCTCTTCTGTATATATTATTTAATAATGCCTTAGTTACCAGAGTGATCAGATACATAGTAAGTTAGTTACTCTACATTTTTATTATCATAAAACCCTTTAAAATACTTAGAAGTAACTGAAATTTGGGGAATATTTATTAATTAATGCCTAATGCCTATTATTAAAATTTCACAAAAATCAGATGTATCTATATTTTTATGAAGTGCTTCAACCCCCTCTTTGCCCTCGTTTCATAAAACAAATTTAAATAAATATAGTCCCTATTACCCACCATTATGCCTAGTAGCTTTGTTCCAACTTTTATAATTTGTTTATATTCATACACAAATAGTATGTTCAGTACTGTTTCATATTTGCCATTGAACTCAGAATTTTATTTGAAACCACTTCATTTTTATTTTCAGATACACCAAAAGAATTTGATCAATATTTTGAATTCGACAACCAAACCCTGTCTATAAAGGTGAATAAGCCATTGGATCAAATCTCGACTACAAACTTCCAGATGATAATCAAGGTAAGTTAAAACATGTGAGCGCTCCACGTGTGCCAGACAACAGTTCTTTTTCTTGATCACTTCAAGAAGAAGCAAGTTGCCTCTACAAAAGTAGTTGTGTTTCTGAGCTCTTTAGAGTCACTGCTCAGTTTGAACCTCGGTTGTGTTTGTTCTGCTTACGTTTTCTGCCTGGGAGTTTTATGGAGTTGACCAAGGCACGACTGAAGCAGGTGTTCGACTCTCATAGCGTCATTAATTGCCCGAGGGCATCGGTTATTCAGCAATTTTAAACTAGCTGAATATCCCATTCAATCGAGATAGGCAGTGTGGTTAGGGAATACAAACAAATCTCCCTAAAGACGTAGTTGCCGGTATACACGCGACAGATGATAAAGATACATTCATTAATAGTTTGTTTTAACACACTATAACAAAGAGTAAAGAAGAGATACAAGGTTGATGGTACATATAGTTAATACATTAGTCCAAAATACAATTGAATGCACATACTTGTAGCAATAAAAAAGTCGTGCGACACACAAACAAAAACTTACAGTATCCTCATGATGGGTTCGTCTGTAGAGGCAGAGCTCAACCACGAGAGGTCTGCTTAGTTCAGTGACCAACAAGTAAATATAGGAAGAAATATGGTCCAACTATCGGACCTTATGATCTCACAAGAGCGGCGATGAGATCTTGTATTCTCATGAGATTTGAGGTCTCTCTCGATCTCTTTCTCCAAAAGGGCACAACTCCAACCCCAAAACTCCATTCTCCCTAATAGAGATGACTTCAAGGGAGGTAACTTGGTCATCTTTAAATAGCTTTACATGTGGACATTCACTTTATTGTGTCCAGTTCTCAGTTTATACAGTATCTTCTATAGCACATCCAAGACAATTAAAAATCTAATTTTTCTTTTTTTTTTTTTTTTTTAAAACTTCAATTCACTTCAAATAAGACACACTGCCATAGACGTAAGGGGCTACTGTGAATTAAGGGCCAGATTTATGGGGGCATTCTAAGTGGAGAGATGTGCAGCGAGATGCTTGTTCACATTACATTTAAATTTTCACATGTGGGTACAGTCGGGGAGCCAGGAGTGAATTCTAAAAGGCAAGCGGTTCGAGGAATAAAGCTATTAGAGTACATTAGCTAAAGTGAAGGAGTGTGATTTTGCTGCTTGAAGGGTTTGTCTGGGCTATTTTTGTTGAGAGGTCAAAAAGGCAGCAGGTTTGTTGGAACACATTCCGTTGAAGTACTTGTAAAACTAGAACACACACACACTGCGACCAAGCAAACAAGTCAATTACTACTCCCCCCACGATTAAACGTTTTACAATTCTATTATCGGTAAAAAGACTTTTTCCCGTTCTTTTCCAGTTAATTTAGTCCTATGAATTGTGATTCTTGGTTTCCCCAATTTTCCTAGGCATCACCAGGACATGGGTCTCACTAGTATAGAGTTTATGAAGAACGTAAGACGAAAAACTACTAATTGCCATGTGCTGTTGACCTCATACATATATATATATATATATATAGGGGTTAGCAGCGCCGACTGTCAGCTCGACGGTTGCGTTTCGATCCCGGCTTGAGGCACTAACTGGTCTAGCCGCACTGATGAGCTGTGAAACAGCGAAACAGTCTGTATGTGGATGACTATATGAAGCTCCCTCCCGGGTAGAGCTTATTTTGTAAGGGTATCACCAACTGCCATTAGCTTTAAGGCATAGCTCATTAGTTTAAACTAGTTCGAGCTCCCGGCATTTGCAATGTTTACATTGAGATACATCTTACATTCAGTCAGTGTCGTATGATGGCGTAGGGGTTAGCAACGCCGACTGTCGTTTCGATCCAGGCTTGAGGCACTAACTGGTCTAGCCGCACTGATGAGCTGCGAAACAGTCTGTATGTGGATGACTTTGTCAACATATTATTTTTATCTTAACTTCAACTATTATAATTTTTTTAATATATTTTATTATTCCTATTTTTTTAATTTTAAGGTACTCTACTATAATATATTTTAAACCCAATTTCTAATAACTCCTTATACCAATTTTAGTGGATGAGAATTAGAAGGCTTTATAGTCTGTCACTCTGCTTGTTTGCACTTTCGCCCTACAAGCTCGTGGTTCTCCTGATGTTTTGCTATTTGTTTTCTGAATGTTCTTTTTGGGCCGTTTCTGTATAACGTGTCGCTGATAAAGAGACTTTTGGACAATCTTTAAAAATTATTTTTGTAAAGTATAAATAAAATAAAGTATTTCCAAAATGTTTTGGAAACGATTGTACGCCAAATTGGACTTGTCGTTGGGACTCTAGGAACGCAAAATGTAATGACTTGATCCTTTATATGTTTTATATATATATATATATATATATATATATATATATACATATTTTTGCTCTATCCAGTATATTGAGCTTTCCTCATTTCACAATAGGTCTAATTCTCTAAAAGTTATCTTTTAATTATAAACCTTCATATATATATATATATATATATATATATATATATATATATATATATATATATATATATATATATATATATAACCCTGGTACAGTGCATTTTTGAGTATGCCATCTGAACAACAAATTCGTATTTTTAAATATATAAATATATATTGTACACCTGGAGTGTGTTCAACGGTTGCAACCAAGATGGTGATGGGATTCTCCATGCTTACCTACAAAGAACGACTTCAAAGATTAAATCTGCCCTCATTTGAGTAGCGAAGGATGCAAGGGGGACCTAATTCTGGAATACATCATACTCAACAGGAATGTAAATTTATCTTTAGACTGTTTTGATGAGAGTTGGGTATCTTATATCTTATACAAGCTTACTACAATGAGTGAAATCTAAATGCTTATATTAAACATTTTAAGCAGCCAACAGTGCTCTATGTTTTTTTATGAAGAGCTATGCATTATCGCTAGTGGCCACCGACAATTGCACTTATCAGACTTGTGTAAACGTTTTGCGGCCTGGAAAATTAAACATTAAATAAATATCATAGAAAATGCAGACCTCCTACAAGGTTCAAACCTGTGCTCCAAAGAGACCACTCCATCAGCCAGAGTGCGTTATTTACTGTGTGACCTTAAAGGTCAGCAGTTTTAACACGGCTGAATTTGTCATGAGTCTACATTTCTCTCTGAAATCTATCCATTTCGGTTACATTGAAACGGTTAGCTCCTAAAATGACTGCCAAATTTTATCGACTAGTTTTGTCTGATTTTCCAAGTGGTAACAGGATAAATTAATCTACCGTATTAATTTGTTGTCTGATTTTTGTAGATTTAGAGTTAAGAGATAGTATTTTTGTTTTGTAAGAAACAAGTAATAAAATCAAACAGTGTTTATTAAAAAGAAATCCGCAAAAATCAGACAATACAGTCGATTAATTTTCCTTGTCACCGTTTGGAAAATCAGACAAACGACTCGATAAAATTTGACAACCATTTTGGAAGCTAACCACATCAATATAACCTTCTTTTTTTATAACTATTTCTGCTCAATTTTCTACTTTCATATCTCAGCTGAGCATGAATATTAATCTTTTTCATGAATTAACAAATACAACATATACATACATTTATTATTAAAAACTGTGTTCTGCAACTACGGTAGTCAAATGACATCCCGTAGCTGCAATCAGTCCTCCATGCTAGTCCCAGGCCATCTGGCTTGTCATGTGCAAGTTGTCGTAGGCAATAAGTTGTTTCGCTGTACGTAGTGGTCCTAGTCCTGCCTGCTTGAGGTCATCACGTAGTGTGCCCAGCAGATTTGTGCAGTGCCGTCCTAGTCGCGGTTGGTAGGCTTGCGAGCCAGTAACGGCAAAGTCTAGTGCCCTCTGTGCGGGAGTGTCAGGGTCTATTCGTAGGACATGGCCTAACATAGACCATCTTTGTTCAGCGACCTTTGTAGAGAGGGTTTTTTTGTTGCACAGCTCGTATAGTGCCTTGTTGTTGATAAGTTTTTTCGGCCAGCAGTGACCTGTGATGGAACGGAGGTGTCTGCGGTGGCACGCATCCAGCTTGTCAAGCATGGCTTTTGTTATTGCCCAGCTGTTACTATTGTAGAGCATGATGGACACGCAGTACGTGTTATAGAGACGGAGTCTAGTCTTCAACGGGATCTTGGTTCGTCGGCTCCAGAGTTTATGTAATGAATGAAACGCTACATTGCCATGTATACAGCGGGCTGTGACGTCTGTAATGCTGCACAGCAGGGAGCCCAGGGTCTTGTTTTTGCGCCAGCTCTCATTGCCGCGGAGGGTCATGCTTCAATTTATATTTACTTGTATTCCATTTTTAGGCTTACCAAGCTGATCGGCCAACCGAGAGGTATGATATGGGTGTTCTCGACGTTAATGTGTTTGGCATTAATAGATATGCTCCGGTGATGACTGCAACCTCATACAGAGCTTCAGTCCGAGAGAATGCGGTATTACCAACCTTATTGCTGCAGGTGAATGCTATTGACAAAGATCATGTAAGTTGGCATCTGTTACTTTTCTTTCTTTTTTAATTAATGGTTTTATCTTAGGCCAGTTTCTTTGCTTGTTATGCTTTTTCGGGGATCTCCATTTTTAACTATCTTTTAAATCCAGCCCTTTGTTTGTTATGCCCTTTTGGATAGATCTCCTTTTTTTTCTTTTTAACTATCTCCACAATTTAACCATGAAAAAAAAGTTTTTTGACGAAAACGTTAACACTATTAATACAACATTAACATACAAATCAGTTTCCTCAAAATGACACCTTAATTCCTGCTTTTTTTTTTCATTATTCCTGAATTCAACTAATTTCATCTTAAAATGTACGCCATTGCTGTTCTTAATCTAATCTTGCAACTTATTAATATTAGGCAATTAATACTTTTTGATAATAGAGTAATATATTTTTGCAACTTATTCCAAAAATATATTACTCTATTATCAAAAAATATTAATTGCCTAATATTAATTAATAGATCTAACTTTTGAAAGCTTTCTTACATATCGATGAGAAATATTAAAAAAAAATGTCCACCTTAGTTAGAAATGTAATTATTTATTTTGAAAGTTTCAATTAAGTTACCTCTCATTCTTCTCTCTAGTAAAATAATTAATCCTGTTTTTTTGTTTTTTTCAGTAGTTGTCTCTAACTATAATCGTTTACTCTTTTATTAATTTTGTTATTTTTCTTTGTATGTCTTCCAATCTCAATATTACATTCCAATTTCCATGTCTCAACACTGGAACCCAGACCTGAGTCTAATACTCTATATGATGTCTTAGATTTTTAAATATATTTTACATATATTTTTACAGCAACGTTTGGTTTACTGAAAATAATATTTGCAACCATCAGGCACTGGTGTTTGCCCCCCCCCCCGCAAAACTTTGATAGATGTTGTAGAGAGATGGTGGTGGGGTCTCTACAACATTTTAAAAAATTGCCATAATGGGGGACACGAACCATCACAGGATAATTGAGAGAAGGTTACACTTTTTTAATAAATTTTCAAATTTTACATTTTATATTAGGATTGTAAAATAGAAATCTTTTATATTATATTTTTACGTTTGTGTAGCGACCACGTGCTAGAGTATCTTTTCCAAGCAGGAGGTCGCTATTATTGTATGTGTCAAACAATGTATCCTCTAATCGTAGTTAACTAAATGCATTTGTAAATTATTAGTGATTTTCCTTTAACTGTTAAATTCGTTTTACCTAACTGAACGTCAACCATAAAAAGAGAAAAAAACTCAGTAGAGAAACAGAGAGGGGGGGGGTAAAGATAGAAAGATGAGAGACTGACAGAAAGAGAGGGGAAGAGAAAGAAAATAATGGCGACAAAGAGGAAAAAAACGTTGGTAAAACTTTCTAAATTCTCAAATTATATTTGGATATCTCACAGACCTGTGATCAAACTTGATACTCCAGTAATGCCGAAGATAGAACCAGTTTTTAATTGTTCCTTAACTGTTAAGGGTAGCTGCATTCTTAATGACCTTTTAAACGATATGTTTTCTTCTTTCTAAAACAAATAAACATGTAATGTTAGCCGACATTAGGAAGGCCTTCTTTATGATTAGGCTGAACTATTAAAACGATAAGAACAGATTCTGTTTCTTCCCCAGAAGGAGATAAACTAATATGCTATCGATATACTATCTTAATAATCGGGTTCAATGCAAGCCTCTTTATTTTGAACTTTGGGCGACTTTTTACAATAGTTAATAGAAAAAAGGGGTAAAAAAAGACAAATAGGCAACAAATAAATGTTACCAGAGGCAAGAGAAGTTACTTTTCTATCTACCTGGATAAGTTTTTTTGTGCGTTTTCAAGTATTTTAATGTGTTTTTATTACATTATACTAATCCCATAAAAGTGCGATGGATTTTATCTTATTTTCAAAATGGCTGACAACCCTTTTCCGGACTTTGCCGAAAGCCCCTATTTTTTTCTGTCAACTCGATTTTCAAAAAATAGTCAACAAATACCTGTTCCAAACATCTTTAAATTTACTTGAAATTTTTTGAAAATCGAATTAACAGAAAAAAAGGGTCTTCGGAAAATTCCGGGAAAGAGTTGTCAGCCATTTTGAAATAAAATAGAATCCACCGTACTTTTATCGGATTAGTAAAATGCAATAAAAACACATTAGAATACTTGAAAATACAAAAAACCTTATCCAGGTAGGTAGAAAAGTAACTTTTCTTGTATCTGATAACATTTATTTGTTGCATATTTGTTTTGTTTTTCAACCTTTTTTTCTGGTTCTGCAAGAACAAGCTTTCTTTTTTAAAAAAGTGCATGTATAAGAAATCCCAAATATCTAGTGAGAAGTCTTAATTACATCTGCCTAGGAGGTTATGTTTTCAGTCGAGTTTGTTTGTTTGTGTACAGCTTAACGTCCATATCACTTGACCAATCGTCACCAAACTTGGTCAAAATATCAGTCATGGTCTAACTTAGAACTGATTTAATTTTGGGATATCTAGGTCAAGATTAAAGGTCAAGGTCGCGGACAAGGTGAAAGTCACACTGAACGATAATTTTGATTATCTTCATAGTAGAGACTCGCGATTTGGCCCATATTATAGCCAATGAAAGCCCGCATCATGTTATATTGACCTTGAAAAGGTCGGTCACGGTCGAAATTTTGAGGGACTTTCAATTTCCGATTTTTCCAAGTTTGATCTATGACTCTGAGGCTATTTGATAACAGTAACCACCATGCAAAATTTCAGCCTGATCAGATAGATAGTTTTTGAGTTATAAACGTTTCTATGGCATAACTTCGGGAATACTTCATACAATATTGAGAAATAAAGCCCAGATAAGACTTTGACCCATCCTTACGTTGCCAGGTGGGGGCATGCAGTCTCACGACTGACATGTCCTTGTTTATTCTTACACTCTGATCGATTACTGAGAACTGAATACCCCTGGTTATGAGTACAGATTGATCCAACCCATTCTAATTGCTAAACATCATTTATTAACCGAATTTGTAATAAATGACTGCCATAATATTTGTACACCAATGTTACAGTATCTATATTGAGAATGTCAGAGTTTTGGGTAGTTCAAGCTCGGCATGCCGTAAAAAGTATAAGATCTAAATGCTTCATGTGCAAGTAATTTAACAACTTGGCATTTAGGTATCCTAAAATTATGAACTTGCCTAAGCATAGAGTCAATTTTCTAAGACCCTTTCTATAAACAAACATAGATTGCACAGGACATTTATGTCTCAAACAGAAAAACTGGTACCACAAAAAATGTATATATTAATATCCACCTGTCTAAGTGTAAGAGTAATCCATATTAGAACTTGTCGAAGATATGAGTTCTATATCATTTGTTCAAGCATTGATAAGGTTCACCATCTTAGGTTTATAGTGACAACGCTCAATTATTTAATGCTACTCTATTATATAGTTATAGAACAATTCTGACAACTTTGAGAAAAAATGTGCAAATATTAAAATTAAACTCATTAAAATACTCTTGTATTCTCTTCGAATAGAGAAAGACTAGCAACATCTCTAACAGGAGAGACTTTTCTAGTCTTTTTTTACTCTGTCGTTATTTCCATGGAAAATGCTCGACTGAGCTTCAATCACTGGTTCCTCCTTGTGAAACTTTCACAGCAAGAACTTATCTTTCTACCACCATTGCAAATAACTTTATTTTCCTACATTGAGTACCTAACATCGAACAGAATTTCTTTTAGAGAATCTCCCGTCTATGGAACATGTTGCCATAAGATTGCTTCCCTAAGGCCTACGACATGGTCGTCTTCAAATCCAATGTCAACAAATACTTGTAATAAACCGTCCCCAATATTTAATCAAACTTTGTTCATTCCATTAACCATTTTCATTTATCATTAATCCGAAAATTCATCAATCTACTAACCCTTATCCTCGATTGAATTTTAGCCTCGATAAGCACTTCCTCATTCGTAAAAGAAAAGAAATCAACCAATTTAAAAAAAAACATTTTAAAAATTAATTTAAAAATTGAAGATAAGTAATTATTTGTGAATCATGGTATGAAAGACTCTTAATTATCCACTTTTATTATAACTGTTTAATAATACATGTGAATAAAAAAAGAATTAAAAAAATGATTCTTTCACGACCATTGACTTCTCACAGCCTGAACTCTCTGGCGTTCATAGTAGCCATGGCTACTACATTCCTTCATCTCTCCACCATGTCAACCCCAAACTTCGATGTACTTGCATGACATTTTTCTTCAAATTGTTATCCTGAGGAAGTCTTACAATAAAGACGAAACGTTGATGAATATATAAACAACTATCTCTTGGTTTTTCCTTTTTCATTTCCCATATATATATATATATATATATATATATATATATATATATATATATATATATATATATATATATATATATATCTACTCACATGCAGAACATGCAATAAGTGGTGTCACAAAAGATGCAACTTCATTTGCAGCACCTGTTGAAATCAGACTCGCATGGATACACACAGAGATTGTTGCAGGTGTCGAAAGAGACAATAAATTCAACTATATCCGCCACATGGAGAGTCTTTAGGCAGCTGTCAACAATTTTACAAAACGCAGGGATCCCATCATATTTGAGAGAGGCAGTGTACAACACACATGTCTGACCTGTACTCTTGTAATGAAAAGTCAAAATGACACGATTCTGGCTTTGGTGCATTGGATGGAAAAAATTGCCAGTCTCACTGTAAGAGCTTCCATGAGAAATTGCATCACACAATAACGTCTCAACTGGTGTGGCTACTTCACGCGCTGTCAGTCATCCAAAACACCCCCACATCAATGTTGATGGCCTAAGGCCGCTTAAGATATGAAAGGGATCAGTTGATGACAACCTGATCCTAGGGGCAGCACAAGTGAAATGGCAACAGACAGGAAAAGTTGGAAGTCATTCGCGAACCATCTAACTTCGATATAAGATGCAAATCCGAAAAATGAAAATAATAATAATAATAATAATAATAATAATAATAATAATCCCAGAGAAGAAGACTAATTGTCCTTACCAGCGAGAAATCAATGGTAAAAGGCTGTTGCGATACCGCATCGTTATCGAAAAGAGGTGAAGAATACTGGAAATCTGGGGAGGCTTGTTGTCACTCAGACTCCAGGAAATACCACTGATTGTTGTCGGTGAGCAATCACTGACGATAATCTGTGTGAGAACTCCTAGTGAGTACAAATAATAATAATAATACTCTAGCGCTATATTGTAAATGTACTATAGAAAAAGCCGAATAAAGTTTCTGTAGCTACAACCTCGTTTTCTCTACATTGTTATTCATTATTCAAACATATTTGGTATTTTTGATTTATTAATAGAACGCACACGTTAATTTTATTGCTTTTAAATTTTTTATTATTTTTATTTTTTTCAAAGAATCTGCTTGAATACAAGATGGATCTGGCACCGAAAGGAATTTCTCTAAATAAGACAAATGGCTTGATAACATTGACAGAACATATTGAACCTAAAGATGGGAAAATTAAATTTCATGTAAGACTTTACAAATAATATTGAGAATGAAAAATCTTTGTTGTTCATGAAATTTGCAAACATTTTTAAATATTTTAACTCATTGTACATCAAAAGCAAAAATATAATACACATTTTCATATGCAGAGAAATGTCCGATTTCAATTATAAAATCATATTCTAGCACTAATTTATTATTTGTTACAAAACTTAAAAACAAATCTACATCCAGTGGTAAGGCCCCAATTGAGGAGTTTTAGGAGCATGGAGACAGCCCTTATTTATGTCTGAAGCCGAAACTATACTATTACTCCTATTAATAATGGAGATTTGGTATATGTCTGTCTGAAGTCGAAACTATACTATTACTATCTTTCAATACTCAATTCAGAAGGGGTAGTGTAGTATCTGTTCCATTGTCATGATACTATCCCCAGGCATTACCTCCTCCTTTGGGGAGGTGTAGTAACCTGGTACCGGGGAACAAGCTGTAGTGCTTTTCCTCGTATTTAATCTCTTGGTCATTAGAGCAACGGAGCATTTTGACTATCCTTACTTTTCACACTTTGTACTTTTCAACGATTGATGCAATAGGTAACTTTAGCTGTTCCTCTCCCTCAGCTATTGCTGAGTTGTTCAACATTCTTGGTAGACCCAACCACTTTCTCATGTACAGTCCACACCGTTGTTCTATTAGTTCTACCCACGTCAATGGTACTTCATACATCTGTAATGGAAACATTATCCAAGGATACAAACAAAACGGCAGACACCAACATTTGTACTTTCCAGGTAACTCGGTCTTATCAATTACGTTTAATCATTCCGTGTGCGATCGGAGAGTAGTACCATCTTCATATTTGTGTAGCAGTGCAGCACCCACTCCATATTCAAGTCGCAAGGATGATTTCTTTCACAGGATCATAATGAGCTAAGGCTAGATCTTAGAGTAGACTTTTTTTTATTTCCTGGAAAGCCGTCTCGCAATCTTTTGACCATATCCATTTTTTTGTCTTTCCTTAATAATTCGTTAAGGGAGCTCTTAAATCGTACATTTTTGGAATGTAGATCGCATAATATTGGGCCAACCCAAGAAACAATTGAAGTTTTTAAACTGTGTCGGGTGCAGGCATATTTTTAATTGCATCGGTCCTATGTGGGTCCGGTTTCCTGGCTTCACTGTCTATCACTTGTCCGAGGTATTTAATTCTTTCCATGAAGAATTGATACTTCTCAGGACTTAATTTGAAACCGAATTCTTCTAGTCGTTTGAACATAGCTCTGATGTGTTTTTTTCTGTTAGTGAACGCTCTTACTTTTGACTAAAATATCGTCTAAATAGGCGATAGCAAATTGAAGACCCACCAACATAGTGTCCATAATCTGCTGGAACAAAGCTGGGGCAACCTTTAAGCCGAAAGGGACCCTATTTAGCTTCAAAATTCCCTTATGTGTATTTATGCACAAATATTTTGAGCATTCCTCGTTCACTTTAACCTGCAAGTATGCGTCAAATAGATCGATTTTTGAAATTTTTTTTCCCCCACTTAACTTCGAGAAAATGTCTTCTGTCAGAAAGAAGTGGATAATTATGATCCTTCAAGCAATCGTTTAACCCGGTTGAAAAATCGGCGCACACTCTTATTTTTTGTTTTTCGTTTTGACGTAGACAAGGGGCAACGTTCAGTCCGCATGTCTACCTTAGATATAACTCCCATTTTTTCTAATTCTTTGTTAATTGTGGCTAAGGAGGAAAAAGGGACGTTTCTCTTTGGTTTAAAAATTGGAGTGACATTTTCTTTAAGTTCAAACTTGACTTCTGTCTTTATACATAAACCCAAACCTTCAGAGAAAACTCTGGGATATTCTTCTTTCAATTCATTCATGAATCTTTCATTTTTAATATGTTTTTCTTTTCTGCACTGTTTTTTATTTCGTTGCAAAAAGAGTTCATTGGGATTTCAAATAAATTGAAAACTATAATATACAGTCTATTCCGAAAAGACATGAATCATATATACTTCTGTTTTTTTTTTCAGTTTTGCCACAGAAAGAAATATCGCATTTGTCCTTTAAAGTTTAATTTTTTTCCTGAAACCCCCTTGGAAATTTTCTTGGTTTCAAATGATTTGGGTTTTCCAATTATTCTCCATGTTTGTTTGTCAATAATACTTATATTTGAGCCAGAATCCAGTAAAAAAGTGATTGTACGATCATTTATAGGTACATCAACTTATTTTCGATTTTCACTGTTCTGGATTTCTTTTTTTGACAACACAACGTTTACTTTTTCAAACATCTGTTTCTTATTCTTGCGGCAAACAGACCATTTATGACCCTTAATTCCGCAAGATTTATAGAATTTGTTCTTATACCAACATACGTCTTTAGTATGCATAGTATTTCTGTACATCTCACATTTTCCTGTCTTTTTGAATTTAGAAGTTTTTTGGTTTTTTATGCGTTGTACTTTGGCAACACTTTTTCCTCAATTTGGGTATTATCCCTTTTAACATTAATGGATCGCTGATATTCTTTCTTTCACTCTTTGTAACGTGATTTTCGTGTCTTGCTCCACCATTGTTAAGATTCTAGGCCTTATTTCTTTGTACTTAGGAGCTGTTAGTCCTTGAACAAAGATTAGGCATTTGAATAAATATTAGGGGATTTCATCTATTTTGAATTGCTCAACCAGAGTTTACTGTTCCTGTGTATGCCAAAAAATCCTCGTTATCCGTTTTCACGATGTTACACATTTGTATCGCGTGTGGAATAGACTATTTCTTTCGTCGAATATCTTCGACAGTATATTTATAGTTTCATCGAATAAAACTTCCTCAGGTTTTCTGGGCAATATCAAGTTCGTATATTTGGTATTCTTCCCTGTTCCCAATTTCTCTAATAACAGGGTTATCCGTTCTTCATCTGACCAATCTAAGCACCTTTTAGAAAATATCGTCACAAATCGTCTGAAATATGCTGGAAATGTAACACCAGAGTCAGGCTTGTATACAAATTCAGATAAAGAATTTGCAATTCCTTCGGCAGAAAATACACTGTTTTTTCTTTCACCGGTAGTCTGTTTCAGAATTTTTTCGAAACTTTTCTGCTGTTTTAGTATTTGTTGTTGTAACTCTTGATGCTGCTGTTGTTGTTGTTGTTGTTGTTGTTGCATGCTCGAACACAGCATTTTAATCATTTCGACTAATTGTTCCATGTTGAAAATAGTAAGGAGAAGCCGACACACAAAAAATTTTTTTTAGAAAAAGTAATAGCAGTGAGTGTACTATTATTAGTTACTAAAAAGTATTCTATTGAACTTTTATCTTGTATAGTTCGTAATGTTAATGGTCCGAGTTCGAATTTGAGTCACGGTCCATCATACATTTTTTTTAAATAGAACAATAAAAGTAGTCTTACTTTTTAAAAAGGGTTTCCTCTTTGACACACCTTTTTTAGATGTCTTTTAGTTGTACTGGAAAAAAAAACAAATCCACAGGAATCCTTGTTCGTTAGCACACATGTACGTCCGACGATAAAAACTGTTTGTTGGAGCCTGTTTTTTTCTTTTTTTTTGTACCTTGTAGAGGTAAATCCTTCTTTGTAGTGTGAATTCGATTAGCGAACCACGTTTGAAGTGGATATCTTTAAATCAAAGTCAATTGGATTATTTCGTTCACAATGTGACTTGCATGTATTTACAATAAAACAAAGCACCCACGTGACTGAATATATTCCAAAATGTGGTATTGTGGTGACTGAGATGATTCTAGTTAAGAGTAGGATAGACATTGTTATCACTATAGACCAAGGATGACCAACGACACCCAATTACCCCCACGCTTTTGATGGCCCTGTGCCTAATTTGTTTTAAATGTAAATTTTTAATATTTTCTGCAAATAAATAATTCAAAGTGTAGTATCTGTTTTGATACCACACCTCATCAGTGAAGGGAAAATCCTTCTAGACTAAGAAGATTTTTTATTTTTGTCGCAATCCAGCGTGCCTCTTTTGGGGGAGCTGGATTCTCTTACATTGAAAATCTAACTTTTGTCTAACTATGCCCTAGTGGGGAGGCAAATAAATAGGTACGCTACCCCCCTCCTGCATTCTGTGTAAAACAAAATTTTTTTTAACATTTTTATCTTTTTTTGTTTATTCCAACAGATTTATGCCGAAGAAAGTCTGACAGTAACGAAACAAAAGAGCAAGCAATCGATGGTGACAATCACAATTGTTGATGAAAACGACCACAGTCCGGTGTTCACGTCAAACTTTTATCTTTTCAGCAGCCGTCAGACAGCACTCATCAGCACAATAATTGGGAATGTACGTGTCTATCAACATCATTTAGAAAACACTAGGGGACGGGGGGGGGGGGCTTATTGCTACGCCCCTCTAGCTCCTATCTATGAAATTATAAATAAATAATTTTACGCTGGAGATATTTTAAGTAGGGTAACCCATAGAATAAATGCGGTATTGTGGTGACTGTAAGTATGAATGTGATGGATACTTGAACATGCTGCCTAGTATTGTTAGTATACATGGGTCACCGAATGCATTTTGTTAAGAATAAGATGGTCAGTGGAACACCAACAGATTATAACTCCACCGAATTCCATGGCCTTGTATTAATTTACAATAAATAAAATCATGTTTTTAGTCGTCTCAACAAAGGGAAAAGTACGCAGTGTGATGATGTATGGAAGTAAAACCTGGTTAGTGGAGGTTGAAGAAATGCGTTGCATGGAGAGAAATGATATGAGAATGATACAATGGATGTGTAATGTGAGTCTTAAGGACAGGTTTAGTTATAATCACCTCAGATGAAGATTAAATCTAGACAGTATAGGGAGATGTGTGCAGAACAGGAGACTTCAATGGTATGGCCACGTTGAAAGAATGGATGAAAGTTCTTGGATTAGTAGATGTAGAACAGTTGAGGAAGTAGGTTCAGTTCACAGAGGAAGGCCAAGGAAAAAATGAGAGGAAGTGATAAGGATGGACTTGAGAGAAAGAGGGATAAATAAGACCTGGCCAGAGATAGGTTACTTTGGAAGTCAACTTCTTAAAGCCGTCCAATGCATGCTAGCATGTAAAATGGACGATAAACCGATGATGATGATGATGATGATGATGATGATGATGATGATGATGATGATGATGATGATGATGATGATGATGACGACTGTACAGTTGATTTTACGTTAATTACACTTTATTTTATAGAAGTGGTCACATTAGCATTGAGAAATTGCATGAAGTAATATAAAATGAAGCATTGAAAAATAAAAACCTGGCATAGATTTAATTAGCCAAAATTTAGTGATTCCGTTTTCTGAATGTGTACACTGGGGACATCCACTTAATCTCATAGAGCATGATCACATTGACACGCAGGTTGTCATTAGATCACCAAAGTTAAGCGACGTTGAGCCTGGTCAGTACCAAATGAGTGACTATTTGGGAATACCAGGCGCTGTATATGGGAAAACGTTGATACCTCCTTACAAGAACTTCAAAAAACCTAACGTCGTCATCTCCCCATGACCGGGATAGACATGTTATTTTCATAAATGTTTTCAGATGAGTCATCACATATCTATGAGAGTGTTTGTCCGTCAGTCTGTCACGCTTCGATTTGAAATAGCATTTTCAACACAAATTGAATGGATGTAAGAGTAAGATGCGTCTAAGCATTCCAATAAGAGATGCTGTCTATCAGTCGGTTAATCACACTCCAGTTTGAAATAGTGTTTACATCGCTGATTGAATGGTCACGTCCAAAATAAGATTTGTTCAAGCATGTCCGGTCTGTCACGCTTCAGTTTGAAACAACATTTCCACTAGTAAATGCAAAGATTGCATTTTATTTTTTGTTCTTTTTCCAGGTGAATGCTGTTGATTCTGATCCAGGAGTGAATGGAGCAGTTAGCTATGAACTTGTGGAACGTTCAGATATCTTTCAAATTCATCCCAAAAGTGGAGAAATCACATTGCTGAAAAGCTTCAATGAAACAAAAGTTTACAAATATGCGTTTATGGTCAGGGCAAGCGACAATGCACGCAAGCATCCCAGGTAAGATCACAAGCAGCTGTGTATGCATTAATCGTTTCTTGTAGATAAGGTTGGATTTTATTTTTTTCTAATAAATTGAAAAACTTACTTTTCTTTCTGTATATTAATTCAATAATATTTCCTCTTCACGCACACTAGCCATATTTATCCGGTTTTGCCCGGGTGGAGGACTTAGAGAAAAATAATTCAAAATATGTTTACAATGTTTTGTTGTTTTTGTTGCCAGTCTAGTAGTAAATGTCATTTGTGACTGAGTTATCGAAATTAAGTTATTTTCAAAAAGTCCTTTACACAAAAAAAATGTAAACGAATTCTTTATTTAGTTTGTTTTTGTTGTTGTTTTTAGTCCCGTAGTAGAAAGCAAACCCGACTGCAGTTTGATTCTCATTATTGAGAGAACAAAACGATGGTCTGTACAGCAGTCCTCGGTGAGTGGAGCAGCTTTGTAATTAGAACATCTCTCCTATCATGCGCGCAAACAATAATATAGTTTATATAGATGCCAATGCTTTGATCGTGGATGTTGCCAAGTGGTCTTGCAGTTATCTCTTTGTTTAAAAAGCGTGTTAGTGACAAGGAGTTTATTTTACCTACACTTTCTTTGTCAATGGTTCCTTTTCAAATTTGAGAATCTATACCAACCCTAACATTAAAATCACAAAGAAGAATGATTTTATCTTCAATCGGAACGGCGGAAAGCAGTTTGTCAAGGTCATTGTAGAACACCTCCTTGGTTTGTTCATCACCATCGAGTGTGAGGGCATATGCACTGATTACTGTAGCATAAGAATATTCCCCAGTTTGAACTCTAAGGGTCATAAGGTGTTTGTTTATACCGACTGGTAATTCACTGAGTCGCAACCTCAATGTGTTCTTTATAGCGAAGCTGACCCCATGTAGTCGCAGATTGTCAGGCTCGTAGTCCTTCCAGAAAATTGTGTAGTCACCAACTTCTTCACGCAGATGTCCTTCACCTGAAAGACGGGTTTCTGAAAGTGCTGCAATATCGATTTCAAGTCTCTGAAGTTCGTGTGCGACAAGAGCGGTTCTTCTTTCGGGTTTTGAAGAGTTTAAGTCCAGTAAGGTACGGACATTCCATGATGCCATTTTTAATTTTACTTCATTGTTTTGACCACAATTAAGGTGAAACCCCCTGAAAGCGTTTTTCCAGGCAGGTTAAGGTGAAGTAAACTATTTTTAGGGAATCTTTTCTAGCCCCCTATTGGGGATGAGCAGAGTGGATCCTTGAAAAGGGGTGCTTAGTTACGGATGTCACTGCCGAATCACTCTCTTGCTTCGGGTCCAAAAGGGAAGCAACTGAACTAATCATCCGCCGCTGGACATGCCGGTTGAACACTAAAACTTCCAGATATCACAATCCTGTCCCCACCGCGTTCTTCAGATCGCCACCAGTCTTCCTTTCGTTCTGCTCTTCGATCTTTTGTCGCACTACTTATGCCCCTGGAAATGCCTGTACATGGATTTGTTTAACATGGATAGGTTGATGCACAAACAACAGACCCATCATCTTGGCCAGGCAGGTTTATGTTCAGTGGCACAAAAATCGAGACGACCAAACCTGACTGGTTGCAACCCTTCATCCGCCTTTGCAACCTTACATACAGACGGGTCTGCCGTTGAGGGATTTTTAGCAGTGCCCTCTCACAGAACTGTTCGTTTCCACCTAGTATGGCTCAGTTATGCTAAAGTCATCCACGTGCCAGTTCATTTCTCAGCCATTGATTTGTTTAATTTCGTCTGCCTGGGAAACATCCGCCTTCCTGCTGCCTAATACTTTGACCTGTGTAGGTAGAGGGTAGGCTTTTAATCATAAGCCACTTGAGAGCCGACCACGCCTCTATGGTAACGCTCTGAAATGTCAGAGGGAAGCTAACAGGTGCTACACCTTGCCCAAGGGTGACCTGGAACTTTTCAAGGCCGAGGTGTTTAGCTCCCTGGGGTATTTTACATGTGACGTCATGCAATGCTATATGAAAGTTTCTCAAATTTCAGAGATTTCCTAATTATTTCCACTTTCTTCTAAACATTTATCTAAATGAATGAATTAACTCATAGATTTACTATTAGCAGATAAATTTGTTACTGATTACAAAGATGGAGTCCAATATAATTTTAGATTGCTGTTAATGAATGTCATCTATCTGAAAAATATTCCGAGGAGAGTTAAGTAAATTTTGAAAGAAATCGAATTAAAAAACAGTTTTCTATTTTAAAGAATATGGTGGCAGTATAGAAAAGAAGAATTGGTTTGTCAGAATTAAATATTGATTTGTCAGATTCAAAGCAATCGATGTAAAACTTTAAGAATACGATTAATTTGAATTTATATATTAGAAGAAAACTTTGGTAGTTACATTGACACTGCTAAGATTTAAACATAATTGTTTCTTCAGAGACAAATCGCTTATGGTTAAAACATTGGTAATAACATTGACACTGCCAAGGTTTAAACCTATTCGTCTGTTCAGAGACAAATGCCTTATGGTTAAAACTTTGGTAATTACATTGACACTGCCAAGGTTTCAACCTATTGGTCTGTTCAGAGACAAATGCCTAATGGTCAAAACTTTGGTAATAACATTGACACTGCCAAGGTTTCAACCTATTGGTCTGTTCAGAGACAAATGCCTTATGGTAAAAACTTTGGTAGTTATATTGACACTGCCAAGGTTTCAACCTATATGTCTATTCAGAGACAAATGCCTTATGGTTAAAACTTTGGTAGTTACATTGACACTGCCAAGGTTTCAACCTATTGGTCTATACAGAGACAAATGCCTTATGGTAAAAACTTTGGTAGTTACATTAACACTGCCAAGGTTTCAACCTATTGGTCTATTCAGAGACAAATGCCTAATGGTCAAAACTTTGGTAATAACATTGACACTGCCAAGGTTTCAACCTATTGATCTATACAGAGAAAATGCATTATGGTTAGAACTTTGGTAGTTACATTAACACTGCCAAGGTTTCAACCTATTGGTCTATACAGAGACAAATGCCTTATGGTAAAAACTTTGGTAGTTACATAGACACTGCTAAGATTTTAACATAATTGTTTCTTCAGAGACAAATGGCTTATGGTTAAAACATTGGTAATAACATTGACACTGCCAAGGTTTCAACCTATTAATCTGTTCAGAGACAAATGCCTTATGGTTAAAACTTTGGTAATTACATTGACACTGCCAAGGTTTCAACCTATTGGTCTGTTGAGAGACAAATGCCTAATGGTTAAAACTTTGGTAATAACATTGACACTGCGAAGGTTTCAACCTATTGGTCTGTTCAGAGACAAATGCCTTATGGTTAAAACTTTTGTAGTTACATTGACACTGCCAAGGTTTCAACCTATATGTCTATTCAGTTACAAATGCCTTATGGTTAAAACTTTGGTAGTTAAATTGACACTGTCAAGGTTTCAACCTATATGTCTATTCAGAGACAAATGCCTTATGGTTAAAACTTTGGTAGTTACATTGACACTTCCAAGGTTTAAACCTATTGGTCTCTTCAGAGACAAATGCCTTATGGTTAAAACCTTGGTAGTTACATTGACACTGCCAAGGTTTCAACCTATTGGTCTATACAGAGACAAATGCCTAATGGTCAAAACTTTGGTAATTACATTGACACTGCCAAGGTTTCAACCTATTGGTCTATTCAAGTACAAATGCCTTATGGTCAAAACTTTGGTAATAACATTGACACTGCCAAGGTTTCAACCTATTGGTCAATTCAGAGACAAATGCCTTATGGTTAAAACTTTGGTAGTTACATTGACACTGCCAAGGTTTCAACCTATTGGTCTATACAGAGAAAATGCATTATGGTTAGAACTTTGGTAGTTACATTAACACTGCCAAGGTTTCAACCTATTGGTCTATACAGAGAAAAATGCCTTATGGTTAAAACTTTGGTAGTTACATAGACACTGCCAAGGTTTCAACCTATTGGTCTCTTCAGAGACAAATGCCTTATGGTTAAAACTTTGGTAGTTACATTGACACTGCCAAGGTTTCAAGCTATTGGTCTCTTCAAAAACAAATGCCTTATGGTTAAAACTTTGGTAATAACATTGACACTGCCAAGGTTTCAACCTATTGGTCAATTCAGAGACAAATGCTTTATGGTTAAAACTTTGGTAGTTACATTGACGCTGCCAAGGTTTCAACCTATTGGTCTATACAGAGACAAATGCGTTATGGTTAAAACTTAGCTAGTTTCATTGACACTGCCAAGGTTTACCCATGTTTTTCTATACAGAGACAAATGACTTATGGTTAAAGTTTTGGTAGTTACATTGACACTGCCAAGGTTTCAACTTATTGGTCTATTCAGAGACAAATGTCTTATGGTAAAAACTTTGGTAGTTACATTGATACTACTAAGGTTTCAACCTATTGGTCTGTTCAGAGACAAATGCTTTATGGTTAAAACATTGGTAGTTACATTGACACTGCCAAGGTTTCAACATATTGGTCTATTCAGAGACAAATTTCTTATGGTTAGAACTTTGGTAGTTACATTGATACTACGAAGGTTTCAACCTATTGGTCTATTCAGAGACAAATGCCTTCTGGTAAGAACTTTGGTAGTTACATTGACACGGCCAATGGTTTCAATTTATTGGTCCCTTCAGAGACAAATGCCTTATGGTTAAAACTTTGGTAGTTACATTGACACTGCCAAAGTTTCAACCTATTGGTCTCTTCAGAGACAAACACCTTATGGTCAAAACCTTGGTAATAACATTAACACTGCCAAGGTTTCAACCTATTGGTCTATACAGAGACAAATGCCTTATGGTTAAAACTTTGGTAGTTACATAGACACTGCCAAGGTTTCAACCTATTGGTCTATACAGTAACAAATGCCTTATGGTTAAAATTTTGGTAATAACATTGACACTGCCAAGGTTTACAAACAATTGGTCTGTTCAGAGAAAAATGCCTTATGGTTAAAACTTTGGTAGTTACATAGACACTGCCAAGGTTTCAACCTATTTGTCTCTTCAGAGACAAATGCCTTATAGTTAAAACTTTGGTTGTTACAATTACACTGCCAAGGTTTCACGCTATTGGTCTCTTCAAAAACAAATGCCTTATGGTTAAAACTTTGGTAATAACATTGACACTGCCAAGGTTTCAACTATTGGTCTATTCAGAGACAAATGCTTTCTGGTTAAAACTTTGGTAGTTACATTGACGCTGCCAAGGTTTCAACCAATTAGTCTATACAGAGACAAATGCCTTATGGTTAAAACTTAGCTAGTTTCATTGACACTGCCAAGGTTTACCCATGTTTGTCTATACAGAGACAAATGACTTATGGTTAAATCTTTGGTAGTTACATTGACACTGCCAAGGTTTAAACCTATTGGTCTCTTGAAAAACAAATGCCTTATGGTCAAAACTTTGGTAGTTATATTGACACTGCCAAGGTTTCAACCTATTGGTCTATTCAGAGACAAATGCCTTATGGTTAGAACTTTGGTAATAACATTGACACTGCAAGGTTTACAAACTATTGGTCTGTTCAGAGACAAATGCCTTATCGTAAAAACTTTGGTAGTTACATTGACACTGCCAAGGTTTCAACCTATTGGTCTGTTCAGAGACAAATGCCTTATGGTTAAAACTTTAGTAGTTACATTGACACTGCCAAGGTTTCAAGCTATTGATCTCTTCAAAAACAAATGCCTTATGGTCAAAACTTTGGTAATAACATTGACACTGCCAAGGTTTCAACTATTGGTCAATTCAGAGACAAATGCTTTATGGTTGAAACTTTGGTAGTTACATTGACGCTGCCAAGGTTTAAACCTATTGGTCTATACAGAGACAAATGCCTTATGGTTAAAACTTAGCTAGTTTCATTGACACTGCTAAGGTTTACCCATGTTTTTCTATACATAGACAAATGACTTATGGTTAAAGTTTTGGTAGTTACATTGACACTGCCAAGGTTTCAACTTATTGGTCTCTTTAAAAACAAATGCCTTATGGTAAAAACTTTGGTAGTTACATTGACACTGCCAAGGTTTCAACCTATATGTCTATTCAGAGACAAATGCCTTATGGTTAAAACTTTGGTAGTTACATTGATACTACCAAGGTTTCAACCTATTGGTCTGTTCAGAGACAAATGCTTTATGGTTAAAACATTGGTAGTTACATTGACACTGCCAAGGTTTCAACATATTGGTCTATTCAGAGACAAATTCCTTATGGTTAGAACTTTGGTAGTTACATTGACACTGCCAAAGTTTCAACCTATTGGTATCTTCAGAGACAAATACCTTATGGTCAAAACCTTGGTAATAACATTGACACTGCCAAGGTTTCAACCTATTGGTATATTCAGAGACAAATGCCTTATTGTTAAAACATTGGTAGTTACATTGACACTTTCAAAGTTTCAACCTATTGGTCTATTGAGAGACAAATGCCTTATGGTTAGAACTTTGGTAGTTACCTTTACACTTCCAAGGTTTCAACCTATTGGTTTCTTTAGAGACAAATGCCTTATGGTTAAAACTTTGGTAATAACATTGACATTGTCAAGGTTTAAACCTATTGGCTTCTTCAAAGACAAATGCCTTATGGTGAAAACTTTGGTAATACCAGTGACACTGCCAAGGTTTCAACCTATTGGTCGGTTCAAAGATAAATGCTTTATGGTTAAAACTTTTGTAGTTACATTGACACTGTCAAGGTTTCAATCTATTGGTCTATTCAGAGACAAATGCCTTATGGTTAAAACTTTGGTAATAACATTGACACTGCCAAGGTTTCAACCTATTGGTCTATTCAGAGACAAATGCCTTATAGTTAAAACTTTGGTAGTTACATTGACACTGCCAAGGTTTAAATATATTGGTATATTCAGAGACAAATGCCTTATAGTTAAAACTTTGGTAGTTACATTGACACTGCCAAGGTTTAAATGTATTGGTATAATCAGAGACAAATGCCTTATTGTTAAAACTTTGGTAGTTACATTGACACTGCCAAGGTTTCAAGCTATTGGTCTCTTCAAAAACAAATGCCTTATGGTTAAAACTTTGGTAATAACATTGACACTGCCAAGGTTTCAACCTATTGGTCAATTCAGTGACAAATGCTTTATGGTTAAAACTTTGGTAGTTACATTGACGCTGCCAAGGTTTCAACCTATTGGTCTATTGAGAGACAAATGCCTTATGGTTAGAACTTTGGTAGTTACATTGACACTTCCAAGGTTTAAACCTATTGGTCTATACAGAGACAAATGCCTTATGGTTAAAACTTTGGTAATAACATTGACATTGTCAAGGTTTCAACCTATTGGCTTCTTCAAAGACAAATGCCTTATGGTGAAAACTTTGGTAATACCAGTGACACTGCCAAGGTTTCAACCTATTGGTCGGTTCAAAGATAAATGCTTTATGGTTAAAACTTTGGTAGTTACATTGACACTGCCAAGGTTTCAACCTATTGGTCTATACAGAGACAAATGCCTTATGGTTAAAACTTTGGTAGTTACAATGACACTGCCAAGGTTTCAACCTATTGGTCTGTTGAGAGACAAATGCCTAATGGTTGAAACTTTGGTAGTTACATTGACACTGCCAAGGTTTCAACCTATTGGTCTATTCAGAGACAAATGCCTTATGGTTAAAACTATGGTAATAACATTGACACTGCCAAGGTTTCAACCTATTGGTCTCTTCAGAGACAAATGCCTTATGGTTAAAACTTTGGCAATAACTTTGACACTGCCAAGGTTTCAACATATTGGTCTATTCAGAGACAAATGCCTTATGGTTAAAACTATGGTAATAACATTGACACTGCCAAGGTTTCAACCTATTGGTCTCTTCAGAGACAAATGCCTTATGGTTAAAACTATGGTAATAACATTGACACTGCCAAGGTTTCAACCTATTGGTCTCTTCAGAGACAAATGCCTTATGGTTAAAACTTTGGCAATAACATTGACACTGCGAAGGTTTCAACCTATTGGTCTGTTCAGAGACAAATGCCTTATGGTTAAAACTTTGGCAATAACCTTGACACTGCCAAGGTTTCAACATATTGGTCTATTCAGAGACAAATGCCTTATGGTTAAAACTTTGGTAGTTACATTGACACTGCCAAGGTTTCAACCTATTGGTATATTCAGAGACAAATGCCTTAGGGTTAAAACTTTGGCAATGTCAATGTTAGCCATATATTATATTATTTTTCTGCTTTAAACTTTCTAGTACTAAGCACTTTTGGATGTATTACATATGTTACGAAATAAAAGAGTGCTCGGCTATGGTGGACTTGTGCCTGTTCCTGACTGATGTATGTGTGAGATGAAAACTCAAGATGAGACTGACATTTAAAACAAGATGCAGTTCATAGGGTACAAAATGCTCCTGGGGGGATTTCAAATGTTAAACGACTGCACATGAATGTTACCAAGACGAAAATAATGATCAGTGAGTGTAAACCCGACGTTAAATCGATGATGATGATGATGATGATGATGATGATGATGATGATGATGATGATGATGATGATGATGCTGATGATGATGATGATGAAAGACACGAGAAAGAAGAGGAAAGAAATTTAAACGCTCTTTTTCTTATCTGATGATATGTACTCTGCAAGACTAAAATATCCGCACGGTGTTACAACACAAGATTAGAGCAACAGATGAAACCGAACCTCAACCCTAACTCGATGGTTTATGAAGAATTCCGGGCTTCATCTTTCCTCAAGATTGTGTCTTTTATCAATTAGAATTGGATCATGAAAAGTTATTTTTTAGAATGGCAAGGATTTTTGCACATGACACGAGAGTTTGGCATAGCAAGAGACATAACTTTGTTAATCACTGACAAAGAGTTTTTCAATGAAGCTAATTTAATGCATAAGGTCACTTTAGTATGATTGATGATTCTCTTTTTAATATTTTACTCCGGTGAGTTCTCAGAAATCAAGGCGCCCTTCCTGGGACTAACGCTTGATTTTTTTATGAGATACATAGAAATCCGAGTGTTTATTTAAGGTGTCTTCTCTACTTCTCTACGTTTAGTAACTAAAGCAGTGAAAAAGAATATTAATTTTCCTCTCCCCAATTGACCAATTAACGATGTTATAGTTTATTTCTCTTGTAGTCTTTGCTGGGTTTTGCTGGATTCCAGGACCAGAATTCATCTGGTCTGGTGGAGTATCCAACAGTGCTGTTGCTTGTAGTAGTATCACCAGGAGAAAGTGCACCATTACTCGTACAAGCCAGTGTGTAGGCATATTGAGGGGATCGTATTTGGGTTTCGAATACTATTTTATTTTGAATATTTAGTCAAGGTTTACTTGTAGGACAAAGTATCCCCATGCCAGTATTCAGACAAACTCCTATACAGAAAGACTGAAGACACTCACGGATTGTCTCTAGTAGGCACTCAAACAGTTATGGCTCCCTATACAAGGTGAATTTCTCATTGATTGTATTTAATCATGCAAACTGAGATATATTTGAAATGCTAAATCCAGTTGCTCAAGAGATTTTAATGAGAACGCACATAATAAATGTCCTAGATAGGAGGTTTCATACCCCTGTTGGGATGATCCAGCCAGAGATAAATCATAGTTAAAGAAGTGGATATTCCATAATAAAATATCTGGAGGTAATAGACTCTTTCTACTCTCTAGGAGATATGCTGAATGCAGTTGGTGGATGTGAACTCAGTATAACCACAAGGTTGAAGGCAGCATGGGTGAAATTTCGTGAGCTGTTGCCGAGGATAACATTGTGAGTTGTCCTCTTCTACACCCAGAGTAATTTGTATATATATATATAGCAACTCTGTCAAGAGCGTCATGTTGTATGGTAGCAAATGCTGGACTCTCACCCAATTCTTTCTTATCTGACTGCAACGCAATGGCAGATCCATGACTAAATGGATCTGCAATATGAAATCTGACCAAACCCAACACATTAGGTCGGAGGATCTGCTGAAAGAACTACACTTGCCCAGTACAGAGGTTATCCTAAGAACAAATTAGTTCTTCTCATCCTCCTGGATAAATTATTGCAGAAGCATGGATGTCTTGAATTGCAGAAAAGTTGGTTGCCCAAGGAAACATGGAAACAAGTGATTGGATAAGACCGTACAGAGTGGAATTTGAAGACAGTTGACTCGCTGAACCGTGAGGACTAAAGAGTGAGCTTGCAAAATATCAAAAAACGTCTGACTACTTGATAAGGGAAAAGTGACGTTAAATGAAGAGAGAGAGAAAGAGAGAGAGAAAGAGAGAGAGAGAGAGAAAGAGAGAGAGAGAGAGAAAGAGAGAGAGAGAGAGAGGGAGGGAGGGAGGGAGGGAGGGAGATAGATATTTTAAGTGAAGACGGGTAGTCGTCTCCTTCTTCGTGTGTGAATATAATTCCAGCAATCTGTTCGAAGAAAATAGACAAAACGAGAGTATCAACCCAAAACCCTAGGAATGAACAACATCTATAACCCCTAACGTGT
Organism: Sepiola atlantica; assembly: GCA_963556195.1. Taxonomy (NCBI): domain Eukaryota; kingdom Metazoa; phylum Mollusca; class Cephalopoda; order Sepiida; family Sepiolidae; genus Sepiola; species Sepiola atlantica. The sequence goes on along the minus strand of OY744520.1, from coordinate 70,001,807 downwards.
CCAACACAATGAGTGATATTTATCAATAATAATCGGTACTAATTTATCCTGCTATGGCCATGGCAATCCCTGATAGCAGCATTTCTTATACTCAATATATAATGAGTGACTACCACTCCATAATACTAAACACTATCACAGAATTAGACTTTATTTTACCATCGTAACAAATAGCTATGAAAAATGCTTTACTTTAGATGAGATTTTTTGTAAATACTGCTTTGTATGCACCAGTTAGTTGCCTTGTGAGAGATGTGAATATTTTAATAGAATCGAATATGCATCAATGGTGAATATTTTAATACAATCGAATATGCATCAATGGTGAATATTTTAATACAATCGAATATGCATCAATGGTGAATATTTTAATAAGTCATTTTTTGGTCATGCTTTTTTTTCTCAATGTCAGGTCTGCATCTGCGTTGGTCGAAGTGAATGTAGATAAAGAAAATCTATTTGCACCAGAATTTCCTTCCAATATGACATCACAAATAAAAATTCTGGAGTCAACACCACAAGGAACGATTGTCTTGGATGTATTTGTAAGTAACATTCTCTCTCTCTCTCTCTCTCTCTATATATATATATATATATATATATATATATATATATATATATATATATATATATGTGTGTGTGTGTGTATTTATATAAAATTATTTATAAACATTTTTTCCAAATTAACCCATATACACATGTGTTTCATACTACTCTGCAATCGTTAGTATAGGAGGAGACAATCCCTGCCAGTCACACGATTCGAACCCCAATACCAAAGTCACCCTTGACTCAGTGTGGAAATGGGAGAGTAAATTAACATGTAAATGCCAAATTCAGCGGGCATATTAGCACGCTATCAACATAACTCAATAGGCGGGGCCTAGAGTATTGCATATATATATAAGAAAATGCAGTTTAAATTTCAAGGGATACTAACTAAATCCAAGATATCGCAGACTTGGCACTTGCATAAGCTGACTTACCACTGGAAAACTCACAAATAAAAAAGGGGATACAAGTATCTAACAATGAAATAAAAACAGGGGACCTTATATATATACATATATATATATATATATACATACATATATATATATATATATATATATATATATATATATTAGTATTTCATGTATCCACATAAAATTTTATAAGGAGATATAATTTTTTATGTATCAATTTTGAGTATTTACTTTAACAGTGCTCGATACGTAAGTAGTAAGCTATGAAAATATATTTATGGCAATTAAGCCACACATCTCCGGGGGGAATCTTCAGGCTAAAATGCATGGAGAAAATTATACATATGAAAATGAAAAAACCAGGCCTAAAGTAGAAGTACTGGCTAACATATAAACAACCCACTTTCTAGATGTCACGTTAAACTTAAATAAAAAGTACTTATGAACCATACCTAAAAGATAACGCCAATCCAATATACCTAAACCCAAAGTCTAATCACCCCCCCCCCCATCAATCATAAAACATATTCCGAATTCTATCTAACGTAGACTTATCAATAATTCTAGCAACGAAAGTGTTTTCAACAAATCAAGCAACATTTACAATACAGCTCTAAAAAATATTGGTTACCATAATACCGAAATTAAATATAAAAAACAGGGCACTAATAATTACAGCAAAATTAAAAATAAAAGAAAAAGAAATATAATCTACTATACACCGCCCTATAACCAGATGCTAAAAACTAAACTGGGCAAAAAATTCTTAAATCTGATTGAAAAACACTTCCCTGTAACCAATCCCTTGCATAAAATATTCAATAAAAATAACCTAAAACTATCCTACAGCTGCTGCGAAAACCTAGAAATGATAATTAAGGCACACAATAGCAAAATACTAAAAAAGAACAGCAGAGAGGAGGAAAAAAATAACAAATTACTTAAAAATTTACAAATATAGCAAAAATAACATTAAGAAGAACAAAAATATAAACAATACAAATAGAAATAAACAAAACACTAATAGTAATCACCCGAATAGAAATGAAATGTTAGCAATGAAGAGAAAAGATGTAACTGCATAAATCGTACACTTTGTCCACTACAAAATAAATGCCTAACCAAAAGTATTGTATACCAAGCCACAATATTTGCCAAGGAAAGACCGAATAACAAGAAATACTACGTGGGTATGACCTCCCTAGATTAAAACCCCCCAGATATTATGACCACAAAAGCACATTTAAAAACAGAGAACGGAAAATAATACGACAGGCCAGTACATGTAGAAATTTAGACGACCCGTGTAGATTATGTCTGAATGAAAAATTTGAAATCCTAAACTTTAAAGACTCCAAAAATCTATTAAACTGTAGAAGTGAGATAGCAAACAGCTGCCTACACAGAAATAAATTTACCTTAGGCTAACAATACATGAATAAATAAATAAATAAACAAATAAGTAAAAAAAACTAAACTAAATTATAACCTAACAATTTAAAAAACTAAAACCTAAAATAGAAATACAAGGAACCACGTGTTAAAATAAGTTCACCCATTATATTACATTAACAAAGATACAGGATATAGGCCACTCTATAGAAAACAGAACAATAGAACAGGATATAGGAAGTAACACTAACCGGATATTTGTTCGTGGGAAGTTCAACGATTGGCTGAGAGAACAACAAAGAATCTGATTGGTTAACTAGCTAGCCGTGTATATAAAAACACCCGGCAAAAATAACTCCATGCATTTTAGCCTGAAGACTTCCCCGGGGATGAAACGTGGGAGTCTTTGTGAAGCTTAATTGCCATAAATATATTTTCATTTGTGCCTTAAGAAAGCGGGCAACAGACAGTAGACAGTCGAGAGGGCTCAACAAACGTTTTCGGAACCTTGCGTATAGATAAGTGACAATCTATTTTTAACTCCCTGAACAGGGCTCAATTTTAATTTCTTAAAAATATCTTATTAAATAAATATGAAATTATGTTAACCTGCAGACGCCGGCGTTTCAAGCTTTTGCTATTATCATTGTAGGAAGTGACAATTTCAAAATATATAATTTATTACTATTTCATGTATATCCACATAATATTATATATTTTTAGTATTTACTTCAACAGTGCTCTATGCATAAGTAGAGCTTAGTTGTAGTATGAAAATATATCTATGGAAACTAAGTTACACAGAAACGTTCATGTTTCATTCCCGCAGGAAATCAGCAAGCTAAATGTGTGGCTGTATTGCTTGAGATTGCTTTATATCTAAGTCGTGTTTACTCTAGTGTTTAGCTTAACTAACCAATCGTATTCTTTAATGTTATTACTCCCTCTCGAACTATTACTTTTATTGGCTAATGGCCAAACTCCTCTCAAACAAAAGTTTAACAGTCCATTGTTTGGCGCTCCACATTTTTAAGTGGGTCAAATTAACAGGTGACCTACTCTAGTACGAATTCTGTAATCTATATGGAATTTCTAACCGGACCTTTTATTTAATCCATGAGAGTAGATTGTTCTCATTACGTCAGTCATCGCTGATAGAAGTCAGCAGTAAGAAGTAATTTTTATGTTATTCTTAGGTAGTATTGCCTGTAGTGAGGATTGAACCTTCAACCTCCAGAAGACTGTCACTTAGAACTGATTGTACTTAACACCTTTATCCATTGCACCATATGTCCATGTGTATAGATTCCCGAGTTCGACATAAGGATTCCCGAGTGTAACAAGATGCACTTGAAGACGTTGTGAGAATAACATCTAACATGAGAATAGTAGTCTGAATAATCCAAATAATACAAATGATCAATTTTCATCTAAAAATGTCCAAAACAAGTCTTTCTTTATTAGTTGTTATTTTACATTTACAGAATAAAGTGATTTTGTATATGTTTAAGTATTTTATAATCGGATGCCTTCAGTGTCAAAGACCGTAAAGAGGGTGAGGAAGGAGTTTTTGTCATCAGCCAGATAGACTGAATTCGTCCTTTTGCTTTTAGTCTTTTGGCATTGTATGATTGTGTGCATTCATTTCTTACTTTTATAAACAAAATATACCCGCCTCTATGGATGTCTCCTTTTGTGATTCATCCTTGAATTGATTTAAGATATTGGCTCATGACGTATTACTCATTTTCAGAATCAGCTGTTTGTTCCTTAATGCACTTGACTTCTTTTAAAACATCCGGCATTCGGGTCAGCCTAGTCTGACACAAGGACATTCACTATTTTACATATTGATAAATTCTTCATATTTTCTTTCATTTACTTTTACAGGCTAAGGATGCTGATTTTGATAATCTGATCTATGCAGTTATACCAGACGACACATTTGGAATGAACCATTCTACAAAAAGGTAAGCCTCCCCCTCCTTATCACCCCCAAAATACCAGTATGATTTATAGAAGGCCAAGGAAAACATGGGAGGAAATGATAAGAATGGACTTGAAAGAAAGAGGAATAAATAAAGACCTAGCCAAAGATAGGTTAGTTTGTGCTGTGGCCTTGTTAGCAGCCAGAAATGAAGACACAAAAGAGGAACTGAGTAACAAATATATTAACAAAGAACAACCGTACAAAAGATGTACAAATGTTATTAGTACGATTGTTCAGTCCGAATGTCAGGGCTGTCGGCTGGAATTTTGACTTTTCCTATAAGCAGTACTTGTTGCTATTTATAGCCGGGAGAGTTCATGCGTGCGTGGGTTAATTACAATACCCCCCAAGCCTTAAATCTGCAGGAGTCTTAATACCTTTTTTACTTTAGATTAACGACGAAAAAGTCCGTAATTATCCGTTTCCTCGTTAAACGACGTTGTTCCGAGGCCGCTTATGGTAGTGGTGTGTCAAAACTATCGTAAATGACATCCATGATTTCTTCCTCTTCAGTCAACATCATGCGACAGGCGTTTTCTGATTTGGTTCAGATGTCTCTTGTGAGTAAACTGGGGACCTTTAATTATGTAGATCATATTTCTTACTTTTTCCTCAATTGTACCAATTTCCCAGTAAAATTTATTATCACAAAATATTCGGAAAATAAAAACTCTCCAGGTTTATAGCGTTTTAGGGATGTACAGTGTTTGTTTATCCGGGTTTTGTTTGTTTGGGGAGTAGTTTGTCGAACACAGACCTGATTTTACATGCAAACATTACCCTGGCTGGGGATAATGATAATGGAGTGTTGTCATTGGGCGTAATTCTATACACCTGAAGGAACTGTTGTAGGGCTTTCCTGTAGGTGTATGCCTAGATTTATTCAGGGCTCTTTTCAATATATCTACGAAGTATTTGACCGATCTGTTGAACCTTGAGCGATTGTGATATGATTAATCTGGACGGTCTCACGAAAATCCTTAAAGTCGCTGGACATAAAATGTGTCTCATTGTCGAATACTAGACAATCGACTACTCAAAATCTGGTGAACAATTCACGTAGGAAACTGATTGTAATTCTCTAGTGGGATTTCTAGATCTAAGGACTTTGGGCCATTTAAAAAAATATCTACTACTATAAGATAGTAGAATCTGTCTAGTGGGCCTTCAAAGTCTATATGTAAACGGGACCATGGTTGATCCCGTTTAGGCCAATGACTATATTTGATTGGGGGTATATTATCATCCAAGACATGGACTTTACAGGATTTTACGATGTTTTTGATATCTTTATCCATGTTCGACCAGTACATATAACTTTGCATAAGGCTTTTCATCCTTGTAATCCCTGAGTGGACAGTATGGAAATCTCTCAGAATTCCCCTTTGTAGTGTTATGGAAATGACGACTCGCTCACTATATAGCAGTACTTAGTCGCATAGGGAGAAAATATTTAAAGTCTGTTGGTCCTTTTCACAAGTTTCCGTTTTGGTTTGCCTGCTAAACTCATCGCTTAGAGCTTCTCGTTTGATTGGGTCGAGTGTTACCATGTTACTGCGTTGCATAATGTGGTTTTAAATTCTCCTTCTGCTCGAAGGGAAGTAATCACAGTATCTTCAAGAGGTCCCATGTGTTTCGGAATTAATCTGGACTGTCCGTCGGCATGACACAGTTTTTTTAGATGGTAGAATCACCATTTTAAAATTATAATTTAAGAGGCAGATCTTTTATAGAACCAAAGAGGGTAAGTAATAGTTTATGGTCCGTCTACAATGTAAAGTGTCTACTGTTAATATATTGGTGAAACTTCGTGACTGCAAAAATAATCCCTAACGACTCCTTCTTAATTTAAGAGTAGTTCTTTCCTTCAGGGCAATTGGTTTGTAAGATCCATCTGGCATCTTGTACAGAATATATACTCAGGTGCCATATGAGCTGGCGTCGCAGGTGTGGATTATAGTGAGTGAGAAACAAGTCCGACGTTAAGACTTCTTTTATTTTGGCGAATGCTTCCTGAAATTCAAATGTCCACTCCTAGTCCTTGTCTTTTTTTCAAAAGTTCATCTAAAAGAGCACGTAAGCTATGCATATTAGGTATGAATACTTGGTAGTAGTTTGCCAGTCCTAAGAAACTTTGTAAAGAAGAGACTTTTTTAGGGGCTGGAATGTTCTTGATTGTGGTAGTCCATTCTGGGTCTGCCCTTTTAACATCTTTGTCAATAATATTCTTGTGTAGATTTTACGAACATGTTCCTTGTGCTCTTCTACATTTTGGCTGTTCGTTAATATGTCATCCAAATATGCAAACACAAAGTCAAGGTCGCTCAACATAATGTCCATTATTTGATGGAAGATTGCCGACACGACCTTGACTCTGAACAGTAGACGTTCGAACTTGTACAACTCACGATGGGTGTTGATACAGAGCAACTTAGAACATTCTTCCTTTACCGGCATTTGAAGATATGCGTAATCGAGGTCAATTTTTGAAACATTTAGTATCGTGAAAATGATAAAGGATAGTGATAGTCTTTGAGTGCAGCATTAAGCTTATCAAAATGTCGGTGCAGACCCCTGGCTTCTTTTTCACATAGACGGTCAGTGAAGCCCATTGACTATACTCAATTTGTCACAAGACTCCGGTTCTTTCTAGTCTGTCGAGTTCTTTGTTTATTTGTGGCAAAGTGCACATTTCTTTTTTCTTAAACACTAGCTTGATGTCTTTTTTTAACTTGAATTTTAACTCGAATTATTACACCGAGCAAGGCCAGTAGGAAAAACTTCGGGAAAAGTTTATTATAAATCTTTTATTAAATATTTTGCCTCGGTGGTCAGGTTTTCGAGTTTTTGGCAAGCTAAATTAATTGGCATGTCCCACAACTTAAATTTCTTCATCCAGTCGGTGCTGAATAAATTTTCTGTATTATTCAATACGAACGTTGTTAGTTTTAACGTACTTCCTTGAAAAGTCGCATCTGTGATAAGTTCTTCTTCAAACTCGATTTTCTCCTCTGTCACGAACCTGGCCATTTCCCAAACTTGTTCCATGTGTGAAGATTTATGATTGGAAAATTTGACCCAGAATCTAACTGCAATTTAATATTATTATTTAGGATTTGTACTTTCACGTATTTCCTAATGTTTAACTCGCCTTGTTCATCCTATTTTGAGTGTTTTTTTTTAAGCAGCTATTATCTTTTTTTCTCGCTAGTGTCACGAATGCCGCCGGTCGGGACCACCGAAAGACATAACGTGACAATGATTAAAAAAAAAGTTTAAAATTTTTTTTTTAAAAAGTCCGGAGTGGCTCGTATTATCCCAGGTTCAAATAAAACGTGATATGGGATGGGGATTTCTTCAATATAAAATACCGTCAGGAAACAAACAAAAGATACGAAGAAACGACAAAAAGACATTAGGACTTAAATTTATATTCATTTATTTAATGAAACTGTATACTAAAAAAAAACGGGAGTGTTTCTATAAAACAAAACGAAATAAAACATCAAAACAAAAGTATATTCTTAAGAAGAGGGGGGGATTGTCTATCATATCCCTATAGTAGCAGGATTCACTTCTACACAAAAATACACATATATATAACAGCCCTAGGGGGCGAATGTCCGTGAAGAGATATTCAGGTTGTTACTCACAAATGGATGCATTGTTCGACCCAGAGTCGACATTTCCGGCATGTCGTCGTAGCCGTACCTCCTTGCACATGTAGTCTTGAAATATATTTTTTTCTCAGGAAAACAATTCCTGGCTGGTTACTTTTTCTCCGCTTAGTTCAGCGGGTTGTCTCTCGCCCGAGCCGAGGGCGGTTATAATTCCATTTTCAACAGGCTCTCTCGCCCGAGCCGAGGGCGGCTATATCCTTTGTCCTCTGTGTCGCGTTAACTTCCTGTCGACTGTTCTTCGCGTGCGGCTGAAGTTTTTGTCTTCACTCTCTCTTTTTTTATCTCTTTTTCTGACGTCATTCGAGTCGCATTATTCTAATTTCTCGGTCGTGTATAAATATGTAAAAATGAATCCCATCTCTCTCCGTAAACCGGAGTCGTGAGTTCGAATCCCGATAGCTCTCCCTACATTTTGTAACACTAGGTAGTGTGAGCTTTTGTGTCCGACACGGCTACAAGTTAGGTACTTCTTATTCCGGTAAGAGCAATCCTTATACTAATATAGTGACCCACAACCGGAACACGGGTTAGGGGGGGGCAAGTTGTCATGTTTCTTTGGCGATTGGTTTGATTTAAAGGGAAAATTAGATTGTTTTTCTTCTTTTTCTTCTGGCATACCTTTCTTATGTGTGCTATGCCAGATTCCTCTTGGCATATACTTACGTATCTCTGACAGTATTCAGCTATTTGTTGGAGAATAAGGTTTAGTTAGCTCCTTTTCCAATTTATTCAGAACTATATGTCTAATTTCAACGTGTTTAACTGAAACGAGTCCCTGAACAAATATCAGACACTTGAAATTATTCACACTAAATTCTGACAGTTTGAAATCGTTGAAATGCTTGTTCATGACCGATGCGAATGTAGTGTAATCTTCACTATCTTTTCTGGTTAAATTCTTGCACTTTCATCTCTTATTAAAAAGTGAAGTTTTAGAACTAAAACGTTCTGTAAGAAGTTTAACGGTTTCGGTAAATGTCAGTTCGCTTGTTTTATGGAGTAAGAATATATTTAATAAATTTGGTGTACTCCGTGGCGCTTAGTTTTCCAAGTAGTAAGCGACAGTTCTTAGAGTCTGTGTCGTATAAATCTTTGTACCTTCTAAAATAAGAGGCAAAGGTTATATCCTCGTCCGGAGAAAATGCAAAATTGTCTATTGCACCCCAGATCATGTTTTGTGAGAACGCATTTTCGTTTTCACTAATTTTACCCTTGTTTGTCAGTTCAAGAAAGTTTTTTTTGCTCATGTTGGGTTTGTAGTAGAATTTGTTGTCTGATTTCCGTTTTTTTCTGTAATGCAAGCTTTTCTTCTTCAACTCGCTTTTGAAATTATAACTTCTTTTTTTTATATGTATCTAGCTGGAGTTGATCCATTCTTTTTTTGCTGTTTAGCTTGAACTTAAGAAAATCAACTGGATTTAAACTCGTCCATGTTTTTCTATCTCTATTTTCACCACTATTAAATTTTATTTCGTTTAATCCTAAAAAGGGTTACACCGAAATAAAATTTAATAGTGGTGAAAAAAAATAACTTTAATTTCTTACTCACTCAGGGAATCACAAGTTCTTTTTATTTTACAATAAATCTGTAACAATAAATATTATTTTCCAAATAATGTCTTGTGCGAGAAATGAATTCTCGTAATTTAACAGCTTGCGTTCAAGGTCAGTGTAAGTTAGTTACACATTTTTTTAACGTTCGGTTTTCTTTTCTGGGTTGACAAATACTGTTGAGTAGAAAAACATAACGAAAATAGTATCTCGTGCGTCCAGTGTTGAACCAATATTGATAATTGTCACGTTTTGGGGTTCTCAAGGGTCCTTATCGCTAAGTTGCTGTAGCAGAAACCAAATCACAAGAAATAACTGTAGTACAAAACAATTAGATATGAGAGAGTTACCAGCGAAAGTATTCGATCTGACTGCCAGGGTTGTCTGCTTGAATACTGACTTCCCCTAAGAGCGATACATGCTGCAAAATTGTATTTATCTCTCTGAAATACAAACAAAAGACACAAACAGAACAAAGGCAAGAATCAAAAGACAGAACATGTTTGTTATCACTTTCGTCGCTCGGCCTGTAAGAACATGTCAGCGCTCAGCATATTTATTTATATTCTAAATCTATGCAAGGGAGACCACACGATCGCCAAATGCAAGGGAGATCATTTTCTCTGGGTCTGGTGACACCCCATTTTCACTGAAAGTGTGTCCGAAAATGGTGAGCTGTTTCACTAAGAAAAGGCACTTTTCCCTGGCCCCGGTATTTTGTAGACGCTCCAGCGTAAACTTCAAACTGGCATCACGTCAGACTTGGTCACGTCCATAGATGATGATGTCATCTGAGAAGTTTTTTGAACCCTGGAATGCCTCTCAAGAGATCCACGATGGCCTTTTGAAATAACTCTGAGGCAGCATTTACTCCGAAAAGTAGTCTCTTGTATCGGAATAATCCAGCATATGTGGAGAACGTGGTGATATATCTGCTGGACTTCCCTAACTCTAATAGGTGGTACGCGCTCGACAGTTCCAGTTTGCTAAACACTCTTGAGTGGTTTAAATCCGCAAGCAAGTCGTCCACGGTCAGCATGGGATATTTGACCCTTTGGATGGCTTCATTTGCTTTTCGCATGTCTATGCAGATTCGTACGCCACTCGTTTTTTGGGGGCACTATTACCACGCGGCTTACCCAGGGGGTAGGCTCAGTAACATCCTCAATCACGTCCATTTCCTTGAAGCGTTTTAGTTCTGACTCGACGCCCTTCCTCACGTGGAAAGGTATTCTATGATGTCGCTGTGTTACCGGTGGGACCGAAGTGTCGATGTGTAGCTTAACAGTAGGTCCGGAAATCTTTCCCATCTTTCTGTCGAAAAATGAGGGGAATTCATCAGGGATAGATGCTGTCACACAAAACGTGAAATTGAAAGATATCATAACCAGTGCCTCTGCAGAGTGGGCACTGAGTAGATTTTGTAGATCGTGCCCGAACACAGGGTCTTCATTATCGATGACTAACATTTTCTCCTTGAAGTATTTTCCTTTAAATTTAATAGGGGCGGTTATGAATACACGAACGATCATGTCTTGTTTGGACCGATACGCAATTATCTGCATGACTGTGCTATGTATTGTCGGTCTGTGCTGAAGACGTGCGTCCAGAAATTATGTTGACACTGGACCGGTATCTAAAACAAAGGTCACTGGGGAGTCATCAACGAGAATGGTGGCTGTGGGCGTTCTTGCCTGTGTGGGAATTTTTACTGTGAACACAGATTCGTCACCCGACGTAGAAGGGGATTTAATTTCATTCTGATATGAGTATGAAATTCGTTTTACCGGTTTTGAGTTGCATGCTTTGACGAAATGATTCCTTTTTCGGCAGTTCCTACATTTATTTCCTTTAGCGGGACACGTCACATGTGTTGCCGAATATCCACAGTAGTGGCAAACATGTCCGACGTCTTTACAACGTAGTCTGGGCCTCGGAGCAAAGTGGCGACTACTACTTCGTGTGTTACCGTAGTAGCGTTCGCTGTCGGTATTTTGTAACTTTTTTTCTGCGTGTATACCGCCTGTGGCTTTCTTTATTGTGATGAGACGACAAGGTGTGGTCCTTTTCTCATTCTATGTCTGCGGCACATGTGTGTGCGAGCTCAATCGCCCTGGCCTCGTCCAGTACTTGTTTGAGTGTGGAGTTGTCTTGTAACGCCCTTCGTCTGACCTTAAAGGACGAACATCCCTGTACTATCTGTGCGAGTATTTCTCGATCTGTGTCTGTAAATTTCTAAAAGCTGTCCAACGCATGCCAGCATGTAAAACGGATGTTGAACCGATGATTGTTTTGAACTTGAAGGGCCGATAATAAATAAGACAACACGGTGGTATATTTACAAGAAGGTGTATTTACAGAATTACAAAATAGTATGTTACAGAAAAACTGCTCCGAGACTGCGCCAAGACTTCGTCGTAATCTCCTGTATACATAGTGTCTGGAAGAATCCATATATTCACAAAATAGATCACCATCACCCCCCCCCCCTTTAGCCTTGCTCAGCATGGAGTCAATACTGTTTTCTTTTAGGGTTTATTTCAATGAAGTCTGTAATCTTACGCTTTCTTTTTGATCTTCGTTGTTTAGAAACTGTTTGTGGGATTGCTATCTCAAACGTGCTGAACACGTCATTCATTAATTCGCCCTCTAAAGTATTATTCTCGACAGCATCTGAATATCGTATTCTTCATTTGATTCATGTGTCTTTTGTGAATAAATTTAGGTCCCTTTATGATACAAAGGAATTAATGTTGCTTACGGTAAAAATTGAATACAAAAATGAAGAGTAACCTGCTTTGAAGTGTGTTGACCGTTTTCATAGTGCCACTCCTACCATACCCACTCATAAGTTCGGAATTGAGTAAAGTGGTGGTGCATCCGGTATCGACAAGTGCCGTCATTACAGTATTATTAACTGTTACTTCTATCATTGGAAGAGGCTCGTACTGCACCTTCATTCTGCTGCCAGGATACCTACTGGCGAAGAAAACTTTTTCTCCAACTTTAAAGCTCCACTTTGTGACTTTTTTCCTACGCTCCAGTTTCGTATTTGTTGGTAATAGTCTATCAAACACCGTTTTAATTTTCCTTGCAAACATTGCTTCTTCTGGCGTCATGGAAGATGGAACATTGTTATTTGGGGTCATCCTATATAACTGCAAAACTTCTTGAATGGCCTTTTCGGAAGGTGTATCTCTCACTTTCTTAAGGAATCTTTTGAACATATTCACGAACCGTTTTGCCTGATCATTGCTTCTCATATGGTACGGAGCGATCGTGATAGATACAAAACTTTGACAGAATATTTTAAATTCACTAGACGTGAATTGCGTTCCGTTGTCCGGTACAATACAATCAACGACCCCGGAACAGGCGAACAATTCATGTAAAAAAAAATAATGGTTACTTCCATAGTTGGTTTCTTACATTTTAATATTTCCGACCATTTTGATAAATAGTCCACTACTATTAGGTAATATAAACCATCCAATGGACCAGCAGAATCTATGTAGATCTTAGACCACGGTCGGTCAGTTTTCGGCCAGGGTCTGAATTTTATAGGAGGTGTCTTTGCTGCCAAAGCACAACCGTGGCATATTTTCATTGCATTTTCATGCTTGTCCAATACACATAACTTCTCATGAGACTTTCATTTTTGAAATGTCCGAGTGACTCTTTCAGTATTATTTTCTGTAAATAACTACTCGATCGCCGTACATAACTACTTCATTACAGATTTAATATACTTCCAAAATTTGTCAGTGTTTTTATTTTATTTTTTAATATCTTTTTTTAAATCGTCGTCTAGCGCCTTTGAGTGTTACCGGAATCTCCCTAATGGCGTTACATATTGTATTTTTTTAACTTTTACATCAGTTTTTAGGAAGGCAGTTATTGTGTCTTCAAGGAGTTCAGCATATTTTGGGATGTCTTGATAATTTGTCAGCATGACTGATTTTTGACAATGGGAGATACCCCATTTTATAATTGTAATTGGTGTAGTCTGTTTGCAGTATGCGTTGGTACACCCTTTGCTGACCGATAAATCATTGACAATAGTTTATGGTCGTTTGCAACACAAACTGCCTTCCATAAACGAAGCTATTTAGTTTTGTGACTTCAAAAATAATACCCAATGTTTCCTTCTTGATGTGTAACTCTTTTCTTCAGGTAGTAATGTACGAGACGCGTGGACGATAGGTTTTAGCCATTCGTCTTCCATTTTATGTAATATGCCAGCTCCAACTAGCATCAGTAGCTACAATTATTTTGCGTCAAAAATAATAGTGATCTGAGAATATTTTTTTATTTCTTCTGACTCAATCTTTTTCTTTTTTTAATATCTCACTAAAAGGCGCTCGCAAATAGTGTATCTTTCGAATAAACACATTGTAATAATTTGCTAAACCAAGAAAACTCTGTAGTGATGATACGTTTTTCTAGAGCCGACATATTTTTTATCGCACTCGCTCGCTCTGGGTTTGGTCTTCTACCATCTTTGTCTATAATTCAACTAAGATATTTTATTTTTTCCCTAAAAAAAATTCGCATTTTACCTCTTTCAGTTTAAATCCATAGTTCTGGATTCTTTTAAATACATCGCGTACGTATGATTTGTGTTACTCAATGTTTTACTGATCACTAGACTGTCATCTAGGTAAGCTGTCGCAAATTCCAGACCGCTACGCAATGTGTCCATTACTTGTTGAAAATGGCTGGTGCAATCTTAACCCCAAATGGTTATCATTTGAATTTGTACAAACCCCTATGGGTATTTATACAAAGTATCTTCGAGCACTCCTCGTCCACATGTATTTGTAGATACGTATCACTTAAATCAACCTTTGAAAAAGATTTTCCCCCGTTGAGTTTAGCGAATATCTTTTCTAGACTAGACAGAGGATAGTGGTAATCCTTTAGTGCCTGGTTCAATCATGCTGAGAAATCTGCGCAGACACGGATCTGTTTATCTTTTTACGTAGACGGTTTAGTATTTTGTTTTAATTCAAACTTGGCAGTCATTTTTTACATCTTCCTAGTCCACCAGAAAAAACTTCTGAAAAGCGTTCTTTTAATTCTTTCTTTAGTCTCTCTGCTTCGGCATTTAAGGTTTTCATATTTTGATAGGAGTTGATGGATATATTCCATAATTGAAACTTCCATCCAGTCTGTGCCTAACAGGTTGTTTGAGATTTTCATCACTAACATTTTAATTTTCAAGGTTTTTCCTTTTAATGTAACTTTAGCTATTAGCTCGCCCTCAAATTTGATTTGTTCTGGGCTACTTTTTTAAGTTCTCATAAAATGTGGTTTTCCAATTTTTTTTCTCCACGTTTGAAGATTTATTATCGACAAGTTTTAGCCGGAGTCAAGTTGCATTTGAATATTTTTATTCAATATTCTTACTTGCGCTAACTTTCTAATATCGTCAACTTTTGTCACTTTCAGCAATTTTAATAAAGCTTTTTAAAATTTTATTTTTGACTCTGCAGTGTGTATTTTTGTGTCCTATGCAAACGCAATTAAAACACTTTTTCATTTTATATGGACAATCTTTGTACCAATGCAATTGCCCGCAACCAAAACACGGTTTAGGAGGCAAATTATTTTTCTTTTGTTTATCAAATTTAGTGGGTCAATTAATTTTCTTTTTCTTGCGGATTTTTTCTAATATGTAGCACTCCAATGTCTTTTGAATTTTGGCGAATGCTAATATAACGTTAGTAGTTCGCTGTAATATGTTAAAGTGTTACACCAGGTTAATTCTCTAGCTTATTAAGAGCACTTCTTATTTCTGTATTCTTATTCGATACTAGCCCCTGTACAAATATTAGGCATTTAAAATTGTTAGTGCTCAACTCCGACAACTTGAAATCATCGCAGTATTTGGTAACTACGCTAGAGAAAGTAGTGTAGTCGTCTTCCTTGTGAGATTCATACACTTCCACCTTTTGTGAAAAAGAGATGTTTTAGGGCTAAACAATTTAGTTAATAATTGGATAGCTTCAACAAATGTAAGTGTTGCGGCCTTGCAGGCTGGTAATAATGAAGACAAACATAGTGGTATAATTAATAAAAGTGTATTAACAGAAGTATGTTACAGGAGTACGCGTCATGTGTTTGGGGCCATAACTGTCACACTTCGCTGATGCTAACGCTTAGATGTTACTGTATTTATTGCGTCTGGGTAAGTCCATTTATTCCTGAAATAGATAGATCAGCTTACCCCATAACACCCCCTTTTAGGCCTTTGCTCCGTAAGGAATCAATATCTCATTTTCTTGCGGTTGACTTCCATGAAGTCGGTATTTTTCCTCTTTTCCTCTTCGACGTTCACATTTGAGAAACTACTTGTGGGGCTGTGACTCGATCGTGTCAAACAACGTTCATCAATTCTTATGTAGTGCTGTCTTTTACAGTATCGGGCTATCTGTCCCTGATTTGGTTTAAATGTCTTTTATAGGTAAATTATGGTCTTTTCACCACATGGAGCATATTCCTATTTTTTTATCTACAATCCCGATTTTCTAAAAATTACTTATTCTTCTTAAACCTCTGGAAAAAAAACTTTTCTCCGATTCGAAAACATCTTGTTTTTTTACATTTATTTTTCGCTCCGGTTTCGGTTGATTCGGTAACAGTTTGTCGAAACTCGTCTTGATATTTCTTGCGTATCTATCTACCGCTGTTAATCTGCAAGATAGAACGTTATCCTTGGGGTTATTCTATGCATTTCTGGAAAATTCTGTATGGCTTTTTAAGTGGGAGTACTTCTCGCTTTTAACACTCTTTTAGAAGTATCAACAAATCGCTTCCTTTTCTTTACGTATACTGTCAGTGAAGCCAATTCATTATATTCAACTCTTGATAGCCCTCCCTTTTCTCGAGCCTATCCAATTCTAAGTTGATTTTTTCATCTGACGTAAACGGAACATTTCGCATTTTATTTTAATTGGCTGTATACCTGGTTTCAACTCAAACTTCGCAATCACTTTATTACATCAACTAAGCCCACCAGAAAAAGCTTGTGTAAAATCATCTTTCAATTCTTTTTAAAATTTATTTGCAGAATTTTTAATTTTTACATTCTGGCAAAAAGAATTTATCGGGAAATGCCTAGTAAATTTCTTGAGTTATTCATCACAAATGGTTTTAGTTTTCGGGGTTTTCCTTGAAGTGTGACTGTCGTTGTCAGTTCGTCTTTGAATTTGATTTGCTCTCCGGTTATGCTTTTTGAAATTTTGTTAGTCCTCAATAAAGTTGACTTGCCGATTTTTCTCCATGTGTGTAGATTAATAATTGAGTCTAATTGCATTTTATGTTTCAATTTAATATTTTAACTTGAGCAAACTTCCTAACTAGTCTTTTAAGGTAAAATGTAATTTACAAATTTTACATTTTCCACTGTGCACAATTTCCGTAACAGTAACCGAACCTTTTTGGAATCAGTCCAGTTTTCGCAGTCTGAATTATATATATCTTCATAACGCCTGAAATACGATGCAAAAATAACCTCATTGTCCGGGTCGTAGTTGAAAATCTCAATGGTATTCAAAATTGTGGTTTTAGAGAACGCACTTTCGTCTGTACCATTTTATCGCCCATTTGACAATTAAAATAATTTCTGCCGTTGTTTTTTTGGTTTGAATAAACATCTCGAATATTTTATTTTGTGCGAGCTGTTCCTTCTGTAACTCTAATCTTTCTGTTTCAATTTTATGTCGGTAAGACGCTTGCTCAGCCTGTAACCGTAGTTGTTCATTTTGCTGATGTTTAAAGAGCTCTAAGATTACATTTTGAAAATCCCCCATGTTCTATGATCACTCGCAATAACTGACTTCCCATGTATATATATATATATATATATATATATATATATATATATATATATATATATATATATTGCTTTCTTCTTCTTTTAATTAGCACAGTTCGTAGTTTTTCTTTACGAAGCAAGTTTGAAACAACTTAGTGAAAAGGAAAAAACTTATCTTTTTTTGTTTCTGGTTAATGATAATATGGCCACATTTTTTTATTTAGGAGAAGAAAAAAATCGCCACACCTTTTTTATCTTGCCTTTTCCGTCGTGATTGAAAACTGACTTTTTAAAACTTTCGTTTTAAAATTAATTCGTTCTTAGAAAACGTTTTAATTCTGTTTCGTAACGTTGGAGTTTATTTTTTAGAAAAAAAAACACTTTGCTTGTTAAAATTCAATACTTTAACTTCTTGTTTTCCCGTTAAGCAAATAACTCAAAAGTCCCTTTTCTTTCAAAATCCAACAATTCAAAATTTAGACAAAAAAACTTATTTTCTGTTGCTAACGTTTGCATGCAACTTACGTCTGATTTATTTTCGTGTTTTGAATCGATTCAAATCGTTCGAAAGAAAAAATGTAGGACTGAATAAATTCAAATACCGTGTCTTCAGGTTTGTAGATTTCGAATCCTTGCTTCCAGTGTGTGTTAAACAGGTTTGGGTAATGTTCGAATAAATCTGCAACATTAGTGTTGTGAGATGTAGTTCTAGAATCCTTGCCATCAGTGTTGTGGTAATGTATATCTCGAAATCCTTCATCACCAGTGCTGTGGCCTTGCAAGCCGATAATAATGAAGACAAGTGGTATAATTAACAAAAGTGTATTAACAGAAGTATGTTACAGGAGTACGCGTCATGGGCTTGGGGCCATAATTATTTATTGTGTCTGGGTAAGTCCATTTATTCCTGAAATAGGTAGATCAGCTTACTCCATAATAGTAAGGCTTCTGTTTTGTTGTTGCAATATATAATTGACAAATTTGGTATGTTCAACCGTACCCAATTTTCTTAATAGCAAACAAACCTTTTAAAATCGGTCCAATTCGCGCAATCCGTATTATAAATGTCCTCGTATCGTCTTAAATACGAAGCAAACGTAATTTCGTTTTCAGGGTCATAATTAAAATTATCGATAGTGCTCCAAATAGCGTTTTGGGAAAATTCACTTTCATCTTCACCATTTTGACACCTATTCGATAATTCGTTGGGTATGAAGAACCATTTCCTCAAATCTTTTCATTTGTTCCAGTTGCCTTTCTTGAAATTTCTGTTCTTTTTTCATTTGTTCTATTTGTTTTTTCTCAGAATTTCTCTTCTAATCGAAGCTGTTGCTCTTGCTGGTGCCTGGTAATTTCTAAAATATCGCTTTTAAATTGCTCCATTTTTCGTCACTTAAAATAGGCTACTGACTTTTCCATGTATATCTATTTTATGTACGGTCGTAGCTTTTCTCACTGGAAGATGAATTGTTAAACTCTTAGCAAGATAAAAAATAATCACGTTCAAACTTATTTTCGTGTTCCTCATAAAACAATAAAAAACCGGAAAATATCGACAGACCTTTTTGTTGTTTTTTTCTTTTGTGATCGAGCAATTTCAATTTCAAAACTTCAATTGGAAATTTTTTTCGTCCTACTCAAGAACGAAATCTTTTTTTATCAATCTTATTTTCTGACGTGGGAGTGTTTTTCCCCCCCCTTCGTAAATTTGGTACATATTGTATGTTAAAAATCCAGTACATCTTTAACTTCTCGTTGTATTGTTATTATTAACATACCACCTAAGTTAATTTTGAAAAATTTAACATTTCAGTTGTAGTAATAATTATGTTGTATCCGGCATAAGTACTAGTTTTCGTTGCCAGTGTTGTGTGCAACATAAGTCCGGATAAGTCTGTTGGTCCGAATAAGTCTGAGTTCCTCGTTGCCAGTGTTGTGAGCTTGAAGGACCGTACATTTAAAAAGTGTGTATTTACAAGTACAGAATAACATGTTACAGAAAACTGCCCCGAGACTTTGTCGCAATCTCCTCTATACATAGTGTCTGGAAGAGTCCATATATTTACGAAATAGAGTAGATCACCATCACACCATAACAGTGATGATGATGATTAGATTACTAACCATGGCCTAACACCGATAAACCTCGGTCTAAATTACACATTGATTATATAGAGCCAATGGATGGTTATTCAATTTTTATTGACATTTTTAATTGTAGGGGATCTACTGATACACTACAGAAAGATCCAGTCTATCCGACACCATAGTATCAGATAATGGAATGCAATTCATATCGGGTAACTTTAAAAACTTTTGAAAGTAGTACACAGGATGATTGGAGAAGCAGGATAGTCATCATCATCATCATCATCATCATCATCATCATCATCATCTTGACCAGATATAGGTTTGTAACGGGACCCCACACGCTTCTTTCTGCCCCCGTGAGTATCGTCGTCGGCCACTCACGCACAGGTGTTTGATATCCCGATCGCGGAGCCGAGTAAAACAGATACCTCACTCTGATCCGGTGTCACGGAATCACTTGTAAAATAGGTGGTCCACTCGTGTCTTTACCTCGGTACTCACGCGTCTGGTCCTCGGCGCAGGAATCCTTCTAGACTGTGAACATCCTCTTTGGCCAGTGATCGTCAATAGCGGCTATAAAAAAAGAATGATGGGTCGAAACTCCACTCGGTCGAATGATGATGATCTTCGTTGGTCCTATGTGAAGGCAAAGTTACGCAAGCAGAACAAACAGATAACAGGAATAATTCAACAAACTCAGCGGTTTCCTTTTGTATCCAATTAATTATTAAAAACAATCAAAGGAAGGATTAATTTTACACTTGAATTTTAGAGTCTCTTATTTTCATAAATTGTCTTGGTTTACTAAACTAGTCGTCGTCTTAGTGCACGAAGATGTTCGAAAACAGTCAACGAACTCTTACTCTGTGAAGGAATGGCGATAGCAAAAAGTCTATTCTCTCCGACGATTTTCGTTCGACTGCCTTCTCTGCCAGCCACGGGGAAACTGATTCTCTCTGTGTCTCCACGCGTCCACACCTATCGAAAAGGGTCGCTGCGACATGCTTTCGGTCCCCCCTCCTTTCTCCCTCATTCTCTCCTCTCCCTTTCTCGTTGGTCGGGCGAGATTCCAACTCTTAATTGATCGTCCACTCAACACAAAAACAAACCCCTCTCTCCCCAAAGCGGCATATTGCAACACTCTCTCTTTCTCTCTTCCTTTTTTCTGAGTCTCTTTTCATCTCCGGGTGGTTTGGGGGTATAGTGGCACGACAATTGAAATTCTTCACCCCGGCCCTCAGATATTTTTTAGATAAAACAGTTATCTAGAGAAAGGAGGCTCTCGCCATAATTAAGGGTGACAGCCCAAGGGGCGATCTATCTCCGGCCTCACGCGCCCACCCACATAGTACTGACATACGTATGTTTTTTTTCCGTTGGCGATAAAAAAGATTTGGCCAACCCCGGCACACATGTTTAAGCTCGGCCCGTGTAAGATTTAAATGCAATTGACAATCTCTCATGGCTTTTTCGGACAGCTCGGCGCCACAGCTGTTTCGTATAGCCGACCCCACGGAAAATATGTACTAGTTCTTAGATCGCTACTTGTTTCTACGTAGGGCTCGATTTTCCTGATGCATATTAGTGCGCCATAAAGGGGCAGATTGCGTCGGCTATAATCACTGTTTCACAGGTTAGTTTGGAAGTCAATTTATTAAAGACATCCAACGTTAAACCGGACTTCCAAACTAACCTATCTCTGTTCATGTCTTTATTTATCCCTCTTTTCTTCAAGTTCATTTTTATCACTTCCTCCCATGTTTTTTTATGGAAATCGCTCCAGACAAGGCATGAAACCACTTGCTATAAGGAGCTATAAAACTACTACTTCAAGGTCAAAAACTAGCCAACAATAAGTGTTAGATGGATAGATTCCGACCCAGAAAACAGCAATTCTTCCCCCTTTGGCAGAAACATCTCTCATGGAATGTGAGGACTAAAGGACAAAATAAGAGAAGCAAGAGTTACAAGGCTACCGAAAGTAAATGCAAGGTCCACTTTCTACTCTGATTACTTGGCTTTCCCTTGTGAACTGAACATGCTACCTCAACTCTTCTGCATCTATTAACCCAAGAACTCTCATCCATTCTTTCAACGTTGCCATATCATCAAAGTCTACTCTTTTGCTCCCATCTCCCTATACTGTCCAGATTTAATCTTTCTCTGAGGTCATCAGAGCTAAGCTTCTCTTTAATACTAATATTACACATCCATCGTATCATTCTCTCCGTGCAACCGTCACTGGCATGATTTCACTTCCATTCATAATCACATTGCGTACTCTGGAAGTCAATTTCTTAAAGCCGTCTAACACATGTCAGCATGTGAAACAAACGTTAAACCGATGATGATGATGATGATGATGATGATGATGATGATGATGATGATGATGATGATGATGATGATGATGATCTTTCACTTTAAAAAATCAGGTAATCTAACATGAAAACACAACATAATTGTCGCTGCTGTAAACAGCGTTGGATGTCTTCGGAAGCTGACTAAACCAGTGAAAGTCTTCTGTAAATTCATAGGTGTACCTCTTTTGTCACACTTCGGTGTGAAGAAGAGGATGTGTAAGAAGGAGGAAGAAGAAAGAAGATAAAAAGATGAAAGAGAAGGAGAGAGAGAAGGAGAATAGGAAGAGGAGAGGAAGGAACGCAAACTTTTGCTGAAAAACACGAGCTCATATTTAAAACCAAATAAAAATTCAATCCAACGTCATCTCCTCAACAATTCTAGTAAAGACTTAAATACGGCATAATCACGTTGACACACTGGTTCCCGAATTTAAGCCACGTTGAGCCTGGCCAATACCAGATGGGTAACCATTTGGTAACATCAGGCGCTGTATGTTA
>OY744520.1:69949461-69976961 GCA_963556195.1 Sepiola atlantica | reverse complement strand
TGTTTTTTTTTTCACATTTACGAAGTAAAGTTCTTTCATGTGTCTTTTACAATTTTGTAGCCAGATGTCTTCCATGTAAGGCCTGATAAGGATGGTGAGGAGGAAGTGGTATCAGAGGCTGTCAATTAACCTGCTATTTTTATAAGCAAGGCACACCCACACCTTGAATTACTTGGATTTCTCCTGAGATTTTTACTCATTCCAATTTCTTAGAACATGTCTCTTGATATATTACTTATCCTTAAAATCAGCTGTTAGTTCCTCAACGCACTTGCTATTCAAATTAGCCTAGTCTGACACAAGGGCATTCAATATTTTAAAGAGAGAAAGAGAGAAAAGAGAGAGAGAGAAAGAAAGGGGGTGGGAGAGAGAGCAAATAATTTATCTAGACATTATTTATAGTGATATTGGTGTCTTCATTTTATTTTTTAATTTACCTCGGTGTAGATTGTTCCCAGTTCATGTATCGTATTGTTCCCCAGAACAAGTTTACGTCTAAATCATGTTAGTTCTCATCAAACGAGTAAAATTAAATGACATTTAGCCTGGTAAACACTTAGATGGGTGAGCATTTGAAAATACTAGGCACTGTAAGGAAAAACTCCACCCATATGTGTAAATGGGCACTGACAATAGACTAGCGTCCTGTCACAGGGGTGGGGCAATCCATTCATTCTGCAAAACCGGTGCTAAGCATCAGTACACCCTTGATTTCATCAAGTAATCAAGACAAAATGTAAATATTTGTTCTGGATCCTGGAGTTTGAATGTCTTACCTGCAGGAGTTGAGTCAGCTAATAGTATGTCCATTTTTGATTCAGCTTCAATGTATTTCAGAATAGCTCATTTTATTTTGATGAATGTAGACTGTTTCTTGTTTGGCCGTTGGAGATTGAAAAGGTGGTGATGGGGGTAAGAGCTGCACGTCAGAAGACGAACCATCATATCTCGTTTGGTCCTTACTGAACATCCATTTTGACGGTGGCTAAGTGGTTAACGACGCGGACTGAGGACCTAGATGTGCCGGGTTCAAATCAAGTTTGTTCCACAGAAGCACTTTCATCAAAACCCACACTTGACCTTGTGTTTAGCCCCCTGGAGAGGAGGTAAATCAAATACTAGATGCTACATGTCTCGTCTCTGGAGTTCGGGATTCGGCATTGTCAGTGTTCACAGTGTGTTGTAAAAAAACAAATAAAAAACACAAACATTACTTAGGTTTTATTCGGCAGACAAATGACGTTATTATGAAAAGAAACGGATTATTTATAATCTGTAGCAATCCATTATTACACTGAGGCAAGGGGGAACAAGATGGGGGAGATAGGAGTATCAGTGTCTATTGTGGCAATATGAGCCTGATTTCGGAGTGGATGAAAATGTGGGCAATTTCGATCTTTGAAACACAGGCGACACTGCATGCAGTTCCTACAGATAACGACTAAGTTTTTATTGGGAGTAAAAGAATGGTTGTACCATTCTATGACTAAAGAAATAATTGCACTATAAAGCTGATCAGTGGATTACAAACCGAAATCTTATTCCACGCTGAAAAAAGGAGTAATTCTTATAATGTTTCTTTCATTTGTGAGATCATTGTAAAAATATTCAAACTTCTTGTAATCTAAGTTTGTAATCTTTCATTTGTGAGATCATTGTAAAAATATTCAAACTTCTTGTAATCTAAGTTTGTAATCTTTCATTTGTGAGATCATTGTAAAAATATTCAAACTT
Source organism: Sepiola atlantica (assembly GCA_963556195.1). Lineage (NCBI taxonomy): Eukaryota > Metazoa > Mollusca > Cephalopoda > Sepiida > Sepiolidae > Sepiola > Sepiola atlantica. The sequence continues at coordinate 69,975,227 of OY744520.1, read as the reverse complement.
CTTGTAATCTAAGTTTGTAATCTTTCATTTGTGAGATCATTGTAAAAATATTCAAACTTCTTGTAATCTAAGTTTGTAATCTTTCATTTGTGAGATCATTGTAAAAATATTCAAACTTCTTGTAATCTAAGTTTGTAATCTTTCATTTGTGAGATCATTGTAAAAATATTCAAACTTCTTGTAATCTAATTTTGTAATCTTTCATTTGTGAGATCATTGTAAAAATATTCAAACTTCTTGTAATCTAATTTTGTAATCTTTCATTTGTGAGATCATTGTAAAAATATTCAAACTTCTTGTAATCTAATTTTGTAATCTTTCATTTGTGAGATCATTGTAAAAATATTCAAACTTTTTGTAATCTAATTTTGTACTCTTGTTAAAAACGCTTTTAATATTAATGATATTATTATTTATGTTATTAAATTTAAGAAATACGTTTAACAAGATTATTTATGTTTTGGAATTTTTGAGATGAGGGTTGACAATTTGTAGTTCCCGAATTCGACAGAAAGATTCCCAAGTTCGACAAAGTATATCTGAAGAAGGTCGGAGGTTACATAGGCCGAAACGTTGTGATGAAAACACCCAAAATGAGAACAGTAGTCCGAATATTCCAAATTCTACAAGATTATTTATTATTAGCAAAAATAAAACCATTGATAGGATACAAATGAAAAAATTCCAGTTTACAGAGCAGGAATTATTATCTTAGAAAGGTTTTACTGTTTTGGTAGCGGCATCAATGTATCCGCTCATAATTCTGATTGGAAGTTGAATCGATGCTGATCATTTAAGGAGATAATTCACAAATTAAAAAATTAAAGAATTTAATTAAGACGTAGGAGTGTCTCTGAAATTTGTCAAAGAAAGCATTTTTTTTTCTAAAAATTACTTTTTTTCTCGGGAGCTGGTGTCTGACTAAACCCATAAATTTTTATTTTTATTTTTGCCCAGCAATGCTGATAGATTTTCCTAATAATCTTTTTTGTTTCAAAATCAAAAGGATTAATGAATGTTCCATAAGTATCGCGAGCACTTTCGATTCTTTGCCGAATCATCTCCTAAAGATTATTAGGAAAATCGAAAACAAAATAAAAAAGGTATCATTAAGCTATGGAATTCTGTTATGTTAAACAATGTTTGCTTAAGAAACTGTTGTTTATGCTGAATTCTTGGAACGTATGTAAATGAACATGTCATAAATTTAGCGTGCGTACTCTACCTATTATGATATTGGGTTGACATTACACTTATTTTAATAAAAAAAACAAATTTGGATAATAATCCACTTTTGAGGCCTCTTTCAATCCTTCCTACCAAATGTCACGTTCGTAGGTCTAATAACCTCAACGGATACACAAACAGTCAGACACACATCACTTATATTCGATGATCTGTGTTTGGACCGTTGAGTTGTGTGCTTATCCGAAACGCATGTATATGGTGGTGACCTTTGCTGTCTGTTTTAAAGCCTCGATCAAAGTAAAGTTGTTGCTGAGCAATAGTTGTCCCTGGTCTTGACGAGATGAGGATAAATGTTGGATGCACATGATTTGCTGATTTAGGTCAGAGGTCGGTGATGTCCTGATGATGCCCGAGGCCAACTCCTTGATTGTATGCAACAAAGATTCAAGTATGTCCTAGTACTGAGAAATATCATGAGAAAGGGAGATAGTTTGAAAATGATTAGATGGCCCCCCTCAATTTAGATGTCCGCTACCCCCCCCCCCCCCCCCCCGTCTTTGCACACCACTGGACTGAAGTTTGTTGATGATCGTCTTCATTCAATATTTGTCTATCTGTTTTGATCGGATTTTAATATCTGGGATCTTACTTTTTTGTTGCTTGATGAGACCAAATGTTTCCGCGCATGAGAGGATTATTCAATTTATTCTGTTTGTTTTCTTGCTGTAATCCCTTCCCTCCCTATTATGCTCTTGAAGGGCTTACCTTTTTGGTTAGCCTTTTTGGAGTCCAGGGGGTTGAACGCTGGTGCCTTTTGGTCGCGATCAAAGTGTAGTATCTGTTCCGATGGATACTACACCCCATAAATCGGTATTGTCTTGGCCTTCGGGGCTTGATTTACGCCGGTCTATGGGTCTGTCCTGTGCAGTTATAGAGGTCCACCCTCCCAGGGCTTGCCTCCCCTCTTTGGAGAGGAGTAAGTTTATTGCTTACTGCCTGAGGCGCCCCTACCGGGGAATGCCGACAGGGCTGCCCAGGCAATTTTTAATGGCCAGAGTGCTCACCTTCTCGGGTGCTGGCTTTTCAAGCCTTACTTTCCCGATCCGACCTTGGGTCACATCTTACCTTGTGGGAGTAAGATAAAACTGGCCTTGTACCTAACCTCCTGGGGAGGTAAATAAATTGTCTGATAACTGACAGATAATGAAGAAAGTTAGGTCAAAGTCATCGTGCCTTTCGTGTCGGTACTTTTCCAGGTGATGGTACAGGAAATCGAACTTAGAGGTACCACTTGTTAAATGTTGGGATATTCTCAAATGCCATGTTACGCACGGATGTGTGTCCCTTGAGGTATTTCCGTCGTGGATGACTGGGTCCGTCACTGCCATTCTAATGTCTAATAGTTGTTATATACTGTGTATGGTTGTCAAAAAGCAAAGGAAAGGGAGGCATGATTTAGTTAAAAACGATTGAATTATATTGAAACAGATATATCAACATACAGTGTACGTCACGTGGAGAAGCGTCGATCAATCTGCTAAGGAAAGGTGAATGTATGCTCATGGAATAGGGAGCTTGAAGATAGGTTCAATAGCATGCAAGTTGAGTGAAGTAAGTGGGTGGACATGTATCAGCGTCACTTGATGTTGGCAGATAAATTCTCAGAAGCTGTATATAGGCTTCGAGGGAAGCTGGTGAAGTATTTTTGCTCATGAAAGAACCTTATATATTTTTAAAAATCGGAACACTCACTCAACAGTTTTTGTTAATACCTTCTTTGAGACAATGTCCATAATTAATCCACATTTTCTCTAGCTGTTTTGATTGATCTGTATAGAAAGACATTCTTTCATTTCACATGTAGTAGGGTAATATTTATTGTATATCCTGAATCAGAAAGAGCTCACCTTATTTTCAATTATCTCTCTATCTCTCTATCTATCTGCAGATTACCACACATTTTCTTCAAGTAATTGTTCTTGGAACCAATGACAATTACCCATTATTTTCGAAACCCATATATGATTTTTCTATTGAGGAAAATAAACCAAATGGAACAGTTGTGAATAAAGTTATGGTAAGTTTCACCTACTTTTCTCTTCATTCAATAAATAAGGGGAATTTTGCAATAAACAGGAAAAAAGGTTTACTTTTGGTTTTTTTTACTAAATGGTAACCAGGCCAGATGCTGCTCGAAGATAAAAGTTAATGAGATAGAATGATTGTCAGGACCAAGTTCGAATAATTGTGACGAGGGTTATTGATAGGAATTTGTTGACAGTTTTTCTTCTTTCTGATAGAAGACAAGTTCTTTCCGCGAATGTCTTGAGGAATCAGAGATTGGAGCTCAGTCGAACACCTTCCATGGAAATGACGATAGAGTAGAGAGGTACTAGCAACGTCTTTTCAGTGAGAAAGGGGTTGTAAAAAAATGGAATAGATCATCCCCCACTAGATTCCGGAGTCGATTCTGAATTTTGTCAAGGCAATGAAGAGTGCTCTGAATGGCTTTCTTCCAATATAATGTCCATTTTTTTAAACACATACACACACACACACACATATATATATATAATACCCTATTTTTTCTAATTGTTCTTTATTTTTCATTCTCAGTTTTTCGTGGTGAGCGTTATACACACAATGATACTGGAAATCGGAAATTACCGATATATATATAGTAGTATGAAAATATATACAGAGGCGTCTATGTTTCATCCCCACAGGAAATCATCAGGACCTAATTCTATTTTTAGTTTTTGCTATAAAAATAGAAAGTTACAGTCACAAAGGTGTTGTATTATATATATATATATATATATATATATATATATATATATATATATATATATATGTGTGTGTGTGTGTGTGTGTGTGTGTGGACCATTCTTAGGCTGGGCAATAGAAGAACTTAGGCATCTTGACAAGACGACGAGGAAACTATTGACTATGCACCATGCATTACATCAGAAGGATGATACTGATCGACTCTACATGAAAAAGAGAGAAGGGTGAAGAGGACTGGTAAGTATAGAATTGGAAAAATACATAACTCAGAACACAGAAAGGCTGATCACTGCAGCAAGATACACCGTCAAAATGAACAACATAGGAGCCAGCGAAATGAGAAATAATAAGACAAGAAAAGAAAAGTGGGAAGAGAAACAAATACAAGGACAATTCATAAGAATAACAAGAGAAAAGATCCACAAAAAAACCCTCGACATGTCTACGAAAAGGACACTAGAACAGAGAAACAGAAATAGCTACTGATAGCTGTACAGAACAATGTGAAAGTTAAAATAGACAAAACCCAAGAAAACTGTAAATGCAAACTCTGTAGATAAAGAGACGAAATGGTAAATCACAAAATAAGTGAATGCAGAAAACTAGCCCTAGAAGACTACAAGAACAGACACGGCTGTGTAAGGAAGGCAGTACACTGGGAACTATGAAAAACACTGCATTTTGAACATACAGACAAATGGTATAGACACAAACCGAAGACAGTACTGGAAAACGAAAATCATAAAATTCTCTGGAACATGGATGCACAAACATAAACTCATCCAAACAAGAAGATCGGATGTCATAATAGTCAACAAGAAAGAAAAAGAATTGAAAATTGTACATTTTGCCATCACGGCAGATCACAGGGTAAAGATCGAGGAAACAGAAAAATAAGCAAATATACGGAACTTGTTAGATAACTGAAAAGGATATGGAGCATGAAGAAAGTCAATATAATACCAATAATCGTTGGAGCACTAGGAACAGTCCCGAAAAATCTGGAAAAAGGACTGGAAGAAATTGGAATCAAAGGGAAGACTGAGACTATACAATGGACGGCAATGATGAAAACAGCTGAAAATATAATGAAAATCTTTGAATGCGGAAACCAACCCATATAAACTACGAATGCTAACCAGCCACATAAAAGTTGCAATAGAAATAAAACTAGAAAATAAAACACCACCACATGAACCCAAAGGAACCGAAACTGCAAGAAATGTCATAAACAACCACCCCTCTCTAAAAAAAACAAACAATATGATTGCACCAGCGTTGGCTGATACCATACAAAATCAAAATGGCAGTTAAGGATCAAAGAGGATCGAAAAACCGAGGAAGGAGAGCACTAACTAAAAGGGTGTGGTGAGTACTGGAACCATGGGGAAGCTTATTGCCACCCAAATCCAAGAGAAGTCAATGGTAAATGGCTATTGCGATAATGCAAAATTATTTGCAATAATTATCGAAAGAGGTGGAGAGTACTGGAAATCTGGGGAGACTTGTTGTCACTCAGCTTCCAGGCAACAATACCGATTATGGTCAGTGAGCAATCACTGATGATGACCAGTGTGAAAACTCCTAGTGAGTAAATAATAATATTAATAATGCTAATAATAATGCTAATAATAATGATATCATTGTTTTAAAGAATTATATTTATATTATGTTTAGTTATATTTTATTATTTTTAGTAATATTTTTTCTTGACCTAAAGAAAGGCAAAAAAAATTTTTTTAAGAGCATAGCCATGCCATGGATCAACTACAAAAATGCTTATGACACAATCCCCTAAACATAGATAATTGAATGCTTAATGATGTACAACATGTCTGACAAAATTGTCAACTTTATAGAGAAAATAATAGAGACATGACGACTGGAACTGACAGCCGGAGTACAACACGTGACAGAGATGAAAATACTGAGAGGCATTTTCTCTCTATCATCACCACTACTTTTTATCATAGTAACGTAGCCACTCACCAACATACTGAGGAGATGCTGTGCAAGATACAGATTTACAGCGACAAAGGAAACATAAACCATCTCATGTATATCGATGACCTTAAGCTATTTGTGAAAAACAAAAAGAAGCTGGAAATACTTATAAATACAACTAGGATAGGAATGCAGTTCGGAATAGAAAAATTTCCACTGCCTTGGAATGTTAAAGGGAAAACTAAAAGCAACGGAAGGTTTGGAATTGCTCAATCGATGTGTGATGAATGCAAAACCTAGGCATCTTGGAAACAGACACAATCGAGTCAACAGAGATGAAAGAGATGGTTAACAAAGAACAAGAAAGCTCCTAGAAACAAAATTATATAGCAGAAATCTAATTAAAGGGATATGTCTAGTAAGCTACTTTACACCCTTCATAAACTGGATAAAAGAACGAGGAAACTAATGGCCATGCACAATGCACTGCACCCAAAGAATGATAGTGACCAACTCTATATAAAAAATGAAAGAAGGGGGAAGCGGACTCGTAAGTATTGAATAGTGAATGAACGTTGCAATTAAATGACTAGAAAAAAAACATCAGACAAAACACAGTGAGGCTGATTGCTGCCACCAAAAGCTCTGCCAAAGGTAAACAATATGGAGAGCAGTGAAATGGTACAGAAAAATGCGAGAAAAGAAAAATGAAATAAGAAGCAGCTACATAGACGACTTATAAGACTCACCAAAGAAATAGTGCATGAAAACACATGGATATAGCTATGGAAAGGACACCTAAACAGAGAAACTGAATTGCTACTGACAACTGCACAAAATAACGCAATCAGAATGATCTATATCAAAGTCAAGATAGACACGATCCAGGAAAACATAAAATGCAGACTCTGGACAGACGAAAACATAAATCACATAATAAATGAATGTAGCAAACTTGCCGAAAAGGAATACAAAAATAGACACGACTCTCTGTGGAATTATGGAAACGTCTGCATTTTAAAATGCAGACAAATGGTACAGACACAAACTGGAGACAGTAGTGGAGAATGACATGGAAGTACAAACGGACAAACTCATTCAAGCAAGGAGACCTGACATGATAATAGTCAACAAGAAGGAAAAACCTGCCAAAGCATAGACTTAACCGTCACAGCAGACCGCAGGGTAAAGATTAAGGAGACAGAAAAATTGAGCAAATACAAGGAACTTGTCAAAGAGTTTAAAGGACTATGGAACATGAAGAAAATGACTATAATACCAATAACTGGTATTACAGTAATTTTCTTCATGTTCCATCTTTAAGCTAATTTGCTTAGTTTTTCTGCCTCCTACTGGAACGGCAAAAACTACGATTTGGCATGTTTTCCCTTCTAATTGACTATTATCACAACAGGTCTCCTTGCTTGGATGAGTTTTCTGTTTGAACCCCCATGTCCCAGAGGATTTTGTGCTTTTCATTTTCCAGTAATGTCTCCGGTTTGTGTCTGTACCATTTGTGTATATGCTTAAAGTGCAAGCGTTTGCATAGTTCCCAGTGGTCTGCTTTTCTCATGCAATCATGTCTGTTTTTGTATTCCTTTGAGGCTAGTTTGCTGCATTTACTTATTACTTATTGTATGTGATTTACAGTTACGTCACTTTGTCCATAGAGTCTATATTTACAGATTTCCTGTGTTGTTGTTGTCATTATTATTACTACTATTATTATTATTATTATTATTATTATTATTATTATTATTATTATTATTATAATTTGCCTTGATAATGATTTCTAACATATCACATGAACTGTACCTCAATTTCTTTTTAATTTCATTAAATATTTTATATAGTTACGGGAAATGTTTATAAATAAGATTAAGAAATTTCTTACCTAGTTTTATTTTCAGCATTTCATTATCTCATTATATGGCAGGTGAACTGAATATTATTTCTATTCCTCTTATTATTTTTCGTATCTTGTTTCTTACATTTAACTAGCAAGAAGAACTGACATTGTTCGGGATTGAATGATATTTATAAAGTACCAACCTTCAAATGGCACGTGGCTAAATTGGAGTCCAATCGGATTATTAGTTTACAAATTACAGTTATCTAAGTGAAACTACTGTTGCAAATTTTCTAAACAATGGAAAATCTGAATTTAGTGTGTTGATAAAGCTTTCTTTGCTGATGGGAAAAATACTGTTTAAGCATAACAATGGCTTGGTAAGTGTAATTCAGATTTGCTCTGTCGGAAACAATGGTTAAGAGGTGGTATGTTGACGTTAAACATGGTCGTACATATACGGCACAATCACGTTGACACACCGGTTCCCATTAGATCACCGACGTCAAGCCTGGCCAGTACTAAATGAGTGACCATTTGGGAATACCAGGTGCTGTATGTGCTCTCTGCTTATCTCGGCATTGTTTCCAGTCGACTCAGGAGAGGTGTTGCTAGGAAGTGAACAACCCTTGCTTCAGAATTATATGCGCAGCCAGCCCTTTACAGGAGTGTCCATAGTCTCTGGAGACTGACCGGAGGGCTTGGCTTGACATATACGAATAATGGTGACGCTCAGATTTCCTAAAATCGGCAGTTGTTTTAGAAAACATCAAAAGTCCACAAATTCGTTTAGCCGATCATTAATTGAAGTTGCGTGATATAGCAGAGGAGTTGAAGATATAAGAAGACAGTGTATTCACCATTTTGCATGAATATTAGTCAATGAGAAAGCTGTGTTCAAAGTGGGTGCCGCGTTAGCTCACAGTTGATCAAAAATAACAACATCTCAACGATTCAAAGTATTGTTTACAAATGTTTTAATGCAACAAAAAGGAGATTTTGCATCAATATGTGACAATGGACGAAACGTGGATCCACCACTTCACCTTGAAGTCAAATCAGTAGTTAGCTGAGTCGACAGCAACAGGTGAAAGTCGTCCAAAGCAAACTCACTCTTGTTCATCGATTACCTTGAGAAAGCAAGAACTATCAATAAGGAATATTATATAGCATTATTGGTGCATTTGAAGGAAAAAATCACTAAAAAACGGCCACAGATGAAGAAAAAAAGTTCTCTTTCACCAACACAATGCATTGTGTCACAAGTTGTTCGGGGATGGCACGGTGACTGAGTGGTTAACGACCTGGGTGTGTCGGGTTCATTTCCACAAAAACACTTTCAACAAAACCCCCACCTGACCTTGTGTCTGGCCTCCTGGAGAGGAGGTAAATAAAATACTTAAGTTTGAAGAGTCAGCCATAGAATACACTCCACTCGAGGTAATGTGGTAAAAGAGCAATCGCTCATGGATTCTTCATAATAATTTTTGTTCGCAACTATGGGAAAACTACATTAATTGCACTTAGAATTGCCTCTCCCCCGCCCTATTTTCCAGATCTGGGCCCCCAACAACTACTGACTGTTTGCAGACCTAAAAAAATGCTCTATGGAAAAGGATTTGGCTCCAGTGAAGAAGAGATTTAAGAAACTTAAGCATATTTTGAGGCCAAAGACAAATATTTCTACAAAAAAGGCATCAAATTGTTAAAGAAGCATTGGAATCAGTGTATCACCCTATAATGAAACTATGTTAATGAATAAAGTAAAATTTTGCCTAAAAGTTTTTTGTTTCTTTTAACATGTTAGGACCGGGACTTATTGATTGATGTGATTGTTATATATTCTTCACTTTTGAAACATTGTCAGTTAAATATATTTCTTTCTTTCAGGCAAGTGATAAGGATGTGGCCCCTTCTAACACGATCAAATACAGCATTTTGGAAAACAGGTTAGTGTATTAAAAACTTGATTATTTTAGCTCAATTACTTAAACACTAGTAAAAACACATGTAATAAGAAGCCATATATTGTTTGAGATGTTCCGTTAGTAGGGAAGAGAGAAGAGTTTTTTAAAGAAAGTTCGTACATTCGCATGTGTTAAAGGCAGACCGAGTTTAAGTGTGTTTGTAAATATGCACATGTGTGTGTAATATTGATATCTGTCCACATGCGTGCATTTGGTCGTCATGTGTGATCCAGGAGTATCGTCGACGACGTTAGCGATGGAAGTTTGTAGTCCAAGAAAGAAGTTTTTTGTGGTCGATCCTAACTATGTGGATGGGTAGACAGCAGTGCCGTCTCCTGGCTATAAAGAGGAAGTATGTAGTGGACGCTCCCTTTTATAAACTCTGACTCAGTACTCAGCTTGCATGAGAGATCACTCTGATTTGGCAAACCAGAAGCGAAGTTAAATGTTTGCACCAATCAGAGCCCAGCTTAGAAATCAAGCTGATTTTCAAAGCATCAGTAATGGTGGCTTGTTGTTGTTTTTTTCTGCTTGTAATTGCTAATACTACACAATTACTTGAACACTAGTAAAAATACATGTAATAAGAGGCCATATATTATTCGAGATTATCTCCCTTGAATTAGAACTCTCTAATTTATTGATAACTATAAATAGTTATTTATATTTACATGGAAACTATTCTTTTCAAAATAAAGCTGTGTAAAGTATAGATATGTTCTCTTGTTTCTATTAAAATCCATTAAATCAATAATGAAAACTTATTAAAAGGATTTTGCTTTCAACAATATAGATACAATCATGATGAAAACTTAAAATGTAAGAATGTTCATAAGAGCATTAAAATAGTCTTTATTATAATCACAATCATGTGTATCTGTATACCTCTATCTATATAAAGTTTGGTATGTGTATATATTTAAATTTAAAGAATTCACTCTTAAACTAATTAACCAATCATTATGAATTTTGAAACAGGCTTAAGGGGTCGTAATGTGGGTTGTATTTAGTTTGATTTAGTTTTATGCAAAGGGGCAATTCAGATACCTCCATGTTTTTGTGAAATTTTAATAATAGATATTAGACATCAATTAATAAATATATGCCCAATTTCAGTTTCTTTTGAGTATTTTAAAACGGTTTTTAGGAGGAATAATATGGACACAACTTCACATTTAAAAATTCACGTCGAATTTGATCCATAGTCATTAAACATCAATTAAGCAAGATGCCCTAAATTTCATTTTTTTTCTGAAGACCCTTTAAGCTTAAGTCTTAAATTTGAGACATTTACTAGAATCAAAATCATTTAATGGATTTAGATCAAAATTGGAATAAGGGTTCTAGACATAAGGTTTGGTATCATTATATTTTGATTTTAACCTTCGTAGTGAGACATAAAAGTGGTGCAAAACTGTTTTGTTCAGAGGATTAATTTTACCCGTCCTGGGACGGGTGTTTGTCTTGTTTATTTATATATCCGATGCTGCTGTCAATAATGTCTGCTAATGGTCAAATTTTGTTAATGTAGATAATATGGATGATAGTTAGGGGTTAGATGGCTTTAGCTGTTTCACCAAGAAAAGTTTGATTGTCCCCTTTCCAATTGCCAATTGTCTTTCTTTTGTTTTTCTTAATTTTTATAAAAAAGTGAGAAATTTGTGGTTTGCTTGATCTACAGCATAAAAAATAACCATTACGATAAAGCTAAGTTGGATAAGCATGATGGAAATAGTTCAATGTTTGAATGTAAATAAATTTTATTGTGATATAAAAAATGCCACCATCTAAAGTTAATGCAATTGTGAATTAGGCCGGGATCTAAAGAGAGAAAAATGACCAATGCTTACTTCAGTAAATGTGAAGAATATATTAAAGGCAGTAGTTTCAAAGAGAAGCTGACACAGATCACCTGTGAGGAATTATTATTTAAGCAGGTATTGTCAATATGCAAACACCACTGTCGCTGCTCAAGCTTTAATTAAAATAAAGTAAAATCAAGAAAAAGCTCTAACTGAATAAACCAACTTGCGAGGTTAGTGTATCGGAATGCTGAGTTAAGAGAAGGTTCAGCAGAACAAGTGCCATTAGCTTAATTCTTCATTGATACATTAGATAATCTTTTTATTAAGGGAAATGTGGCAAGAGCGAATTCGATAACTCTATCAGAGGCCTTGTCCTCGATAAGGGAAATTGAAAAGCTCTATGAGGGACTCCAAAGTGGTCAGGTTAATGAACAATCTATTTTAAATAATAGTTTTCTAAGCAGGGTAAGTTAACAGTAGACACAAATAAGGTGGTCCATACTATGTTAGGGTATGCAAGTCAGAAGACTATAGTGAAAAATTGTCTGGGGAGGGCCATGGTTCTTACATGTTACAAAAGATACCTGTGTCTCTAAGTGAAATGGTAGAGTTGCAAAACGAGATCTCTATATCCCAGCAAAGTTGAAACAAGTCCCCCACAGTCCTTTGGCTGGGAGACCCAGATGGGCCATCTTCCCCGGGCAGCGGCCAGCTTCGAACTGTCCTTAGCTATCCCAGCAAGCCTCCAAACTCCAAACTTCCTGTCATGCCCGGCGGGCCAGTTCTGGCCCCTCTTGCCTCCTTCTTCCTGTTGACCCGGTCTTTTCACTGGTCATTGGTGGGCCACCCAAACACTTAGCCACTTAAGATCTCAACCTGAGATAATTGTCAGACAGAGAGTTATCATGGCGACAATCCGTGAACATCACAGCATGGGTCCCTCTGTGATGGCCCAAAACAAAACAAAAGGCATTTTCACTTTCCTCCGGTCCGAGAATTTGAGATTTGCAACGTCCGCCATTCATTTACATTACTACAGAAAATGCAGCCTATTACATTTTCACATTACTTCTGTTGCATAAAATATCACCCCAGAGCTAAATGTCCTGCTCGGAACGTTTTCTGCAACAGATGCTACAAAAAGGGCCACTACGCATGTAAATCTAGTCAATAGGGGGCCATCCTAAATTTTGCTACAACTATTGGGGTCACCAATTTGTCGCAGACCATTATGTTTGTCAGTATAAACAACTATCCAGTCAACACCTTAACAGACACATGAAGCACGGAAAGCTTCATTAATAACCGCATCGTGCAACAATTTGTGCTTACCATCAATCTACAGCTAGAATTGTTAGTATTGCTTCTATATCTCCCTCTTCTAAACTTACAAGCACTTGCTCAATAATTTAATGTTTGCTAACAAAAGTTACCCTACCATGAAATTCGCCATTCTGCATGACTTATTGAGACATTTGCTTTCGATCTCGTTTAGAGGATCCTTACCTGAACTGACTGTGTGTGGTCTTGTTCGCCATAATTATTCAACCTCATCTCTTGCCTGACTGTAAACACGTAGCTGTAAAACCATGGAGCTTTGCAGATCTCGATAAAATCTTCATTGTTTCAAAGACAAAAGGATTGTTACGCAAAGGATTTATAGAACGGAGCGATTCCCCTTGGTTACTTACGGGACTAATCATAAATGAAGGATGATGGTGGACTACTCCCAAACAATAATTCGCTATACCTTACTGAACGTGTTCTGTCTTCCTCAAATAGATGCAAAGTGGCAAAGTATCACTACTTCAGTACGTTTGAATTGAAGAGTGCATACCACAAGTACAAATTAAAGACTTGAAGAAACTGACAGACACTTATATTAATTTGGTTCGATACCCTTTGAACTTACCAACGGAGTGGCCTGTTTTTAGAGAGTGTAAAAACCTTATCTCTTCAGAAAGACTTTCCACTACATTCGGTTATGTAACAATCTGCGGTAAAATAAGAGGAAACTTGAGTAACTTCCTGAATGGTGTTTGAAAGTACTAGCTAACCCTGAAAAAAAGAGAAAAGCACCTTTGCTACTGAGCCGGTAACCTTGCTCGGCTATCCGGTCAGTCAAGAATCAATTAACCCGACCTTGAAAATCTTCTAATCGCTCGACATAAATCTGCATTACAGCGAGTAATTGGTCTCTTTTCTTACTATTCACAAGAGGTACCAAAATTATCTGATAGGATTAAACCTTTCTTTCCCTTTCAACTGTAAGTTTGAGGAAGCTTTCTAGAACCTTAAAGCGGAGATTAAAAACACTGTATTACATTCTATTTATGAAAATCTTCCCTTAATCGTCGAATCTGATGTCTAATACTGCTGTAGCTGCTGCACTGAACCAAGCAGGCCGATCAGTTGTTGTCTTTTCCAAGACTTTCTCTCTCGGCAAAAACAACATTCACTGCTGACGCCCTCTCTCACTCTCACTGCAGAGCCATTATCGGCGCTAAGAAATTGCGGGAGCTACATGTTCACCTTTGTCATCCTGGTGCTACAAGGTTCAGCCATTTCGTCAAAATAAGAAATTTGTCGTATTCTATCATAAGAAATGCAAAAAGTATGTCAAGAGTGTTCTGAGTGTGCTCACTTGAAGCCCAAATTCTCCCACACTCATTAAAGCTACTCCACCTTAGCATAGACTTGAAAGGCCTACTTGCATCCTCGTCTAGGAACTCTATTTGCTGACTATTGTTGACGAATATTCCCATTCTTTTCTTCTCTTTCACCTTGACCTCTAACTCGATTATAAAATTCTGAACCAAATCTTCACAGTGTTACATCCATTCGAACCGTGGACTCTCATTCCAATTTCAGGAAATAAAAGAGTGCCTGGCAAACCTAGCCAATTGGTTGATTACTCCCTATAGTCCAAGACGAAATGGGCAGTGTAAGTGATATAACAGACTAATATAGAAAGCTATTATCCTGGTGTTAGTGCCACAATCATTGGAACTTCAGAGTGGAAAATGATTTTACCTGAAGTACTAAATTTCATCAGGTCACTGTTGTGCACTGCCACCAACGCCCCCTCCATGAAAGACTATTCCGATACAAACACCGGCCCCCCAGTGATCACTCATTACCCACTTGGCTAACGACTCCTAGCCCCATTCTATTGCATTGCTATGTCCGTAATGGGAATCATGACCCACTGATGGGTGAAGTGGATTTGATTGAGGCTAATTCTAAATAAGTGCATGTACGTTTGACTGACGGACGAGAAATAACTGTCTCTATTCGCAACTTAACTGCTATCAGGAAAGAGGAAAAGAAAGGCTCCCAAACTTTTCAACTGGCGCGAATTTAAAGTTGATTCTGAGGAACCCCTGTTCACTGCCTTTGGGAGCTCTTGTGATCTGGTGCCCGAATCATCGAATAAGCCTTCGCTTTTCTCCTTCTTCTCTTATTCATACACCCTCAGAATCTAGAGAGATACGACCTGAATTAGAAAATCCGACCACTTCTCCCAGACGGTCTACTCGAGAACGTCGAGAGCATTACCCGGAATACGAAACCTTAAAAAAAATCTTCACATTCCTGATCTCTCTCTTACCAGCTGAGCATGTCAGGGCAGTCACTCAAACAAAAAATGGATTTTGCAAATTGAATTAAATTTTAAAAAGAAGGTAAATTCACTAGTGAAACTTTTCTTCAATTCATAATTGTTGCTTATCTACCTTTAAAAATATAGAGAGGAGAATCATCATCATCATCATATTCGGTTTATCGTCCGTTTTATATGTTGGCATGCGTTTGATGGCTGTAATAAATTGATTTCCAAACTAACCTATCTCTGGTCAGGTCTTTATTGATCCTTCTTTCTCTCAAGTCCATTTTATTGCTTCCTCCTATGCTTTCCTTGCTCCCAGGACCTGCTACCTTAACTGATCTACATCTACTAACCCAAGAACTCTCATCGATTCTTTCAACATGGCTATACCATCAAAGTCTTCTGTTCTGCACATATTTCCCTATACTGTCCAGAGTTAATCATTAGAATTATGCCTGTCTTTAAGACTCACATTACACATCCATCGTATAATTCTTATATCATTTTTTTCCATGCAATACATGTCCTCAACCCTGACTGGACTAGTTTCACTTTCATACATCATCACACTATGTATACATGTATGATAGACTCTTCCCTTGGTCGACAGTTGTAACGCTTTGGTGGTTAGTAATGACAGAATTTCCATGAACTTACTCCATCCACTCCTAATTCTTGCAATCACAGTAGCATCTGCTCCACCCTGAACTCCAATGGTATCGCCAAGGTAACAAAACTTCTTGACAACCTCAATAGCTTCACCATCCGAATATACTTTGTCCACATCTGAGTTCTCATCCATATTCATTGTCTTTGCACACAAACTGGTTATTCTCTCTCAAACTACCAGTAATTCCACTGCACCTCTTGTGTACCCAATGTTTACAAGTGCTACAAAAAATTGAATTTCACCCGACTCTCTTTACACAAACTGAGCAAGGGAACTTTCCTCATTTTTGGAGTTTTCCAACACTACAATCTCTGATCATCACTTTGGTCTTGCGAACATTCATTATCAGACCTTTACTTTCATAGCATTTCTCCACGTCTTCAACTTAACAAGTCGATCTTCCATTGTTTCACAAGCAAGTACTAAATCATCAACATACGGTATCTCTTCTGGTTAACCTGTACGAAACTCCCTAGACAATGCTTCTAAGACACAAATGAAAAGCAACAGACTCAGTACAGAACCCTGATGTACTCCTACTTTAACATTAAAGATGTCACTAAATGTGCTGTATATTCTAACACGACTTTGGGCATTTCTGTATATAGCTTGAACAACATTCACCAACCACTCGTTTGCCCCTAGTTTATGCAAAGCCCACCAGACAACCTCTCTTGGCACTCTGTTAAAAAGTTCTCTCAAGATCCACAAAAGCAAAACCCAGCTTCTTCTTCTTACCAAGGTACTTCTCTTGCATTTGTCTCAGGATAAATATAGCACCAGTGGTACTTTTCTCATGCATAAAACCAAACTGCATTTTATCTATGCTTATCTGACTTTTTATTTACTGCTCAATTATTCTCTCAATCACTTTCAGGACCTGATCTATCAACTCTAAGCCTCTGTCATTACTTGTATCTCCCTTATTCTATATCGAGTAGATTGTTCCACTCTTCTATATTTCTTTCTTTCTCGTATCTCTTTGATAGGTGAATAAAGCCTAAGAAGAGATTGTCCGTCTCGCATATTTTCCTTACCTAGGTTTTCTACATTTGACATCTTCTGAAACTATCTTGTTGGCATCTGTCTGTCTCAGGAGACAATGGATTTTCCCATTGCCGAATTGCAGCCTAGACTAAACTATCTACTACATTAATAAATCTCATTCATTGTTTTTGCATATTCAATATGTAGCCTTTTGCCTTATGCTTGGTTTGAAGGTTGGATTATCCAAACAATACATTTAGAACGTCTGATTTCAATTATAAATTAAAATTTCAAAATATCCAACCGAGAGAAGTCGGAAACAGTAATGATAAAAAAACTAAGAAGAATTCTCTCTAATTTTATCTTCTTTAACGGACAAAAGCACAAAGTAAATTTCAAAGTTCCCCAATCAAATCTTAGCACCTTTCAAATTCCTCAACGTCTTTTTCCCCCAATAAGAGCAACACAATTCTTTGGTTTTATTATTGTGCCAATAAATATTTGTTATTCTTCATGGCGAATTTTTTCTTTATTTTCATTAATTATTCTATAATTAATACAACATAATTAACCAATTAATATTGCACCAGTAAAATACCTAATCGTGTCACATAATGAGTGCCATCGTGATCTATGCTATTCACATCCTATCAGATCCACAGTGTTAAATTATACAATAACACCCGTTGAGAACGATATGAACCCATAATTTTCTCCGGTAAAATAGCAACTTGTATTCAATTAATCGCACACAATTAATGATTTACATAAGATGTTGTGTTTCATACTACTTTGTAGAGAGTAGAAAGTGGACCTTGAGTTTACTGTCAGCAGTCTTGTAATTCTCACATGTTCCTATTTTGTCTTTTATTCCTCATATTCCTTGAGTGGTGTTTCTGACAAAGTGCGAAGAAGCGCTGTTTTCTCGGTCGGCTGTTGTTTTGAGTGGGTGGTATGTGTAGATTTTCAATCCTCTCATGATATTCATCATCATCCAACTGCCAATCTATACATCTCATTAACCCTTATCCTTTACTTTTCACGTTCTATGAATTGCTGTTCTGTGAGTCGATTGTTGTTTTGAGTGCGTGGTATGTGGAGATTTTTTAAAATCTTCTAATATTATTCATCATTATTCAACTGTCAATCTATTCATTTCATTAACCCTTATCCTCGATTGTTTTTTAGCCTCGCTAAATGGTAACTTATTAGTGAAAAAAATTACTGAAGAAAAGGTAATATGTAGTAAAACAGGCAAACGAAGCCACTAGTGCACATGCAAACGAAAAATAAAACAATATAAGGTTGGCCTTTAAAACAAGATATGAACATACAAGTCAAACGAAAACTATAATTGTTACCTACAAGTATGTTGACCCCTCCTTCTTTTTATTAAATATTCCATAATTATAATTTAACTTAATTAACCAATTAATATTGCACCAGCAAAATACTTCATCGTGTCACAATGATACGAATTTGAAATGTTCTCTCTTGATTTCTTAACAGTTTATGCTAATTTTTAATTCATCTTTTTATTTTTTTACAGTGATTTTAATATTAATCCGTCAACTGGCACAATCAGAAGTCGACGGATGTTTAATATTTTCAAACCAACAACAATCTCATTTGTTGTCTTTGCCAATGACACTGGTTTTCCCAAATCGTTGGTTGCAAGCTGTTTAGTGAATATCATCGTTATAGACATAAATGACCACGCACCCGAATTCAATCTTCCGTCTGTCCACTTGATTGTTAAGGAGGATAAAAGGAAAAATATTATTTACCATCTGGAGGTAAGATTTTTATGTTTTCTTTAGTCAAAGCAGCTTAAACATTGAAAAGTTTGAATTAATATCGGAAAGTACTTCATCAACCATTACTTTGTCCACCTTTCTGGAAAAAAATAAAATAAAATAAAGACCGGGTCAAAAAATTAAAAAATTTTTTTTTACTCATATTCACCCAAAACAAGGTACTGAGATGTAAGGGGCTACTGTGAATTAGGGGTCAGATTTATAGGGGTACCTTAAGTGGGGAGTTGTTGGCTCAAATAATTAAACAGCTATGCATGTATGTATTTAAGTATATGCTTATGATTATCACACTGGGGGGTTTGAGGCATATTTTTTAATATGACTCAACTGCATTACGAATTACTCTATTCCAGCAAAGGTGGTTCGCTTCTTTCTGAATAGCTATGTCGAACCATTTTCTCTTCCAATATTGGAACCTGTGACAAGTTTGAGAGGACCAATTATTGCAGTTCTACTAGCTTATTGAAAAAGAACTACTCAGACAGTGCAGACGATGGTGACTTGGCCATGCCCACCATATACCAGATGCCCGCATCCCCAAAGATATTCTGTATGGAGAGCTGGCCTCTGGAAGAAGACCCACCAGGCGACCACAGCTGCGGTATCGCAATATCATGGAGCTTGTGGACATCAACACAGAGTTCTGGGAGAGTCTGGCAGCCAACTGATCCAAATGGAGAGACACTTTGACGGAACACCTCAAGTCAGGGGAAAAAAAACTGACACAAGTCACCACAGAGAGGCGGGTCCGCAGAAAGCAAAGTTACGGCTCCAGTGGACCAGGGAGAGAACATGTATGCGACCTCTACAACAGAGACTGTTATTCCTGCATCAGCCTCTACAGCTAAAAACGTTGGTGCTCCAACCAAACAGACAACTGATGTTGGATAATGGCCCTATGGGAATGGACGTATCTGTTGGAAGTCATTGGTTTGACTTGCGCGAATTAGTGCAAGGGGGACCCGTGCAGTCGAGTGCAGAATAAGGGCTGCTCTCATAGTCGGAGCTCACAGACGTGACAGGATCACCGCGTGATGAGACCTCAGATCAAGGGTCAATGTGCACCTGCGATAGAGGCTCAGTGACGTCACGGGCTTTTGCGTGGAAAGCAGAGGGATCTGTGACGTCACTCATTCTTCGTGAGAAGCGAGTTTTAGCAGTCTGGATTTTGGAGGCGAACCTATCAGACGTGATTTTTACCATGTAGTCAGCAACTTACATACGGGGAATTATTTCCCTAAGAAAATACAGGCGACAGATCTCTTCCCCCCCCTCCACGAATGGTTAAGATTTAATGGATAAATAATTACGAAAGCAGTAATTTGCTCTCTTTCTCTCTCTGTCGGCGTTAGTGAATATCTCCCAGCTGACGGATAACTAACGCTTGAAATAAAACAGAAATTAAATTTTAAAAAATTTTTGACTTCGGAGTCGGTCATGAAGTTTTTGTTGTAGCGGCGATGTTTTCGGCAGAAAGAAAGAAGAAAGAATTCAACCACTAGACGACACGCCCCTCCACGCGACGAGGAAAGATAAGAGGGTACGAGAAATTTAAAGGTATGCAACCTATATGACTTTTGGTGTTAAAAAAATAACGAGTGTTTAAACGAAGAACTGCCACGGCCCGTTCCGGGACGAGTGTACAAGACGAGTACCACCACGGCCCAAGTGGTGGGGCTATGCAACAATTACCTTTTTGGTTGCTGTGACCGGGACTTTCTTACAAAAAAAAAATTTGAACTTGAGTTCACAGAACGTATGGGTCCTAAATGATAAATGCACACACGTGGTCGGCGAAGATGGAAAGTGAGAACTTCAAAACAATAAGTAAAAAGCCATTGTTTTGTTTTGTGAGACTGCGTCTTAATAATTGAGTTCAAAAAAATTAATTAATTAATTAAAAAATAAAAGACTTGATGTGCCGTAAAAGTAAAAACAGTGAAAAGAATAGAAACAAAACGGAATTTTAAAAAAGTAAAGACAGATGACGGACAAACACACGCACACACAAAATCAGATATATATATAAAAAAAGTAATAATAAGCTTGTTAGAACACATACAGAAAAAATAATAATAATAATAATAATAATAATAATAATAATAATAATAATAATAATAATAATAATAATACGGACACACGCACACATGAATTTAGAATTAAGGTAATAAAAAAAATAAAAAAGAAAGGAAGACGAAAAAACAATGTACTATTGCACACACACAGTTTTAACTTTTGTAGAAAGAGGAAGGAGCGGAGAGAAAGACGGAAGAAAAAAAGAGACAGTGACGAATTTACACACATACACACAAACAGCACACTTTCTGTCCATGTTTAAAAAAATGCATTCGGTGGGTGGAGGAACTGATTTCTTGTGTGGTTGTGGGGGTGTTTTTTACTCAAATTGTATTGTTTTGAATCTTTTTTTGTTGTTTGATTTAAATGTATCGTCGAGAGAGAGACTCATTGAATCAATTTTCCTTGTTTTTTATTCGTTTAGCCGAAAACATCGTTTTGTTTTTTTGTTTTTTTTACCCTCCTTGTATTAAAATATTAGTGTATAAAAAAAACAGTAACTAATTAAAATTAAGTAGAGGTCAGCCAATTAAACAGAGTCAGAATGGGAGAATTGACCTTTTGGCAGTGCGGTAAGAATTTTGAGGGGGTCCGATGTGTTAGGGCCTGTAATGGGCCGTTCTCTTCAATTGCCGCTTATGGTATAAACGGGCTGGGATTGAGTTATGTTC
Source organism: Sepiola atlantica (assembly GCA_963556195.1). NCBI lineage: Eukaryota > Metazoa > Mollusca > Cephalopoda > Sepiida > Sepiolidae > Sepiola > Sepiola atlantica. The sequence goes on along the minus strand of OY744520.1, from coordinate 69,953,859 downwards.
GCTACGCATGACCCGTTGAGGTAGCCGGTGAGCTTGCGATTATATGGATAAAGAGTTGTTTCAGTGCCACACGCGTGAAAAAGAAGCGATTTTGTAGCCATGAAAAGATTGGCATGATATATTTGGGGGGGGGGGGACCTCGAAGTTACCGCATCGGTATGGGTCATTTTTGTTTATGATGGATAAAGTGAAATGCAAACAAAGGGGAAATATAAATTCGCCGGTAAGCAATAACTATTCAATTTGTGACAACATTTTTATGTACGCTGAGCGCGTCGTGATCCCAGTGGTATTACAAAAGAGACTGTTAAAGGAATTTCATTGTCGTCACCCAGAAATGTGCAAAATTAAATCGCTTATGCGTTCACACATTTTTGGGCCAGGTCATGATCAGGGCATTTAGAGGACAGTTACGGGCTGTAGAAGTTGTGCTCTAACAGCTAAAGCACCACCAATAATGACAGAATCATGGCCGAAAGTGGACACGCCATGGTCTAGACTACATCTAGATTTTGCTGGACCACTAGATGGTGCATATTATTTTACTGTGGTGGACAGTTTAACAAAATGGCAGGAGATTCTGAAATTCAAAAAGCCAACATCTGCCATAACAATAAATTTTTTGCATAAACTGTTTGCCAGGTTTGAATTACCTGATGAAATTGTCACAGATAATGGGACCCAATTCACCTCAGGAGAGTTTTATATGTTTTCAAAAATTTGGGGTAAAACATTACTACACTTGCTTACCACCCGAGAAGTAACGAGCAGGCAGAAAGGTTTGTAGATACCTTCAAAAAGGCTTTAAGAAAAGCTGGAGGTGGAGTAAACAAGGAGTTGGACATCGAACAATTCTTAAAGGTTTACAGGGTCACACATTGCGACGAACATGGCACCGGTGGATATGATGTTTGCAAAAAAAAAATTAAAACCATTTTTGGCAAATTGTTGTCAGTGAAGAAAAAGCATTTTAAAAACACGGATGGTAAAACCAGACATTTTAATGTTGGTAAAAAAGTGATTTTTTAAAATTACAGAATGGGTAAAATGTTCTGGCAAGACGGCATTGTCACGAGGAGAATCGGACACCTGATATACATGGTTTGGGGTCCAAAGTGGGAAAACAAGCGTCATGTAAATCAGTTGAAATGCAAATACGTGGAAAAACAAACCTCACATGAGGAACCCATGGAGGTACTTTACGATGTATTTGATGTACCAATTCCTGAAAATCTTACTACTACACCTGCTACTGAAGTAAGATGTTCAACGAAAAGAAAGAGAAATTCAACAGAACGTCTAGAGATTGACCCAAAGAGGAAAAAATATATTTCCAGGAAGAAATAAATCTTAAGTGAAGGTGTTGTGGACTGATCCGAATTTACTCATAGTGACAGGATGGATTCGTCAGGTCACTATAAAGTCGACACTTTTGCCTAACACGTCTGTCTAGAGCCTGTATTTGCGACTGACTTATTGTATGTAATTAAGTATTCTTAATACATTTCTTATTCCTTCAATTCTTGTCTTGTGTTCTTATTTATTGTTATTACTACGATATAACAAATATATATATATACACATATATGCTCGGTTTATCCCCCTCTCATTATGCCCCATTTATTTGAAACTACTTTGGATAGGGGGAAATAGTAAAATACTGGACAAGCAGATTGTTGAAAGCATTATTAATTGCTTCTACTCTGTTTCCTTACGTTTAATGTATCTTACAAGATATGTTTTTCCTTCCTTTCGCAAGGATAGTGTGCCCTATACAAATGATAGAAATGTTGTTTACCAATTTAAAAGCCAGTGTGATGCTGGCTATATAGGGCGTACTTCCTTGCATTTGCTGACCCGTATAATCCAGCACATTCCAGCATTTGGATGAAAATCCATGCTGTGTCAATAGCTATAAAATAGAGTGTTTTGAGGTCTTGCATAGAGCAGATTCCAAAAAACATTTTAAAATTTTGGAATCTGTTTCTATCCGAATTCGTAAACCTTTCTTGTGCTGGCAGAAGGAATTTGTTAAAACATTGAATCTCTTTGGGGAACTTTGACCCCCCCCCCCTACTTGTTGTTGTTGTTGTCGAATCCTGTCCCTCTGTTCACTGCATAGCCTGCTGATTTGGCGTTTATAGAGTTAAATCTCTCCTAATTTCCATGCTAGTTGACGGCGGCCGTGGGAAAAGATACCCAACTACGAGTCAGTGGCGACTTGGAAACCGGGTTCACGCCCTCCGACCGACGTGAATTAGCATCCCTACACTGAAGATTGTGTAAGCATGAAACATCGATGTCTGTAGGTAAAAATAATTAATATTTACTTAAAAAATATTATTTATATATATATATATATATATATATATATAATATTTATAAATAAATATTAAATTATTAATATTAATGTATATATATATATATATATATATATATATATATAATATTTATAAATAAATATTAAATTATTAATATTAATGTATATATATATATATATATATATATATATATATATATATATATATATATAACCATGCTTATTAATATATATCTATAAATATGTATATATATATATATATATATAAGCATGCTTATTAATATATATCTACAAATTATATATATATATATATATATAAATATATATATATATATATATATATATATATATATAATATTTATAAATAAATATTAAATTATTAATATTAACGTATATATATATATATAATATTTATAAATAAATATTAAATTATTAATATTAATGTATATATATACATATATATATATATATATATATATATATATATATATAATATTTATAAATAAATATTAAATTATTAATATTAATGTATATATATGTAAATATATAATATTTATAAATAAATATTAAATTATTGATATTAATGTATATATATGTAAATATATAATATTTATAAATAAATATTAAATTATTAATATTAATTTATATATATATATATATTTATAAATAATATTAAATTATTAATATTAATTGATATATATATATATAATATTTATAAATAAATATTAAATTATTAATATTAATATATATATATATATATATATATATATAATATTTATAAATAAATATTAAATTATTTATATTAATGTATATATATATATATATATATATATATATAATATTTATAAATAAATATTAAACTATTAATATTAATGTATATATATATATATATAATATTTATAAATAAATATTAAATTATTAATATTAATGTATATATATATATATAATATTTATAAATAAATATTAAATTATTAATATTAATGTATATATATATATATAATATTTATAAATAAATATTAAATTATTAATATTAATGTATGGAAATTCAATTTTCTATCAGTCTCAAAAATGTAATTGTCTGAGTGATGCTTGAAAAAACCGCAGGGTTGAAATAAATTATTGCATCGACAATTATGTGATTTCGTGTTATTATATTTTATGTTATTCTTGCTCTGTTTACTACATTGAGCTCTCATACCCAGATTTCCTCCTGGAATTATCCCATTATAACACAAATATATATATATATATATATATATATATATATATATATATATATATATATATATATATATATATATATATATATATATATATATATATGAATAGAAGCTTCACTTGCACTTTCAGTGCTGCTGAAGTGCTGTACATAATTTTCCGTTGTAATATCTGATAAACATATTTTGCCTTCAGTTCTTATCAACCGCTATTCATAAGCAGAACTAATTGCATATGAATATCACATAATCGCATTCTCCCCCACTTTTGGGGGGTATTGATGGGGGGGGGGGGTCTGTGTTTGCTTTAAATTTTGAATTAGATTTTATTTTTCAGTAATAAAGTTTTCTTATTTTTGTAAAACTAGCAGTCATTAGCACAAGAAAGAAAAACTAGCAGTCATTAGCACAAGAAAGAAAAACTAGCAGTAATTAGTCAAGAAAAAACTAGCTTTTAATGTAAGTTGTTTCCAGAATATTGCCGTTTTCAACCATTTCAAATAAAACAATAAAAACATTAATCATTAATTTAATTTTATTACAAAAATTATTTGGCCGATATTGATACTATAAACATTTAATTCTTTGAAATATGGTTAATCAAATAACCGAAACGAGGAGACACTTGCAGAGATTCACTGTGATTTTCATTGGATAATCAACAGATATGATTATCCAATGAAATCGCTCTATTTGTTAAAATTGGATATAGTAAAGTATTTAATCTTTGCTTAGAATTTACTTTTTTAATTCGTTTTCATGGGATTTGCTCATCCAAGAGAGATGGTGAGAGAACTAGAGATATTCAGATAGAAAGAGGCACATTTTATGCTTTTCTTACGACGAGTGACCTGATATTTT
>OY744520.1:69851961-69944461 GCA_963556195.1 Sepiola atlantica | reverse complement strand
GAGTGGAGTGACAGTACAGAATTGTTAGAGAGAAAAGTTTTTGCTACCACCTGTATGGAGTTGGTTTTTCGGAGAGACGTTGATAGTGGGCCAAATGTAATAGTTAGTGTTAGGTGGGAAAAAATAATGACACATTTACTAAAACACGCTCGAGTGAATAAGTGTAGTATAGTTGTGAGTTTAGTAGCCTGTGATGCATGTGGTTATTTTCCTATACTCCGAGAAGGTACAGGGGAAAAAGCGTCTCTACTTTATATATTAGATATCAAGAGAAGTACTGAAAAAATAGTGGCGCCCTCCCCTACATGTCAGTGTAGTAGCTGATGAAAAGGAGGCCTTCAGGTCGTCTTCGACTATGGTCGACTGCTTTACTTTTTTTTTACAACTATTTTTACTATCACCTCGACTCTTGGCTATGAGCAAAGTGTAGTATCTTTTCTAATACTGCACTTCATCTTTTCTGTCTTCGGCCAGTGAAGGAGTATTCCTTCTAGATTGAAGCAATTTTTATTTTACCTCAATCCAGAGTGCCCTTTTTGGGGAGAGCTGGATTTTCTCCACATTATAAATCGACCTTGTGTCTAACTCTGCTCTCGTGGAGGGAAGTAAATGGGGAATCTACATACGGCCAGTTTTGTTTCGTTTTTTAACGTGCAAGAAATGGTGCAACCATGCTCCTTTAAACATCCACCTAAAAAAAACATGTAAATTTGGTTTCAATTTAGTCGCCCTAACTGTAAAACATTTATGGAGTACTATTGTCATATTTGGGCTGATGAATCTCTTTCCCATTTGAGGGTTCTTGATAAGGTGCAGAAATGTATCTGTAATTTGGTTGGCCCACCCTTTATTATTCTCTGCATTCTCTCACAGACATGATGTTGCTAGTCTCAGTTTCTTCTATACGTACTAGTATGGCATATGTTGTTCAGAATTGTCTCTATGGTTCTATTGCCCCTATTTATTTGCCTCCCCACTAGGGCAGAGTTAGACACAAGGTCGTTTTTTAATGTGGGGGAAAATGCATCTCCCCCAAAAGGGGCATTTTGGATTGAAACAAAAATTTTAATTGCCTCAGTCTAGACGGATTTCTACTTCACTGACCGAGGACAAAAAAGATGAAGTGTAGTATCTGAACAGATACTACACTTTCCTCCTAGCCAAAAGACCAATATGGGTGAACTAATTGTTTCACCCATATTTTGGATTTAGATATATTCAGCTTGGACGATTTCTAATTTAGTATTCGAATGGATGATACTTCTTGACACATCACAATATATGCTTGGATTTACTGATGAAAAAAAAAATTACTCCCTGTTTCAAGATATTTCTTATTTTCTTTTTTTTTTTTCCGTTGAAATTTCAGATTTCTTACATGAATTATAAACTTTTTTTCAAATTAATAATCGAAACCAAAACATTTATTATTAAATAATTGGTTTCTCCTTCTAATAAGAGGATATTGTTTCTTTGAAAAACCTAGGTTTAAAGGACTTTTCTAGATTTATATTATACTTTGTTTGAAGTATCTGAAATTATTAAACTTGTAAATATGTAACTTTATATTTGTTTATTTTCGCTTAACTATAATAATGCTCTATCCCCAATATTGAGCATATCTTTATCATATTGGGAATTTCTTGAAAACAAATTTATAAAATAATTATTTCATCATTTTTAAAAAAATTTTTTTTTTAAATAGTTCACCTCAAACAAGGCAGGCCACCACTGTAGACGTAAGGGGCTACTGAGAAAAAGGGAGAAGGTTTGGGGGGGGGGGTCAACCTAAATTGGGAGCTGCATGTCAGTACCGTCGGGAAACAGGGAGCAGGAAGGGAGTTCCAGAGGCCAGCAGCACGAGGAAAGAAGCTATTGGAGTAGAAGGCTCTCTGGCATCTCGGGACCTCCACAGTGAATGGATGGGATTTAGCTGATTGTCGAGTTGGTCTAGTGAATTTACGTCGAGGGGGCATCAGAGTAGCCAGTTCATCAGAGCATAATCCATTGAAGTATTTGTAAAACAAGCATAAGGGTGCTACATTGCGGCGATGGGACGGTAGTTCTGAGGATCGGTTCTATTCCCAGAATTCTTGTAGACTGGTACCACAGAGGCAATTTTCCAGCTATCAGGGAAGTAAGATTCAGCTAGGTATTTATTGTAGAGTTTGAAGAGTACAGGGGCCAGTTCAGCAGCGCATTTCATTATTACTATTACAGGTATAAGATCAGGCCCACAAGCTTTGGAGGTGTCAAGGTTTTTTATGATGTCTCTGACCTGAGACGGGGTGATGACCAGGTTATAAAGTGTGGCTTCGGTTGCAATGGGAATTTGGGGAGGGGGTGGTTTTCTGCGTCCAAAATGGAGTTATAGGCGAAACGCTGGGCAAGTAGTTCAGCCTTATCAGTTGCCGTGCAAACGACATCATTGTGGTTTGATAGTGGGGGAATCGTTGATTGACCATTGTTCACCACACTATTGTATATATATATATATATATATATATATATATATATATATATATGTTTGTGTGTGTGTGTGTGTGTGTGTGTGTGTGTGTGTATACGGCCTAATCACATTTACACACCGTTTTATTTTTTATTTTTTATTTTATGGAAGTCGCTCCAGAAAAGGCATGAAGTCACTTGATGTAAGGAGCTAAAAAAAAAACTACTTCATGGTCAAAAACTAGCCAATGATAAGTGTTAGATGGATAGATTCCGACCCAGAAAACAGCAATTTTCCCCCCTTTGTCAGAAACATCGCTCATGGAATGTGAAGACTAAAGGACAAATAAGGGAAACGAGAGTTACAAGAAAGTAAACCCAGATTAGATCACCAAAGTTAAGGGACGTGGAGCCTGATCAGTACCAAATGGGTGACTATTTGGGAATACCAGGCGCTGTGTGTGGAAGAACGGTGACAATTCCCTGCAAAAAAACCTGACCGGGATATACATGCGGCTGGGGATCGCTTGTGAATTTAATATTCCTTAGAAACTTCCTCCTTCCAGGTTGAATGCTGCACCAGGTATATACAGGGTGACTAAAAAAAAACGGGCCCCAACTCTAATTAGGCCCCGTTTCTTAGTGTTTCGTCTGAATGAAATGAATTTTGGGGCATTACTAGTTTATTATATTCACAACATCATATCAAAACACTAGGGTCTTTGGCCTTTTTTTCTCCGTTCTACAGCATGTGTTCTAGATGGCCTCCTTTTAGCTCCGTGCATTTCTTGAGGCGCAGAACGAAGTTGTCCATGACGTTCTTACAGACTGAATTGGGAATGGCTCTCATCTCCTCCCTGATGGCTTCCTTGAGTTCCGTGATGGTTCTGGGTTTCCCTGCATACACTCTGTCCTTAAGATAGCCCCAAAGGAAAAAATCTGGGGGGCTTAGGTCCGAGCTATGGAGTGGCCACTCAAAATTAATCTTGAGACTTATCACTCAGCCTCCGAAGTTCTCTTTCAGCCAATCTCGGGACAGATTTGAGGTGTGAGAACTTGCTCTATCTTGCTCTTAAGTGACGGGTAGAGGGTCTGGAGCTCACTCTTGAAGGTTTTGAGGACCTCCACATACCGCTCCTTGGTGACTGTCACTGCTGCGCCAGATTCTTCGATGAAGATTGGTCCGATGATGCCTCTGACCGAGATTGCAGCCCACACAGTGCACTTAGGAGAGTGCAGGGGCTTGGTGGCTACTTCATTGGGTCTGGAGGACCCCCAGAAGACATTTGTCTTGGAGTTCGCCTTTCCGTCAAGATAGAAGTGGGCTTCATCTGAGGTCCAAAGAAGATTAAGGAAACCTGGTGTCTCCTCGATCTTATCGAGCATCTTGACTGTCATAGCGCTCCTCTGCTTCTTGTCTGAGGCTGTAAGGGTCTGCAGCGTCTGTATTCTGTATGGGTAAGCCCTGATATCGTTCACCAGCACTCTCCTGCAAGTCTCACGGGAGATACCGAGGGACTAACTTCGCTTACGCACAGAGCGTTTCGGACTCTCCTGGAGAGACTCTTTAACACTTTCGACCAGCTCGGCTGTCCGTATCTTTGGACGTCCCGAGTGGCTTGGACGGTTCTCACTGGCAGCGTTGAGGTTCTCCACGGTCCCATACTTCTCGAAGTGGTCCACCCAGTTCTGAATTCTGCTTTTGGATGGAGCCTTTTCACAATTCGAACTGATGCATGAAACTGTCCTGGGTTTTCTTAAACGAGCCTGTCTTGTAGTAAAATTTAACACAGTGTATTCTTTGTCCCAGCTCCCACTGAGGTCTTGGTGTACTCACGGTCGTTGATTCTGCCATGTCCTGTAAAATAAGGGCAATCGGTGAATAAATAAAGGAGATATCACATAAAGCGTACACGGGACCCGTTTTTTATGAGTCACCCTGAATGCTGTGTTTTTTTAGTATAGGAGAGACGACTAGAGTACTCAATTGCGTATGTAAGAGGATATATTTATATTTCAAATAACACTATACCTTATTATTGGGAGGCCATTCTTCCAGGTATTACCTCCTACTTTCCGAGAAGGGATTGGTTTATTGCTGGTCACTTGAGGCGCCCACAACAAGGAATGCCGACGGGTACGATCATAGCCAATTTTACAATGGGGAATGCCTGATTATATTTAGTACAGTACAAGCTTTCTTTGTACATGCGATTTTTGTTGTCAAGCATCCTTCCTCGGGATTGAACTCATAAATTTCCTTTTCTTAGCTTTTCACTAATTGTGTATGAAGACATTTATGTTTTTATTTTATTTTTTAGGATATGAACGATAACGTGCCACGATTAAATTCGTCTTTGTGTCCAAAAAATATTCCAGAGAATTCAACCGTTGGGTCACCAATTTGCACGTAAATTTTTATTTATTTTATCATTGGATTGTATAGTGGATGGGTTTTTAGTATTTATCGTACGTGAAAGTAAAACATAAGAGAGGGAAAGAGATGAAAGAGGAAAACATTTAAAAGAAAAGAAAAATAGTAGAAAAAAAGAGGTGATTTAGAAAATAGAAAGAGGCGCATGTGTTGGAGTCTCTTCTCCAACACGCGGCCGCCATATTGTATATGTTGTCATCGTGATTTAGAAAATAGAAAGAGCGTGTGTGATAGTGATGCAACAAAGTTAAGATTATGTATGTAAAGAATTGTTATAGTACTAGCTGAAGTACCCATCTATGCCGGGTTTCTCTGCTTTTCTTAAACTTTATAGCCAAGAAATTAAGAACATCTATTAAATATTTTTCATCCATTTTTAAGTAAAAAGGAAAAAAATTATTCAGGTTTGTGATGATGATTGATATTGGCTAGGAAATAACTACAGCACTCTAGCAAAAAAAAAAATCAAAAAATTGTTTTATTGTGAAATTCGAACTCTGAAAGGTGGCATAAAATATTAGAACAGAAGACACTTTATCCACATGGCCACCTGTCAAACAAATATATGTTTGTCTTTTTAACCTACTTAAACTGTGTTTATGAGTTCGGCATAGGGCAAAAAATTAAAAATCTGTTTTATCTCTACACATAGATTAAAATAGTTCAATTGCCTAAAATAAATAAAGACATAAATATAAAATAAAAAATTCTTATTAAAGTAAAAAAATATATTAATGATTTTTATCCGTTAAAATAAATAAAGACCCATAAATATAAAATAAAAAAATCTTATTAAATAAAAAAATATATTAATGATGTTTATCCGTAAAAATAAATAAAGGCACATGAATATAAAATTAAAAATTATTATAAAATAAAAAAAAATATTTATTATGATTTTTATCCGTTAAAATAAATAAAGACACATAAATATAAAATAAAAAATTCTGATTAAAGTAAAAAATATATTACTGATTTTTATCCGTTAAAATAAATAAAGACACATAAATATGAAATAAAAAATTCTTATTAAAGTAAAAAATATATTAATAATTTTTATCCGTTAAAATAAATTAAAACACATAAAATATAAAAGAAAAAATTCTTATTAAAGTGAAAAATATATTAATGATTTTTATCTGTTAAAATAAATAACGACACATAAATATAAAATAAAAAAATTCTTCTTAAAGTAAAAAATATATTAATTATTTTTATCCGTTGTTAATAAAAAGAAGATAAATATTTTCTGGTAGTGAAAAGGTGCAGATTATTATAAGTATGTTGTTTGCTTGGCTAATATTAGAATATATTAAACTGAAAAGGCAACTCTAAAAATGGCGGACATTTGTTTTCTAATGTTCTTTTACATACTTTTAATTTTGAATAATGACTTTTAAAACGGATCAAGAACTTCTGACATTGATCAGGACATTGGATCGATGGTGCTAATTTCAAATCTGAGGTTAGTTTAACTCTTAGATCAACTGTTTAACTGTTAGGCCACAGCACACATACATGCATGCACACGTACAGAAAACTTTACTTTATATAGAGAAAGATTAGTATTTTTAAGTTTTATAGCGACCAAGTGTTGGAGTCCAACATACGGCCGCCATATTTTATATGTTGTAATCGGCGATACCACATGGTGGTCGGAAGAAAGAATGAAAGGGTAATAATTTAGAAACAGTTGTCTAAAACGTATCCGATCTTAGGCCAGAACATTTTTTTCAAATACGTTACAGTGTTTCCGGCAATGGATGGATCGGTGGGCTAAGTGTGTGCAAGCTCAAGGGGCCTATTTGAAGGGGATTAGGGCCCCCAACCCCGTCACGTATTTCAAATATTTTTTTGGCCTAAGGTCGGATACTTTTTAGACAGGCCTCGTATATATAGAGGCAGCAAATCGTTATTTATGCAAGTATGGTTGAATACCACAGAATTTCACGCTTTGTAATTTTCTTACTAATGTTCTCGATGCTGCAAGCAAGCTTTCGGGTATCCGGTAGTAGCTGGTATAATATGACTCTGAGGGTTCTTAGTTCAGCCATCTCTAGCGCTTTCGGTCGTCGTGATCGTCATCAGGAGTAGGTTTATTTGGCTTTTTTTCTTTTGTAATTGTTTATTATTTTCTCTTAAGTTTTGGCAGGATAAGAGAGAAAGGAAAAAAACGAAAGGGGGTGTAGTTGAGTCAATTGTTTATTTTTGTATTTGTGTATTTATTAATTTTGTTTCCTATATTATTTTGTTTATCTATTTATTTATTTTTTATTTATTTATTTTTTATTTTTGTATATTTATTTATTTATTATTTTTAATTATGGAATACGTTTAATATATAAGTATCGGTATTAAAAGCTATTTTGTTTATATTTGATTATTCATTTTTGTTATAAATATTGCTTCTAGTATTGTGTGTGTGTGTGTGTATATATATATATATATATATATATATATATATATATATATATATATATATATATATATATATATTCTCACATGGACTGATTATCAAAAATAAATGTGAGAGGGATATTAGAAGACATGACAGGTAGTACTTAATGTGACATGATATATAAAGGGACAAGACATTAGTACCGAAAAAAGGGTACATAAAAATGTCCTAATACAATGGATAAAGAACATGTATTGCGAGGGTAAACAAATAGACAGATGTGTGCAATGAATAATGTGCAAGTAAATATGATTTACTTCTGAGGGCATGCGAAGATGGTGAGTTATTACAAAGAGTCTCATCTAACTGTGACCAGAAACGAGGAAAGGCGTCTGACAGAACATGGCGTCAGAGTTGTGAAAACCATGCTAAGATGGAGAGCCAGGCAGACATGTCAGCTGACCTTTAAGCCCAGCAACGAAAGAGGAAGAATCTGATTTGTAAATTCGCTCGTGTGTCGAATTTATATTTTTGTTTTGTTTTGTTTCTGGAAATAGAAGATTGCATTCTCTCGATAGCTAATGATGATTCCAGGGAGATAACTGGTCCAAAAAAGATAAGCTCCTTATAATTCTGTGTTAACATAAGCATACACTCGAATGTAGAAATACTCGTGTTGATAGCCAAGGGCACAGTAAGTCGACAGGGAACGAGAGACAATTAGTCTTTGTTGCATCATCTCTCTCTGAAAAGGTTAGTTCATATATAAAACTTGCTGCTCTACTGAACCAGATATCTTGCATTTTCTATGTCTCATTATGGTGTTGTATAATTGGAACTCAACTTAAAACCTTTGCAAGAGCCTTGCTGACACTTAACATCTTGTATTCTTGTCTATAACAGCAATAGTCATGCTTGTTTAGTGAGTAGACAACCATCTTGTATGTGAGTATGTATATATGTATGCAGGTATAAAAATGGCCGTGTTATAATGGTTACCAGTGTAAACTCTGTGCTTGGCATGTCATGTTCGCGGTCTGTCAAGACTATCGCATCATTTTCACGAATATCCTTGGAAATGTTACAAATTCATCTGTCCTCTCTCCAGCTATCAGTGAAATAATAGGGTGGACTAGAATCTCAATCCTTGATATGGCAACTAGTCTAGGAGAAAGAAAACTCTGAAATAATAGTTGCTCCTAGGCTTTTCTCATTAGACACAGATTGAGCCCCTGAAGTGTTATCCCTTATCTGGTGGATAGAGTGTGGAGGCTGTTGGATAATTGTGAACTGTAATCTTCATTATTAAGAAACTACCATACGTGTGTATGAATCTCCTCACTACAACTCTGGGACCATTTTATTACTTATAGTGAAATAACACCTGCTCCCAGGCTTTTCTCATGTGACACAGATTTGAGCTCCTCAAGTGCCATCACTTGCATGGTAGAGAGAGTGTGTCGTATTCTCCACAATGTACTATTAACTTAAAATAAATTTACTAATTTATTCATTAAATTCATACAAAACCTTTTTCACCAATTTACTTCAGATGGTCTGACACTGTTGAAATACTGTCATCAAGTTCCTAAGACATTTCTCTGACATGTTCACATGGGTTTTGTTCAACAATTGTTTTCCAACGTTCATTGTAAATAGTTCATGGCCGTCCTTTGCCTTCTTTATATTCAAGACTCTCATTATCACTAGTGGACCCTTCTGCCATTCTCTGATGATATTGATGGTGGTTTGGAAAGCATTGTGACCGAGTTTGACTTCATGCAAGAAAACTACATGCATTTCTCCTTTTTCCATCTTTGTTGTTATAAAGGGATTATATGCTTCAAAATTGTATTTCGAAAAATATTACCGGATTAAAGAGTACAACTCAATTAAAAATCATGTAAAATCTCTATTTATATAAAGTTAGGTATGTGTATATGTTTACATATTTCTATGTATAAGATTCACTCCTAAACTAATTGACCGACCATTATGAATTTTGGAACATAGCTGCTAGACCTAAGAGTGAGTTATTGTGGGCTACATTTAGTTTAATTTAGTTTTATGCAAAGGGGGGAAAACAGAGGTTGGAAGTCCTTTGTGAAAATTCAGACACCTCCAATTTTTGTTAAATTTTAACAATAGGTATTAGACATCAATTAATAAATATTCCCAAAATTTCAGTTTCTTTGGAGTATTTTAAAGGGTTTTTAGGAGGTTTAATATGGGCACAACCTCCCATTTTAAAATTCAAATATTTCAGATTTACATTAAATTTGATCCATAGTCATTAGACACCAATTAAGTAAGATTCCCTGAATTTCAATTTCTTCTTAAGAACCCTTAAATTTTAGATATTTTTTAGAATCAAGATCATGTAATGGATTTTGATTAAAATTGGAATAAGGATTCTAGACATAAGATTTAGTCGCATTATATACTGATTTTAATCTTCGTAAAGAGACATAAAAGTAGTGCAAAACTGTTCTGCTGGGGAATTAATTTTACCCGTCCTGAGGCGTGTATTTTTTTAGTTCTGTATAAAACTCTACAAAAATAGCAAGCTAAAATAATAGTGCGTCCAAAATAGTCCGAACAATTTAGTATATCTCATCCTGTCCATATATATCTATCTTAGTCTGTGCAAATATATCTATATATCTACATTACTAACCAGCAGAGCGTTTCCACTGTCGACTAAGAGAAGAGTCTACGAGGCATGTGCACGCACTGTGATGATGCATCTGTTAAATACTGCATTGTAACTCAAGTGGTCGTCAATGTTCGCGCTGTTAAACTTGGCTGTTGATAGAAAACCACATGGATGCTAGTTTTGTTTTAAAAGTTTTATTTAACAGAAGAAAGACAAAAAACTGAATTGCGTGTGTACAAGAGACAGAGAAAATGAATAAGTTGGAGGGAGAGATACCAATAACATAGTAGGAAGGCCGACTTTCAGCTACCTGTATGCCACCGTTCCCCCCCCCCCCCCCCCTGCCGGGGCTGGCCGGAACAGCAACGTTTCGTGTCTGTTCAGGTCGGTTGTCAACATCTAAGGGAAAGAACCGCTTTCCGGTGGAAATCACCTGATTTCTCAACTTCCCCTTTAGACCCCCTCACCCCACCTTTTAGGGCACCCCCTTTGTTATCTAACACATGGAAGTGAAACCTGGCCAGTGAGGATTGACGACATGCGTTGCATGGAGAGAAATTATATGAGAACGATACGATGGATGTGTAATGCGAACCTTAAAGATAGGCTTAGATCTGATGACCTCAGGGGAAAATAAATAAATCTGTGCAGTATAGGGAGATGTGTGCAGAACAGGCGACTTCGATGGTATGACCACATTGAAAGAATAGATTAGAGTTCTTGGGTTAGTAGATGTAGAACAGTTGAGATAGCAGGGTCAGTTAGCAGGAAAAGGCCAAGTTAAGGCCAAGGAAAACATGGGAGGAAGTGATAAGAATGGACTTAAGAAAAAGAGGGATAAATAAAGACCTGTCAAAGATAGGTCAGTTTGGAGGCAATTTCTTAAAGCCGTCCAACGCATACCAGCATGTATAACTTATCGTTGGCTGGCTTTTGACCTTGAAGTGGGTTTTTTTTTTTTTAGCTCCTTACATCAAGTGGCTTCATTCCTTGTCTGGAGAGATTTCCATAAAAAAATTTTTTTAAACGGATGTTAAATCGATGATGATGATGATGATGATGATGATGATGATGATGATGATGATGATGATGATGATGATGATGATGCTTTAGCTAATTTAAAGACTGCAACTCACTAATTTTGCTTCCTGTGCTGATAATTAGTATAACAGCCGTAATACATGTCAGCAAAACAAGAGACTCCATTTTGTTAAACGTTTCTTTGTCTCTTTCCCAAGGGTCCAATTCTCAGATGATGATGTTACAGAAGAGAACAAACGAACTACATTCTCCATTGTTGGTTGGAGTCAAGAAAATCCTTTTATGGTCAACCCCAATACAGGGGTTATCTTCCTCTGGAGACACCTTGATGCGGATGGAACAAAAAATAAAATGTTCACCTTCAAAGTAAGTATTTTACTAAACTCCTTTACCTGTATAATAGTCAGATACGTCATAAGATGGAGTAGTACTGCTGCCACATCTGGCAGTGATACCACTTTTGAAAGACTGCAAAATCGCAGTCTCATGAGGGATGATCTCTTCTCTTCCCTACAGTCCCTTTACCCACAGAAGAGACATTGCTAGTCTCTCTCTACTCTATCATTATTTTCATGGTAGGTGCTTGACTGAGCTATAATCTCTGATTTCCTCCTGTAAAACATTCACAGCAGGTACTCATTTATCTACCACCACTGCAAAGATTTTCCTTTCTTTTTCTGTGTACCTGAAACCAAACGGAACTTCCATGAACAGAGCTTCTTTCCCAAAACTTCCCAGCTATGGAGCATAATATCACGTGACTGCTTTTCAGCTGCTAAAGTCGTCTTCAAGTTCAATGCCAACAAATACTTATTAAGTCATCGCCTTAAGTAATCAAATCCTACCCTTTCCACCCTTCGTTTCTAATTAGTATTGGTCATAATCCAATTGACAATCTCATTAACCCTTATCCTTGAGTGGCTTTTGGCCTTTGATAGATTTTGACCAATTAGCATTAAAAAAATTTTGTTAAATATATAATGATTTTTAAATATATTTTTGATAGACTGTGGATTATGAGGGTAGAACGGAACCCCATCAAAATTGTTATTAATATAAACTATGTAAAGTCCATGTTTTTTCAATGCAAGTTGATTTAAAAAAAATTTTTTTTAACATAGTTTCCCCAAACAAGGCAGGCCACCACTGTAGACGTAAGGGGCTACTGAAAAAAAGGGTGAAATTTTTTGGGGGAGGGATCAACCTAAATTGGGAGCTGCACAGCGAGATGTCTGTTTACATTAGTTTTAAATTTCTGCATGTCAGTACCGTCAGGAAAACAGGGAGCAGGGAGGGAGTTCCAGAGTCCAGCAGCACGAGGAAATAAGCTTTTGGAGTAGAAAGCTCTTCGGCATCTGGGGATCTCTACAGTGAATGGATGGGATTTGGCAGATTGTCGGGTCGGTCTAGTGAATTTACGTCGTGGGGGTACCAGAGCAGCAAGTTCATCATTTAATGCATGTTTTCGTTCTTTCTTTGTAAGATCAGAGCTGAGAACATTAAAGCAATGGATTACCTTAAAAGCGGCACAAATTTCACAGAAGCAACAGTGAAAATAGGTGTTATAAACGTCAATGACAATCCACCAACATTTACTCAGGGTAAGGACAATACTAAATTCAATTTTCTTGATTATTTTTTGTTTTTATAATCAATTAATGTGCATATAAATTTCAATCTATATCTTTTAATGTTTTTTTTTTAAAATTGTTTCATGAGATAGGTTTCTTGGATGATTAACGTTTACAAAAAAAAACTTACCACAAAAAAAGGTGTGTGTTTTATTTTCACAAAGTTGTTCTATTGTTTCTTACTAGAATTCGTGACATTTTGTTTGCATCACTAAGTAGCTGTACCTACCTGGCGTCGCCCGGAAGGCTTTTATTTTTATTTTAAAATCACATAAATATGGTGACCAAGAGAAGCTGGCCCTAAAACTAACACTGTAACTGTAATGCCATTCACCCCCTGGGGTGGATGGTTCAGCCGGCTTCAAATGAGTTCACCCCATCTTGCGTCAAGGTGGTCCACCCCGGCCGGTCAGCAGCTGAGTCCTTGGCATACTTCAGTCATTCCTGGTTCCAGCGTCGAACACCAAAAAACGTAGGGGCCATCAGCTCCATGTCTGTCCTTGCTGTGCTTATCCAAGTCTTCAGCTGGTTGCCTCTGCGCTTCTTCCAGCCAGCGGGTGCGATTGGGGCTAAACTTGCGAAAAATTCTTCCTCAGGGCATCAGAGAATGTGACCAAACCAGCAAAGTGTCCTTTTAAGAAGAGTTTCTGTGATGCTGGTGGTGTTACATCTTGCATGGATGGTGCAGTTTCGGATATGGTTGGAAAAACGGATGCATAGGATGCACTGAATGTAGTACATGTCGAAAACCTGGAGCGTGTGAAGATCTTCTCTGCGTAAGGGCCAGGTCTCACAACCATACAGCAGTATTGAGCGTATCAGTGCTTGGAATATCTTTAAATTTGTTGAGAGTTTTATCTCTTGTCGACACCACAATCTACTTTGGAGATGGCAGAAGGCTACGCGAGTATGATCGATATGGATTGCAATCTTATCCTTACCCTGTCCAGTAGTTGAGCCAAGATACTTTAGACTGAGTCCAAATGATTCAGTCCAAAACCAACACAGAACTTTTAGCACTTATCCGTCTTCATCAGTATATTTTTGTAATATTTGTTTTGTCTCACCGTCATGATTATGAGACAAAAATAATATTACAAAAATACTGAATAAATCACACGATAATATCTAAACCTTTGTGTTATTCGGTTTATTTAAAACACTATGAATAAACACAGATGCACTTATGTAAATATATGTATATATTGCAATTAAAATATATATACACATATATATGATTATTTTTTATCTTAAATATGTTTGCATTATTTATTGTTTGCAGACTAAAAGTAAAATTTTTGTTGTTTTTTTACGATTGTTTTAGTGAAACCAGTGATTAATGGTATAATATAATATAATAATAAGATATTATTTATATTGGTTTGATTGTAAAGTAGATTTTTCTAGACTGTCAATTTAAGATGTTTATTGCTTTATAAAACTTACAATAAGACGAATAAGCAGACCTATCTTTGATATTTTCCGGTTTATTTTTGGGGGCTTGCATTCGGTGTATCAATTTCATGCCTGCTTCTATGTGTGATAGGTTGGGTTGGGTTTATTTATATTTATATATATTTACATACATAATTGTATGCATATATATATATATATCTTCCACTTTATGTGTGCTTATTCTGACTAGTTTCTCTGTCTTCTTCCCTCTTATCGCCTTCACCCCTCTGCCTACCGCCTCCCCTATACTAGCTCGGTAGGTGCGAAAAGGAAAAAGAAAAAGAAAATAAATAAGAAAAAAAAATAAGAAAAAAGAAATAAA
The DNA here is from genome assembly GCA_963556195.1 of Sepiola atlantica. NCBI lineage: Eukaryota > Metazoa > Mollusca > Cephalopoda > Sepiida > Sepiolidae > Sepiola > Sepiola atlantica. The sequence continues at coordinate 69,930,076 of OY744520.1, read as the reverse complement.
GAAGAATATGTCACCTACTTGTAAAATCATATTTCAATGTCACTAAAAGTCTTCTCATATGGTCTAATCGGATCATTTTTTCCTTCTCCCATGTGTGTGCCTTCACAATAAAATTGTTTCCAAATCTTCACTTTTTCTGAAGACGTTCGTTAATACGAACGAAACCGGTCAAATCTTTTGTTTGTGTTTTTCTCCTGCATTTTAACCTGTTTTCCGTTTGTTTTTTTTCACACATTTTGTCTACCACAGCATTTCATTTTCATGACTTATCGTGCACCTTACCTCATATATATATATATATATATATATATATATATATATATATATATATATATATATATAAAAGAGAGAGAGAGAGGGAGGGAGGGAGGGAGGGAGGGAGGGAGAGAGAATGTATGTGAATATAGTAGCAGTTAGCAGTTATGAGTTTATTCTGTTATAACCATCTTGACCCTCACACTGAATATGTTGGTGTGCTTGTGTTTAATATATGGACAATGCACACTATCGAAAAATGAACTTGTTATTATTAAATGCATGTGCATGCCATCTATTATTATATTAAAGCCGAGTGAATCAACGTTCGTTTCGCCAATGATTTTTCCTGTATACTTTAATGACACAAATACATGCTAAGATATTCCCTAGTTTTGGGATTGAGTTATGTTTGAAAAAAGAATCCATTTTAATTCTATTAATTAGCCATCATTTGTAATTAACTGAACAAATCACCCATCGTTCACTTAGCTATCTACGTGTTTCTCTCGCCCTCTTTCACTGTGTTGATTCAAACACTCTTTAATATTGTTTAATGTCTATGTGAGCATTTAGAAAAGAATGACTCTCTTGTTTCAGCGTTGCTTTTTAATTGCATTATTTTATCATCTAATTTATATAATGTGTCCGTACAAATCATGAACACATATGTAGATTAGATAACAAAATAATAACTCTATTTACTTCCTTATAATTCTTGAATAAAGTAAAGAGACATTATTCTTAGTTATGTAAGAAGAATGTCTTAATAGATATATCACAGTTTATTAATTTTTGAATGAAATCAAAATGAAATAAATAATGGTAGTGGTTTTAACCCAAAGGTTCACAGTTGTCTAGTTTCACAATATATGATATGAATATAGGGATAAAATTCTCTTAAATACTTCATCAGATAGACTCCAAAAATGCCTTTGTAAATTCATTCATTTATATTTCTATATTTCTGATGTGAAAATAAAATGGTTACGTTTCTTTCTGATTTGCAGATGTTTATGTGTTTCAAGTAAATGAGTCAGCTCCTCAAAATGAGACACTTTTTCAAATAGCTGCCACTGACGTAGATGGCGACAAGATACACTATTCCCTTGCGGGAGATCATGTAAGTATTACAAGTACAGGAACACTGAAGGCTGTGAAGGTCAGACAAAGCACAAATGGATAAACAAAATAAAATCCAATAATAATCATTAGCCAAGAACAAGAATAAATTGAATGTAAGAAAAGAAAATACACTAAAAGGCAACAATAGAACAAAAGACAATACAATAGAAAGGAAATAAGAAAATAAAAACAAGAAAGTATACAACAGAACAAATGATAACATAATGAAAATGAAGCAATAGGACATAGTATGATGAAAGAGTAATATTATGACAAAATAGAATCTGAAAATATAATAAGAAGCAACAATAGGACAAAAGACATAAAAATGTGACAAAGTCCATTTTTAATATTCATAACAACTTTATCGATCGTCTTCGTTAACATGTATCAAAAGGAGAATGAAAGGGAGAAGGTGTTAGTGAATGGACGCGTCCATGAGTACGGGCGAAGGCAAACGGTTAGAAAGTCCATATGGTGTTAAATAAATGTCCTGTTAGTAAGGAAGAGAGAAGAGTTCATATATGAAGGACATGTGTCCGTACACAGATGCGGAAGTCCGGCAATGTTCTATTTGTAATAAAAGAGAAAGAGTTCATATATGAAGATTGTTTACAGTATAGTACACAGGTGTGGAAGTCAAGCAACGTCTGTGTATGTAAGTATGTTCACATGTCGGTAGAGGTAGCCATGTTGGAATCTTGGGTCTTCTTGTCGAAGTCGAACCCAGGGTCAAAGGGCCCGGGAGGTTTATGTTGTGTCCCAAGAGAGAAGTTTGTGGTTAATCCGAGCCATGTGGAGTTGTTGTCAGTCCCGTCTCATGAGAAAGAAAAGAGGAAGTGAACAGGAAGCTACCCGTTTTATAATCCCTCTTCGCGTGCTCAGCTCGCATGAGAGGTGGCTCCTGATTGGCTAAACCGAAAAGGAAGTTAAATGCTTGCACCAATCAGCGCCGAGTTTATGAATTAAGCACATATTCAAAATCGTAATGGTGGGTGTCGCTGTAGTTGTACCGCTGCTATATACATAATAAAAACGCAATAAATAAAAGAGCAAAATACAATATGATAAAATAGAGAAATATAGTCAAAAGTCAACAATAGGACAAAAAATAAGCAATACAATAATATGACAAAAGGGCAACATAATCAAAAGGCAACAATAGGACAAAGAAAATATAATAAGGTTTAGTATCATTATATTTTGATTTTAATCTTTATAGGAGGACATATAGTTAGTGCTGAACTGTTTTGTTTAGAGAATTCATTTTACCTGTCCCGTGATTGGTATTCGTATAGTTCTTTTATAGAGATTTCTTCTTTAATGTTCAGTTCGAGATATTCATTCTTCAATCATCTTGAATAAACATCCCTCTTGGGGCACTGTGTCATTCTTTAGAGTCGTCACATTTATTTCTTATTCTTCTTGTGGCATTTAAAAATCAACTTTGGCAGTAGATAACTTGACCTGAGACCCTTGACCTGTCATTCAAAATCGCAGATGTATTTCAACTACTGCAATACGCTTATCTAAAAAGATTGGACAACCTAAGATTTAAGAAAACATCATCTTAATCTTGTTTCTTCTTCTTCTTTTGTAGGGTCCGTTTATCTCTAATCCGTCGACGGGTGAGATTAAATTATCAGGAAATTTAGATTATGACAATAAATCCATCTACAACTTTACAATCCGGGCAATTGATGAAGGAAATTACAGGTGAGTTGATTAATTAACAATGTGGTTGTTGTCATGTTAACATCCTCCCAGGTATTATCTCCTCCTTTGAGGGGTAGTGTAATACATGTTCGTTCATCATGATAGCATCCTCATAGACATTATCTCCTCCTTTTGGGAGATGGATGCTGTAGTATCTATTCTGTTGTCATGAGACATTCCTCCCAGGAATTTCCTCCTCCTTTTATTTGTTGGACGGGTAGTGTAGTATCTGTTAGCATCTGTTCTATTGTCATGATACCATCCTCCCAAGCATTACCTTTTCCTTTGGGGGGATGTAGTATATGTTCGCTCATCATAGTACCATCAATCCAGATTACTTTTTCCTTTTTTAGGGGCAAGAGGTAGTGTAGTATCTGTCCTATGGTTATGCTACCATCCCCCCGGGATTACTTTCTTCATTGAGGGGGAGGTAGTATATGTTCTGTTGTTATGATAACATTCTCCCAGGCATTACCTCCTCCTTTGGGGAAAAGTAGAGTAGTGTACTTTATGTTCGTTTGTCATGATACTAGCCTCCCAGACATTACCTCCTCCTCTAGTGTAGACGGTTATTGTAATATATGTTCGTTCCTCTTGATAACATCCTCCGAGGCATTACCTCTTCCTTTTGAGGAGCAGTGTAGTATATGTTCGTTCGTCATGATACAATTCATCCAAAGCTCACACAAATATGGGACAGGAGGGAGCATATATTTGCTAGTAAAAGTAATGATTTTAATGATAGCTCTAAAAGTAATGATTTTAATGATAGCTCTAAAAGTAATGATTTTAATGATAGATCTAAAAGTAATGATTTTAATGATAGATCTAAATAAAATTGATTTCATGAGAATTCTAAATGAAAACTGATTTAATAGTTTTGTTCATTTTATAATCCTTGTGAAAAACACGAACAAAGCATTTTAAATAAAATTAATTATTATAAGAATTATAAAAAGTTAATTTTAACGAAGGTTCTAAACAAAATAGATGACTTTAATAAGAATTCTAATACAATTGACTATTTTAATGAAATTTCTAAATAAAAACATGATTTTAATGAGAGTTTTAATTAAAAACACATTTTAATTTTTTTATTGTTTTTATTTTAATTCTTTATTTAATAGTGTCGCTCGCGTTATTATCCTTGTGAAAAACGTGAACAACAAAGCTCCAATCGTTAATAATAAGATGATGTTCTCTATTCGAGAGGAACAACCAAAAGGGACGTTAGTTGGCTGCATACACGCCTTCGACCCTGATGGTGACCAATTATCTTATTTCACAGACAGTAAAGGTAACATTCATATTTTTTCATTCTCTTTCTCTCTCGCTTCTTTCTCTTCTTTTTCCATTTTCCCTCTCTATGACATTGAAGATTTACCTATCTACCTTACTATCTCTCTCCCTCCATCTCTCCCTCATTCTTCTTCTTTTTCTTCATGTTTTTTTTTTACTATTTAGTCACCACATATCAAGGCCAAGAGCCACTCAAGGATAATGGTTAACGAGATAAAATTGTTGTCAGCCGAAAGACGAAGAACACTATGGAAGTATTAAAATTTATCAATGGAATAAAATAAGTTTGATTACTTAAACCGTCTCATAAGTAGGTTTATAACAAGTATTTGTTGACATTGGATTTGAAGATGACCCTGTTGTAATCTGCAGGGAAGCAGTCCCGTGGTAATGTTTTCTGTTGTGGTAATATGACGAGTTGTTGCTGTGAGTGTTTTATAGGGAGTGGCCAGGGATTGGAGCTCAGTCGAGCACCTTCCATAGAAATAACGACAGAGTAGAGTAGCACCATCTCTTTTGTGAGAAAAAGGGGCTGTAGGGTCGAGAAGAAATCATCCCCCACTAGATTGCAAAGTCAATATTGTACACTGTCAAACCAAGAAAGAGTGATCTCCGCGGCACCTCCCCAGATGTGGCAGCAGTGCTCCATCTTAGGACGTATCTGGCCTTTATACAAGTAGATAAATGCATCAGGAGTAAAGTACTTTCTCAAGCGGTAGAATGATCCAATTATTATCCACCAAACTTAGCAACAGATTGGATATGTTTTCTGTTTTAAATCTGGAGTGACAGTCAGTCCTAACAGCATCTCAAAACCAGAGGCTTCTTCAAGAAAAGAACCATTCATTTCGACTGGGGCAAAACAAGGATCAGAGCGCTAATGGTGAACGTAGAGAAGTTTGGTTTGTATGTTTTACGGAAAATCAAACGTTTTGGATTATTTACTGCAGAATATCAATATCTCTTGTAAATGATTAATTGATCAGAATTTGCTATTTTACCATTGCTATTTTCCACCACCGACAAAGGCTATCAGTGATGAACGCCATCTCCTTCATGGACGTGAACCAATGGTCCAACGACTAAAGTCAAGGAGAAGCTTCCTCAGCCATGTCGAACCCCTAACAACATCTCAGGAAGAGAACAGACTACAACTGTGGATCAGACGGTTAGAGAATGGCCCTCCTCCTACTGACATGGGAATTCCCCCTTCTGAGGCACCCTGGCTCCGGTGGAAAACACTAAACCGCCTGAGAACGGGAATGGGGTGATCAAAAGTTGCTATGAATAGATGGGGCTACAAAATTGACTCAACCATCTGAGAATGTGGAGAGGAGGACCATACGATGCAACCCTGCCCTGCTGCCCAACGGGTGCAGCTTGAAAGTTCTTGCAGAGTACAACAATAATGAAAAAGACTGCATAAAAAAGTGGGAAACTGTCGTATGACCACATGTTTCAAAGACACGCAAAGAAGAAGACCACCAACAAGCGTATCAACATAGAAAGCTTTTATGGTAAATTATTACAGCAATTTTATTCATGAAGTGTAGATATCAAAAGCCGTACTAAATCAATTACTTAAGAAAGATACAATATGGAGTTAGTCTTCTGAATGTGAAAACTCATTTGAAGAAATTATAAAAGTCTTAAGGTCTGATTTATAGCATAAAGAGATATACAATGCGACTGATGCTAGTAACTTAGGATTTGGTGTATTTTTTACACAAAGAAGATGACGGGCAACTGAAAGCAGTAGTTCATGCTTCAAGAACCTTATTGCTATCAGAAAAAATTGCAACTAAATAGAAAAAAAAACTAGCAGCTATTATATTTGCAGTGAAAACGTTTAACAAATTTTGACACAGAAGAAGCATTATCTTTCAATATTTGGGCCTAAAAAAGGTAATCCAACTCATACTGCGAATCGATAACAAATATGGAGAACCATTTTTTTAAATTATACATTTAAAATGAAGCTCCTTCCATATAAAAAGTAGGGCACGCAGACGGATTGTCAAGACTATTCCTAAGCCGCTGAACTTTAGCAGAAGAAACGGTAATTACTTTATTGAATATAAAAATGGAAATAAAAAACGTACTTTGCAATACAGTAAAGGAATTGCCAGTAACTCTTGGGGAGATTAAATTCAAAGCAAAATTCGATAAATTTATTATAGAAAAAAAGACAGAAATCACGAGTTTGCAAATGAAAAAGTAAAATCACAAAAACATTTTTTCTTCTTATGATTGTATCTTGTTATACGGCGAGTGTGTGGTGATACAGGAAGCAATGAGGAAAAAAATATGAAAAGACTTTCATATAGGACATCCAAGAATCACTAAAATACAACCTCTTATGAGAAGTTAAGTTTATTGGCCTGGCATGAATAAAGAAATGTAAGACGTTGTGAAACATTGTAGATGCAGTGCAATGGCATCAAAAACACAAGCAGTGAAATTGAACCTGTGGCCGTAAAAGGACAGATCATGGCCAAGGCCACATATTGACTATACAGGACTAATTAATGAGATTTATTACCTTATTGTGTGATAGATAGTTTCATGAAATGGCCAGAAGTTGTCAAATGTAGGAGACCAACGTGCAAAAGAACAATAAAGTTTGGCACGAAATCTTTGCAAGATTATTCCTTATACAATTGTCTCTATTAATGGAACTCAGTTTACTGCTAAGGAATTTAAAGATTTCTGCAAAGAATTTTCTATTAGTTGCATGACAACTGCTCCATTCCATCCAAGATCTAGTGGCCAACCCAAACGCTTCGTAGATACGTTTAAGCGAGCGTTAAGAAAAGCAGATGGAGGTGAAACTGAAGAAGAACTATTACAAGTATGTATCAGATAACTCCTAAACCAAATTCAACTTCAGGAATTTCACTAGCAGAGCTCATGTTTACTAGGAAAATAAGATCGGTATTTGATAAATTAATGCCAAATAAAACCAGACGTTTTAAAAAGAATAATGGAATCAAGCCAAATTTTTCAAACCCAACGAAAAGATCTATTTCAAACATTATAAAAATGAGCTGGAAAGATGGCGTTATTGAAACAAAGAATTGGTAACGTACATTATTATACATCCCAAAATGGATTGTTGTGAAAAGACCCTACAACCAGATCAAAAAGAGGTATACTTCTGAAAAAGATTATCGAAAGCAAGAACTTATTCAGGTAATTTATAATTTATTCGAAGTACCTACACCCCTAGCAGAACCAGAAGAGAAACACTGTAGAAAGCGTAAGAAACAACCTTCTGCAAAATTGGACATTAATCCAAAACTTATAAAATACGACTTTCGGAGGAAGTAAACTTTCAAAAAGGGGAGATGTTGTAGAGTGATCGAACCACCCCTCATGAACTGAATGAACTAGTCTTAAGATCTATAAATATATGTACATATTGTATTATAGTGTGTTCTATGTAGCGAATAAAAGATAACATTGATAACATTGTCTTCAGTGTATAATTATTCTTTCTATTTTCGACTATGAATAACAATATAACAGATTCCATTTAAATTCCACTAAAATCCTTGTTGCTGGTTTGCATCCAAGTTTATTTGGATCATCCAACTTTCCTTCAGTCTTCCACCTCAAGGTCTCTGTATTTTCTTATCCAAAAGTTTCTCCTCTGAACGTGGACGAACCAACCATGCCGACTAATCGTCAGGAGTTCATCAAGCTTTGATATACTCAGCCTCGCCGATAGGATGTTAGAGCTGATATGCCGAGTCTGATCTGATTCGACATTACATATCCATCTGATCACTGCTCTATCATTACACTGAATACGGGCGAGTAAAGACTGGGTGGGAGCCCAGTACTCACCTCCATACAGCATCACACATCTAACACAATTGCTATATATGCCACTATATTAATCAATCGTTCACTCTCATCACTCTCAAATCAATTTTCAGTCAAAGGAAGTGTGGCATCTTCAATGTTTCAAAATATTTAATAATGTCATATAATGGCATGTATATGGTCGCAAGCAAGTAAACAGGGACAAATAAGTTTTCCAAGGAGGCATAAAAAAACCCACAATATTTGGTGAGGTGAATAGGGAACTTATGAATGTAACCTGGCAGGACAAGGTCACCAATCAGAAAATATGGAAACATGCAGGGCAGCCAACTATGGTGGATCTCCTAATACAGAATATTCTCAGATTGGGACACCTGGAGAGAATGTAATTTTAACGACTACCAGGGCAGTGAATTCATTTTTGGTGGGGTAGTTGTGTGAGCTGGAAATGTAGAAAGCTATTTTATAACTCTTAGTTTTACTATAAAAGTGTTCACATCCTGACATAAGGCAGTCTTAATATATGGGGCTCATTAACTAATTGAGTATCATTTATATTTTAAATGTTGAAATCATCATGTTTTTTTAGGCTTGTGCTATGTTATATTGTTTCATTTTATCATTGTAGCTGTTGAATAATCAATATTATTAAAATGGTTATCATTCATGACGTTATTGTAAAAAGGTTTTTCACCTATAAAGTAATATCAATATAATAAAGTTTATGATGTTTGTTTTTGTCTTTTTTTTATGTGACACAAGGTTGGAAAGTGGCATTGAAAAGCCAGCGACCTAGAGGTTGAGCACTCTGGCCTACAAAAAATGCCTGGGCAGCACCGTCGGCATTCCCCGGTAGGGACGCCTCAGGTGATTAGCAATAAACTAATCCGTTCTCAAAGGGTGAGAAGGCAAAGCCTGGGAGGGTGGACCTCCTAGGACTGCACAGGACAATCTCTAAATCTAGCAGAATCAAAGCTCGAAGGCCAAGACGGTGGTGTAGCATTCACCGGCACAGATACTATACTTTGATCTCAGCCAAAAGGCCGAGATAGAAACTTGTTTGTTATGTTAATATGATAAAGATTGTAATGTTAACATGATCAAATTTGTGATATTTGTTATGTTAATATGATAGATTGAAATATTGATATGATAAAACTTATGATGTTTATAATGTCAATGTGATAAAGTTTATAACATCTGTAATATTAATAAGATAAATTCTGTTTATTGAAATAAATAAATGAAAATAATAAATTCTTTTTCATTAATTCCAGATTTTTCTATCGATTCCACCAGTGGAGAATTAAAGAGCCAAACTGTGCTTGACTATGAAAATCGAACTCTGTACAAAATCGATATCCAGGTTTCAGATCTACTTCACAAAACTAATATATTGATAACGATAAATGTGATTGATATAAATGACAATCAACCTCACTTTGATGAACATGAATACCGAAAAAACATTACAGATTTCTGGCGAGGAGCATCAGTTATCAAGGTAGAGTATTGGTCCCAATCAATGTTTTAGTAATAAACTAGACCACCCGTGACCCGTTGGGTCAGTTTGTTATATTAGCTATGGAATTCATGTATGTGCGTGACACTTGTGGAGAAAACAAAAAAACTATTTGATGAAATTAAATGTAATTGTTTAAAAAAGAATATAGATAGATTTCTATGCGTCGTTCTGTTTATTATAATTGTTTTTTGTTTAAATTATAGTTACTGAATTATAAGTGGTTGGCCATGGCCATACTTATAGGTAAATATGCACTGAACAGGTGAGAAAGGAAGGGGGTACAACCGGCTGTCTCGCGTACGTAACGAAAACAGAGGGAGTAGGAGTGGTGAAATCTGTGAGAGGAAAAGTGGGAGGTGGTTTCGTTCACCGCCGCTATTGATATTAATAATGATTGTTGTTGTTTTGTTTGTTTGTTTTTGTTTTTTAAAAGGGTGGAGCTTTTTTGAAACTGCGACAGACTTTACAAAGTCCTGCCGTTGAATGTTTTTAGCCGTGGAGAAAACAAAAAAACTATTTGATGAAATTAAATGTAATTGTTTTATATTTAAAGCGATATAAACATTTCCAGAATGAAAAATTTCATGCGTTCGTTAATAATAAGAGTTCAACGGAATTGGATTAACAGATTGAAAGACGATGCTATTTACGCATGCGCAACCGGATGTTGAAAACCGGAAAGCTGAAAGCTGATTGCAAACATACAAGACAATAGAGTTTTAGTAGTATATAGATAATCAACTAATCTTGTGGTGCACTCCAGGGAAGGAGCTAATTCACCGCCACCAGGGTGAACTCCATTGCAACAGTAACAACATGGGGGAATTTAGGTGCATCCCTGAAACGTACACGTAGGGAGTTTACTGTGTCCTTTTATATGTTTATACACCAGAGACGCATGGATGTGTACCTAGCAGAACCCCCCCCCCCCCCCCAACGTAAAGGTATGACTGAAAGCTTTGCCGTTTGTAAAATGTCAGTTCTGCTCAAATGAATACTCAGATCTTCTTTAGATACTGTTCAAATATTTTAGCAATTTCATTTGAGACTGCTCCCATGGTTCCAAGTAAACTGCTCTCCAATTAAAATATTATCTGCCCAAGGAGCAGCAGCAGAAAAGTTGTTACTACTATAGGCATCCTTGACAATGGGGATTTGAGAATTTCCTCAAACCAACTTCTCATAATGATTTTCCATTGGGGATCATCGTGAATTGATTTGACTCTATGAGAGCCTCTCCATGGCCATTATTAACAGAAACATATTGCGCCTGCTCTCGGTCTACTAAGTCAGCTAGACATCTAATGAAACTTCCTGGTGTTCTAAATATAGGCTTTTTAAATTTGGTGGTTGAAAATGATTTTCATGAAGTTTTAAATTTAAATCTAATATTCATATTTTGTTAAATGCTGAATTATTTATTCATTTATTGAATTAATTTTAATCAATCTATTCTGTAATGTTTAAAATTTATCTATTTTCCAACTGTTACTATCATGGTGATGATTTGAAAATTTCCTCAAACCAACTTCTCATAATAATTTTCCAACTGTTACTATCATGGTGATGATTTGAAAATTTCCTCAAACCAACTTCTCATAATAATTTTCCAACTGTTACTATCATGGTGATGATTTGAAAATTTCCTCAAACCAACTTCTCATAATAATTTTCCAACTGTTACTATCATGGTGATGATTTGAAAATTTCCTCAAACCAACTTCTCATAATAATTTTCCAACTGTTACTATCATGGTGATGATTTGGAAATTTCCTCAAACCAACTTCTCATAATAATTTTCCAACTGCTTAGATAGGTCTATGATTGTGACATTTTTTTAAATGGAAATCGCTCCAAAAAGGCATGAAGCCACGTGATGTAAGGAGTTAACAATAACGAAATATGATTATCACAAAGACATGCCTATTGGCCTTAATCTTGAAAAAAAAAAGTTATTGGTAGGAGTAAAACAGTCAGCAGGAAGGGAGTTCCACAAGCCTGCAGTTCTTGGAAAGAAGCTACTGGAATAGTAAGCTGTATTACAATGAGGTATCAAAACAGCAAATTGATGGAGACCACTAGACTAACGAGTCAAACGAACCAAAACAAAGGAAGCAGGAAATAGATCAGACAATTATAAAGAACACATGCCATAATAGTATTTATAGAAGAAGACTGAGACTAGCAACATCACGTCTGTGAGAGAGAGGGCGCAAAGTGCAACATGACATTTTGCCAAAACATTTGCAGTGTGTGAGTGTCTAGGAACTTCCTTTCAAGATTTTCATAAACTCTACCTTAATAAGAGCTCTCACATGTATTTACTTATTTCAGCCATTGATAATAGCCGATTCATTTACCTCGGCATACACCAAACATCAGTGATTGAACCCCATCCCCTCTTTTTGATGCAATGAAAAGGGATGTAGATGTGGTGCAATGGACCTTTAGAAAGGGACCAATGAAAAGAATTAGTATTATACATTTCTTAATGAGTATTATGCTAGCTTGTCCGTCTTTCGTCGGCCACAGACCGCTTGCCTTTGTAATTCTCTTCCTGCTCTCTGTTTCCCGGACCATACAAACATGCAGAAATTTAAATATAATGTGAACAGCTTCCCATCTATAAATCTGGCACCTATCATAGTCGTCCCTTACACTTTAGTGGCAATATGCCACGTTTGCGGTGAACAAAAATAAAAAATAAAAAATTTTAAGAGTTGTAAAGCGTTCTCTTGATATTTTTCTTAGGAAGCTGCCAACAATCATTTTGATCTTGAAATATATTTTATTCAACTTATATTAATGGAACTCCATTTCCTTAGCTCAGAGTTACATCTGACTGGACCATCCCCACAGAAGATCTTCCTAAGATTCTTGGCACAAACTGAAATTTAACTTCAAATCAACTAAACTAACCAATCAACTATCTGCCCTTCATATGACGTTTAGACTGATCTCATTTACTATCTCTGTCAATCATAACACATAACACATAGAATCCGGAGAACTGCCCCCAACTCATACCTAACCCGAAAAGCATACTAATGACAAGGATTATGCAAAATTAGATTTAAAACATAAATGAAAATGGAGATAATTGAATTTCTTAAACAATGACAGGCTGAGATCTGATGACCTCAGAGGTAGATTTAATCTGGACAGTATAGAGAGATGTGTGTAGAACAAGAGATAGATTAGTTTGGAAATTAATTTCTAAACTGTCCAACACATGCGATGATGATGATGATGATGATGATGATGATGATGATGATGATGATGATGATGATGTAAACACATTAATCTATGCAGAGTGATTGGCCTATTGATCAATGAAATCGCTTCTTGTAGGGATATATTTGCATCGGACTACTTTTCCGGTGTTTCCACGGAAAGTTACAGCGAGGAAGAAATGCCTTCTCGCTCTCCTCTAACTCACAGGCAAGATGGAACTTATTCAAACGTTTGACATCAACCCTTTTTGTAACAATTACTTTGTTGTATTCAACTCTGTTGGAGTCCTGACAAAATAAAGGCTTTGTTATGTAACCCCAAAATATTTCTTCTGTGATTTCTGCTTTCTCCCAGAAAGATATTCCTCCGACACCTTACCAAGATGGAGTTAGTGTAATTTTATTCACTTCTGGAAATCTAGCTTCGGTTGGTTCCTTTCCAGATGGCCTTTCTAACCGATAATACAACGACATAACAAATCTATCAGACAGAAAACCATGCAGACACTCAACAGATATTTAAAGTTTGTAGCTGTTATTATTATGATGATGATGATGATGATGATGATGATGATGATGATGATGATGATGATGATGATGATGATGATGATGATGACGACGACGATATCCCATAACGTCAAGGGATGTCGTCAGGAAGTCTGGCAGATATTTATCTGTCGTAACTTTTCTGTGAGCATGATAGAACCTAGTGGAGCGCATGTCCTCTCCAGGCCACATTCAGCACCTGGTCTTCTCAAATGGTCACCTATTTAGTACTGGCCAGGCTCAACGTTTCTTAACTTCCGTGATCTAATGGGAACCGGTGTGCCAACGTGAGTATGCTGTATACATATATTATAAGGTCTTGTTTAATTTATACAAACAAAACACCGAATTATTATTTTTTTAAGTATCTATCTTTATTTTCAATATGTCTGCCGGTACTTTGCCAGCCTAAATCACTCTTTTTACAGCATCTATTTTCTGAAGAGATGCACCCATCTGCATGGCATTCGCTCATTGGCTGGATTTCTTACATAATCAATGGAGATCTATGATTAGTTTAATGGATACTGTTACAACTCTGCCATCTTGCATGGCAGTCAGACATGGGCCCCAAACATTTTTGATCCGCAATGACTTTGGTCTAATGATTATGTCATAATTAGATGGATGTGTAGCTGCAAATTGGTAGAAAGGATCCCATCAACCATTCTTCATCAGAAACTTGGTATTGGCGGGATTATGGATGCTTTACACACTTGGCATCACAGGCCGTTTTGTTGTACCACCTCTTGCATCAACTACATAATGCATCTGAATATCCAAGGTACTGAAGGGCGTGGTAGACCGAGGAAGACCTGACTTGAGTGCATAAGAAGCGATATGACTACATGCAACCTGACTGATGTCAACCCTTTTGATCAAACACCATGGAAAGCAGGCATGAAACATTGCCTGGTGTTGTCCACTCCAAAGTCCTGGACACTCACAGCATCCCTTAATATCAAAACAAGAAGAAAAAGAAGAGTTCAAATCCAACCTCATCTACTGTGTTCAACTGACTAAAGCTATTCAGACAGGTATGAACACAGAATTTGCTGGGTAAAATAGTCACTTGTTTTCAACAATGCATCGTTTACAATAGGATTGATACGTCGTAAAACAGAAAAAATAAATAAGGAAAAAAATTAAGTCATCATCATCCTCATCATCATCAGCAGCAGCAGCTGCCATTTTATCATCTTATTTCCCTTGGTCTGGTGTTTTCTGGCAGCATACAATCTCAATCTCCATGCTTAGTGGTCTTGAGGGTAGATTCGGTTCAAATTCCATTGTCTGAGATATTCATTGATGGTTTTCTTGAGTACCCTTCCAACTCAAGGTCTCTGCATTTTCTTATCCAATAGTCGCTCCTCTCAACGTTTCTGAACCAATGTAGTCGACTGATCGTTATGAGCTTATCAAGCTTTGATATATAAAGCCTTACCAACATATTCATCTGATCACTGCTCTACCATTACACAGAAGACGGGCGATTGAGGACTGTGTAGGGGCTCAGCATTTGTTGCGTTTAAATTAAATGTATTGGGATTGCACGGTCATTGGTTGTTTTTTAACAATAGTATAGACTTTTTCTTGTTTTTTTTTTTTTTTGTCTTCCAGTTGTCGGCTAAAGATGATGATAAGAATGATAATATAACGTACAGCCTCATAGGGGATTCTGAATTTGAGATTCTACCACGTGGTCAAATTATACTTGCAACAAATCTTGACTGGAGGACAAAAGAAAGTTCTATCACCCTTATAGCTTCTGCTAAGGACTGTAAGTTTGATCCTTTTTTCTACTCCAAAAGAAATTCTCATCACGAATAACAAATGAAAAATGGTTTTTGGTGTTTTTTTATTGTTTTAAAGCATTTGTTTAGTGGCATACAAATGAATAAGCCTCTATTCAGAACCTCCGGTGAAATTTTATTAAACTTACATGAAGTAGATTAATTACTAGAAAAACATTATAATCTGAAATTTTTAGGCTGAATCGATAGTAATCATAAGAGTCTAACAGAAATGATATTGTTTATTTGGATTATTCAGACTACTGTTCTCATCTCGGATGTTATTCTCACAACGTTTCAGCCGATGTAACCTCTGACCTGTTTCAGGTGCGTCTTGTCAGACTCGGGGATCTTTATATTGAATTCGTGAATCTGAATTTCGAACATAACTCTTTACTTAATCCACGAGGGTATCTTGCTCTCGTTCCATCAGCCATGACCGGATAGAAGTCTTAAGAAATTCTTAATTATATTTTTTGTGCTGATGATTGAACCTTCAACCTCCATAAGACTATCACTTAGAACTGATTATTACTTTATTCGTCACACCACGGGCCGTGTTTCATTGGCCGAAACGTTATGAGAATAACATTGAAGATGTGAACAGTAGTCTAAATAATAAAAAGAAAATTACAAACTCTCTCTCTCTCTCTCTCTCTCTCTCTCTCTCTCTCTCTCTCTCTCTTATCACCACTTCCGGCTTCTGCAGCTGCATTCAACCGACTCAGTAAGATCTTTTGATCTTTTAGATGAAGATTGATAATGTGTATTATTTGGATTGTTCTCATCTTGGATCTTATTCTAACAATGTTTCCACCAATGTAATATGGAGGGAAAAAGGAAACCATCTACACTTATGGGACGAAGTAAGAATTATAGACAAGAAAGAACAGTGGAGAGTAAGACGTCTCAAAGAAGCAGTGCAGATGTTGGGCGGCAAGTAGACCCGGTATTGAATTTAATACTATATAGGAATATGCCGCATATTTTTGCTAGGCTGGTAGATCCACTCATAATATAAGGGGTATTTTTCGAATTATATAATATTTATACAAATTATTTATTTAAGACTATACGTTGACGCACTATATATATATTTATAAATATATATGTTTTGGAACATGATGTAAATCATAAATTTGTGATGTCACATCAAAGCTATAATTATTTTGTTATGGTAATGTTTTAAGATCTATTTATAAGAAAATCTAAATAGCTCAGTTCGTAGAACATGAGACTGAAGATCTCAAGGTTTTGGTTTCGATTTCCGGTCATGACATCCACTTTATTTGTTGATAATTTATTATCTAAAAAAGTAGTTCAGATCTCTGATATTTCGAAATCAGACAGATTTCGCAATGTATTTATTACATTATTAAAAAAAATTGTGACTGACGGACAGACAGACACACAGAGAAAATGTCCCTTATATTATGAGTGGACTAACCAAAATAGCCTCCCTACGGTCGTCTATTTTTGCTAGGCTGCCGCGTCAGAAATGAACGCTCACCCGTAAACCGATGGAGCCCCAGTCATATTTCTTGGGTGGTTAGACATTGATTTTCTTTGTTTCTAACCAAGAAAAAAATTTCGACCCCAATTTTTTTTTACCCTCCCCCATAAATAGAAATATTTTTAGTCAAAAAAAAAAAAATTATTGCCCCCTCCACAATTTTTTTTACCTTTCCCCATACATAGAAATAATTTTAGTTAAGAAAAGAAAAAAAAATTTTTTTTTTTGACCCCTCCTAAAAATTTAATAGGGTTAAGGCACCTAGAATTGTCCATATTGACCTGTGACGCAACGGATAAAAATGCTAAGTATTAATCCGTATTAAGTGACAGTCTCTGGAAGTTGAAGATTCAATCCTCAGTACGAGCGATATTAAGAGTACAATTAAGAATTACTTGAGACTTCTACCCGATCATGACTGACGAAACGAGAACAAGATACCCTCATGGATTAAATAAAGGGTTCTGTTCGAAATTCCGTACAGATTCCCGAGTTCGACATAAAGATCCCGAGTTCAACAAGACGCACCTGAAGAAGGTCCAAAGTTACATCGGTCGAAATGTTATTAGAATAACATCCAAGATGAGAAGAGTAGTCCAAATAATACAAATTATCAATCCTCATCTAAAAATTTCGAAACAAAAAGATTGTTTCACGAGTGGCATTGTTCTTCTGCTATTTAATACCTGATTCCACAAAAAACATGTTTCTACACAATGTATTTTTCTTGGATTCTTGCTGTACTATTATGAGATATTAGTTAGTTAGGACTACTTAAATCTCATAATCTACTTAATTTAATTTTAATAAAATTTCACTGGAGGTTCAAAATAGAGGCCACCTTTTTTGCATGTTGATAAACTAGGGAATTGCTATTTTGAATAGGATAACTCTTGGAATGAATACTACTCTAATAGTAATAAACTCTTGGATTCTTGCAACACTTCAATAAAAAAAAAAAAAATAATTTTCATGCTTTTTTATTGTTTTATTGAAAAATTTTACTTATTGGATGATAAGATTAGGCTGTTATCATTTTGTTAATTTTAGTATTAAACTACAACAGCACAAAATACTTAATATATATTTTGTTTGGATGTTGGAAACATCGAAAAAAAGATTCAAGGAACACCTAAACATAAAAATAATATGCATTCTGTGCTACCGTAATACAAAAGACAAAAACCGGTGTGACACCCATTTTAAATGAAAAGAAGCCTCAAAATCTATGTATAATGACTAATTAAAGTGGAAAGGAATTATACTAAACTAATTGAGACTGAAAAACTGATTCTATTAAAGTAACTGAAGACATTATACTGAAGTAACTGATTAATAACTAAAATGATTCTATTAAAGTAACTGATTAATAACTAAAATGATTCTATTAAAGTAACTGATTAATAACTAAAATGATTCTATTAAAGTAACTGATTAATTACTAAAATGATTCTATTAAAGTAACTGATTAATAACTAAAATGATTCTATTAAAGTAACTGATTAATAACTAAAATGATTCTATTAAAGTAACTGATTAATAACTAAAATGATTCTATTAAAGTAACTGATTGTAGCAGTTACCTCCTCCTTTCAAAACATAACTACACCGGTTTGCCGATAGGTGTCGCTTTTTCACCGACAGGTGGCACTGTAAAGCGACACCAGAGTTATCTGCCCTTCTGACTATAAAAACCGTTGCAAACGGAAAATCCATCTCTCTCCTTCACCGACCAGCCTCGGCAGACAGACGCTGACACTAGCGTTCCGTTTCACTCTTCTCTGGTCGACAGAACGATGCTAATACACTAGCGCTTCGTCTAACGCTTTTCTCTTCAAATGGCATCGGCATAACAACTACCAACACACGTGGTCAAACAACGGTAAGAGTTCTCAACTCGTTTTCTTTGTGTACGGCTTTCAAAGACTTTTCCTACGCCGGATTCATTTCTTCTTATACCTTTTCAAGAACTGTTTTTCCATCGACACACATGCATACATCACACACTTCATCATTCCACGTACACACACGTTCAATAAACCTTATTTGAACTACCTCATTTTGTTTATTAATTATTACTCTGTCTTTTGCATGCAACATTGCTTGATTTACTAAACACGTTTATAATCGGGGAAACACGACCCTCGATCCTAACATGATTAATAACTAAAATGATTCTATTAAAGTAACTGATTAATAACTAAAATGATTCTATTAAAGTAACTGATTAATTACTAAAATGATTATACAAAAGTAAAAAAAGAAAACATAATTACTTTCGTTTGAGATGTTGTTGTTTTAATTTAATTAAAATATTTAAAAAGGAAAAAATATACAATTTAAATATTTATTTTCTGATATCTACTTCATACACTTACATGGACATAGACTGGTGTTTATATAAACAAAGCATAGATTAGCCTCGGTTGGGGGGAGGGGCTAAATAAAAACTGATGCACTGATGGGCTATTAGAAATACCAAAGATACAAATGCTTAAATTATTTCCTCTTTCATTGCAGCAAAAAACAGCTCAACGTCTGTGCTTGTTTTCCTTCAACTTGTAAAACCAGCGGAATTTGTCAAACAAACTTTTACAGCATCAATATCAGAGGACGCTTCATTGGATACAAGTGTCTTCCAGGTATAATAACAACGTTTAACTATTAACTCTAACGGAAATTCACAACGAAAACATTTCATGACATGCGATCCATGATAATCTATATTAATATTTACCAAATTTTGTCTGTCCTATCCAAACAAAAAATGGCACTAAATTTGGTATGAAAAATTCTTTTGATGACATAGGTAACAAATGATGCTAATGCTGATACTAAAATAATAAACACTTATAATTTCCAAAACTACCTGAAAGAATTGCATCAAATGTGACATAAAGCACCCTTGGCATACGGCAATCACAATTCTAATACTACTACTACTACTACTACTACTACGAAGAAGAAGAAGAAGAAGAAGAAGAAGAGTTTTTTTGGTTTTTTTTACGAATAGGCTATATTGCCGGTCCCGGCAAAATAACGATTCCTGCGTTATTTTGCCGGGACCGGCAATATAACGATTTCTGCGTTATTTTGCCGGTTCATGTATATTTAACTAAATTGTTAAACATACAGTGACGCCCGGCACAATAATGAGTCTTACGTTATTTTGCCGGCTCGTGTTTATTTAACTATAAATTACTTTTTTTTTATTATTTAAATTATTTTTTTTGTATTATTTAAAACTTTATCAAACGAAATTTTATTTATAATTTAAAACTTTGCCTGATTGGTTTTTTTATTTTTTTTTTATTTAAACCTTTGCCTGATTGATTTTTTTGTTTGTTTTTAATTAATCTTTGCCTGATTGATTTTTTGTATAATTTAAAACTTTATTAAGCGACAATATATTTTAAAATAACGATAAAATTAATTTTTACTCCCGGTTGATTCGATTAGGAGTGAACTCTTCAAAATTACGACTTATTTTATGATTTCATTGAAAGAACATTTTAAAATAGAAACTGTTTAAATCCAGTGATTTTCTGTATATTTTAACATTATCGAAGTTTTTCTTCATAAAGAAAATCAGAATTTTACATTAAAATCTTTCCTTTGTAAAGCACATTTTTAACAAGTAAATGTTACCAAAGGCAACATAAATTATTCTTCTACCTGTATAAGTTTATTTGTTTATTTGATTATTTATTTTTATAAAAAAAAATCATTTATCAAAATAAATAATAAAATAAACAAATAAACTTATACAGGTAGGTAGAATAATAATTTATGTTGCCTTTGGTAACATTTATTTGTTGCTTATTTTTTTCTTTATATATAACTTATATATAACTTAAGGAAAATTTCAATTACTTAAATCGAGAGCAGACTTAGTAATGTTGGGAAAATTCATCAACATTAATTCTATTATGAAAAGTAAGCAGATATTTCTTTAACTGACACAATAGGGCAGGTCGATTTTTTTTTATTTCTTTAACCGACACAACTAATGATGAAAACAAATTGTTTTTAAATATTTGCCCTTATTTATTTAATTACCTTTTCTTTCGCAAGGCCATAACAATTAGGTTTTAAAAAAAAATGAACCGGCATAATAACGATCCCTTTACATTAGTAAATAATTATTGTGCCGGGCGTCACTGTATGTTTAACAATTTAGTTAAATATACATGAACCGGCAAAATAACGCAGGAATCGTTATTTTGCCGGGACCGGCAATATAGCCTCTTCCTTTTTTTTAAGCCGGCAGAGAGTAAGATTGTTTCAGTTGTTGCACATGCAAGTTGTGATTCGATCAAGACTTGCTTTCCTCACCACCACCATAAATATATGTACATAAATATATGTACATATTTATATATTTTACAATAAAGAATTTGACAAGTATCGGTTTTAATGGCCTATAACTCGAAAAATGTTTTACTAGATCCAAATACCGCCTCCCCTTCCCCCTTCTTTCTCCTCCCTCCCAATATACGCCCCCTTTAATTCTTCCTCCCTCCCCCGAACTTTTTCTACATCATCATGAATACTATCCATCTTACCAAGTACAACTAATTCTTTGCGCAGTGTCCCAATTATTAAAATATAGTTAATAATTACTAGCTTAACAGTTACTATTTGGATTATGACTTTAGAGTGAAATAAATAGCTAAATTATATAGACCAACTTAAAACCTCTCCCCAAATAATATTAACGAACTTTGGAGTTTATGAGAATTGATACTGTGGCATATCAATAGATCGATGAGACGAACGGGCATTGAGGAAAAGTGCTAGCCTGTTTAGCTACCCCTTTTCTTTCTAGGTTCGTTCGGCTTACTCTCTCCTCTTCTTCTTCTTCTTTTTCTTTCTTTCTTTCTTCTTGAAGAGGGGTCACAGTACCGGTCAGAGCTTTACAAATAAGTGATAACAGATGTGGCCGAAAGATGAACTTAGAAAAGTGTTTATCAAGTGGGTGTGAAAATAGACTTTTAATAAAAAACAGGGAATTATCTGAAAAAGATTAGTTCTCTTGGCAAGACCAGACAACGCGCCTCGCTACCAATGAAGACAGCTACAATCCACTTGTAAGCACGCCTGCTGTCTCTCTGCCATAACAAGCTTAACCAAAAACACACACGCACACACGCATACTAAACTTTAAGGACTAAGTTGACACATCGTGTCGTTTCAAACTTTTTTTATCCTTCAAACTTTATTGTTAAATTTTACATTTTTGTAAAATTGTTTACATATAAAAGTTTTTATTCTTTTACTTTGCAGTTTCTTCTTTTTATTAGCAATATTATATTGTTAAAAGTTAGCACTCGCTAACTGGTGATCCTTGTAATCGAATCGGTCTCAATTCATCTACACAAAATCAATTGTTTAGTGTGGTGGCTTGGTAATCCCTAAAGACGCGACCGTCATCAAAAATACCAGACCCCAAACAGGGAACCACAGCCATCCCCACAATTGGTGAGCTCCGACGTCGAACATGCAAATAACTTTCTGATCAAATGCAAAACATGTAGAGTAAAAGAAGAAAAAAAAAAAAAGAAAATAATAATAGTAATAATTCGGAGAAGAATTGAAGGAAACGGACACAGCTTAAAATACATGTATATATATATATATATATAAATGTATATAAGGGTGTGTGTGTGCAAAAAGAAATAAAAATAAACAATCAAAAACATAAACAAACAAAAAGAACATTTGTGTGTGATTCTACAAACAAAATCCTTCGAGGCTAAGCAAGAACATTTGTAAACAAAAAAAAAAACAAAAAAAAACGACACATCTTTCAACAAGCAAGAACTTTCATAAAAAAAAGAAACAAAAACAAAAAAAAAAAAAACAACAAAAAAACGAAAGGAGAAAATAAAGCATCTGACGGTGAGTCCCCACTTCTTTTCTTGTCTATATTTCCTGACTATTTACCTTTCCTTCTGTCACATACTTTGATTTTGTCACTAGTAGGGTGTAAAAAAAAAAAAAAAAAAAAAAAAAAAAATTTTAAATAAAAATAATAATAATTTTGTTTAGAAAAATATGGAAGCGCAACATGTTAGTGTCAAACCACCACAGTTTATGGAAACTAGTGTTGGAGGGTGGTTCGCCGTACTCGAAGCACAATTTCACCTCAGGCACGTAACAGCGGATGACACAAAATTTTATATTGTCATTAGCGCACTCCCGCCTGATGTGGTAACTAACATACCAATATCAGTTCTGGATTCACACGACTATGGTAAATTAAAGGAGTCAATATTGTCTGCGTATGAGAAAACCAGACCTGAGCTCCTGGAGAAATTAATGAGGAACACCACACTAGCTGGTCGCCCTTCGTTATACCTCCAGGAAATGTTGACGATAGCAAGTAGGATAGGAGCCAGCGAAGAAATAGTCAGACATAAATTTATCCGGGCTCTTCCTCATCAGATAGCACCAGTAATAGCAGCCCACACTGAAATGCCGTTAGTCGAGTTAGGTCGATTGTCCGACAACCTGATGCCATTAATAGAGAATGCATCAGCATTTCAAGTGACTGACAACCAAACTCGGACAGGCTACTACCATAGACAACCGAATCAAAATAGGGAAACGACTCCCATGAGTTTACGTCCTTATAGTAAAAACCAAAAACCAAAGGTCTGTAGAGCACATCTCTATTTTGCAGAGCAGGCTCGGACGTGTAAACCATGGTGTAGATGGCCGAAGAAAAAAGGTAATCTACAAATATTGCCTAACTCTCGTCCTTCTTCTCCCAGCCCTAGCGATTCGGAAAACTAGAAAGGCGGACTGCGCTTGCTCCCTCAGGTTCGCCTTTATTAGAAGTTACTGCAAAAATAGGAGCCACTAAAATAAATTTTATTATAGATACAGGGGCCAGTATTTCCATTTTACCGCGTTCTGCAGTAAATGGTGTTACCTTGGAACCAACCCCTGTACATATCTCTACGGCTAATGGAGAGAAAATACATTGTCATGGACAAACAAATTTAGAAGTGAGGATACCATGTTTAAGAAGATCTTTCCAATGGACTTTTGTGATCGCTGATGTCACCAACCCATTATTAGGATTTGACTTCTTAAATAAATTTAGCATTATTGTAGATTGCAAAAATAGATGCCTCCGAGACGAAATAACCGAACGAGAGGTAAAAGTAAAGGCAGTAACCGAAACTATTAACATAGTAATTAATAAAGTAAACCTAACTGGAAGTGTGCGCGATATAATAAATAAGTATGATAGTGTGATCTCCCCTCAGAGCGATACAAGTAAAAGCTACGGTGGAGTTTATCACAGAATTGACACGGAAAGTCATGTACCAGTCTTTGCTAGGGCTAGGCAACTTTCCGGTCTTAAGTTTGATGCAGCTCAAGCAGAATTTAAGAAACTGCTAAATACAGGAGTAATCCAGCCTTCAAGTAGCGAGTGGGCATCCCCGCTACATTTAGTAAAGAAATCGGATGATACATATCGAGCGTGCGGTGATTTCCGTGCGCTGAATAGTATTACCAAGACAGACCGCTATCCGATACCCAACATAAACTCATTCAGTTCACGGCTAGCTAATAAATGCTATTTTTCGAAGGTAGATTTGACTTCTGCATATCACCAAATAAAGGTACACCCAGACGACGTGCCTAAGACAGCCGTCGCTACTCCTTTTGGCTTGTTTGAATTTAATTACATGCCATTTGGTTTGAAAAATGCTGCTGCTACATTCCAGCGATATATGGATAAAATATTTTTCGAGTTAGATTGTGTGTTCATCTATCTGGACGATATATTGATTTTTAGTGACAGTGAACAACAACACAAGGAAGACTTAGATAAAGTATTTAAAATTCTTAGTGACAATAACTTAAAGATTTCCTTAGCTAAGAGTATATTCAATGTAACAGATTTAGATTTCCTAGGGTTTCACGTAAGCAAAGAAGGCTTGTTACCTACTTCAAAGAAAATTAAAGAACTGGAGGCCTTCCCAGTACCCAACGATTCAAAAAGCTTACGTAGGTTTTTAGGGATGACAGGTTTTTACCGCAAATTAATCCCTAATTATGCAGCTATAGTATTGCCACTGTCCGAACGAATGAGGTTAGACCCTAAGTCAAAGCTCGGACTTAATGAGAAAGAAACTGACGCTTTCAAAACTATAATTAGTAAATTGTCAGAAATTACAGCATTAGCCCATCCACAGTCTTCAGTCACCGAGTACCACCTAGTGACGGATAGTAGTCAATACGCAACTGGCGCTGCATTACACCAACTAATAAATAAGAAACCGGTACCCATAGGATTCTTTTCTAAGAAATTGTCTCAAGCTCAAGCCAAATATTCAACATTTGACAGAGAGTTACTGGCAGCTTATTTTGCAGTGATACATTTCCGTCACCTCATAGAAGGTCGTCATGTAACATTGTTCACGGATCATAAGCCGTTATGTGGAGCCTTTTATAGTCAAACACCGGCAAAATCGGATCGACAGCAACGACACTTGTCAGTACTTGCCGAATATATTGCTGATATAGCATATATTAAAGGCGATCAAAATGTAGTTGCGGACTGTATGTCTCGACCTGCATTAGCTGTGCAAGTAGATGCCTGCGATTTGACAGAAATAGCTCAGACACAAAAAGGGGATGATGAAATAAAATCATACCCAGATTTAAAAGAATATTTGGTATCAAATGAAGTAGGCTCAGTCCTATGTGATACTTCAACTATGTACCCCAGACCGTTTATCCCGAAAAATCTTCGTAGATCCATTTTTGATAGCCTACACGGTTTAGCGCATCCCGGAACGGGAGCGTCTATAAAACTGGTTAAGTCCAGATATTTTTGGCCGAATTTGGATAAAACTATCAAACAATTCTGTGCAGAATGTGTTGTATGTCAACAAGCTAAAGTTCACAGACACACTAAATCTGCTGTCCAGAATTTTGAATTGCCATCTGCACGTTTCCAAACAGTGCATATAGACATTGTCGGCCCATTACCCTTAACGCGCAGTGAACCGGACCCGTATCTGAGTCCATATAGATATCTACTGACCTGTATCGATCGTGCAACGCGCTGGATTGAAGTACAGCCTATGACTGAAATAACTGCACAGTCGGTAGCAGAAGCATTTATTAATGCATGGATATCTAGATTTGGAGTTCCACTGCATGTTGTAACGGATCGAGGCAGTCAATTTGAAAGTGAATTATTCCAGGAATTAGCCAAGGTGATAGGTTTTTACCGATTAAGAACGACTTCATATCATCCTCAAAGCAACGGATTGATTGAAAGAGCACATCGTACGCTAAAAGCAGCGATAATGGCTCGAAAAGAATCATGGATGAAAGCTATACCTATAATTCTACTTGGTATACGCAGTATCCCTAATGAATCAGGCTTTTCACCTTTTACTTCTGTTACTGGAGCACCAATATTGATCCCTCAGCAATTGGTGCACAGACCGGGCGTAGAAAAGGAAACACCTGTAAATCACAAATACATACGTGATTTGTGTGATTCGATGTCCCAATTTGATGCACTCAGCTGCGATAAAGGACATCACCATGCAAATACAAAACCTTTCATACCAAAAACTCTACTTTCCTGTGAAAAAGTATGGCTTAGAGTCGATCGAGTGAGAAAACCATTAGAAGCGCCTTATTCAGGTCCTTATAAAGTTCTGACTCGATCAGCTAAACATTTTCAGATCGATATGAGCAATGGTACTCATACTCATGTATCGATAGATAGGTTAAAACCTTATATAGAACCAACTAGCAATAACGACAAAACTAGGACTACTAAGAAAGCACAGACAGATGCGTGCACAACTAACAAAGAAGATATCGAAACAAATACCGCTGACGAAGTCGATAAAAATATTGCTAGTAAAACATATGAGTCTAGATCTGGTAGAAAAGTTACATGGAAGAAAAATAACGAATTTTTTTATTTTTAATAACTATTCAAAAGTATGACTAATTATAATAAGACAGAGGACTAGATATAAGTATAAGAATAATGCGAAAACAAAACAAAGGAGATTACAAAATAAATAAATAAATAAATAAAAGTAAAATTGAAATAGGGTAGTGTCTATCAGTTAAGCTCCGCTTACTGGTGGGGGACTATTGTGGCATATCAATAGATCGATGAGACGAACGGGCATTGAGGAAAAGTGCTAGCCTGTTTAGCTACCCCTTTTCTTTCTAGGTTCGTTCGGCTTACTCTCTCCTCTTCTTCTTCTTCTTCTTCTTTTTCTTTCTTTCTTTCTTCTTGAAGAGGGGTCACAGTACCGGTCAGAGCTTTACAAATAAGTGATAACAGATGTGGCCGAAAGATGAACTTAGAAAAGTGTTTATCAAGTGGGTGTGAAAATAGACTTTTAATAAAAAACAGGGAATTATCTGAAAAAGATTAGTTCTCTTGGCAAGACCAGACAACGCGCCTCGCTACCAATGAAGACAGCTACAATCCACTTGTAAGCACGCCTGCTGTCTCTCTGCCATAACAAGCTTAACCAAAAACACACACGCACACACGCATACTAAACTTTAAGGACTAAGTTGACACATCGTGTCGTTTCAAACTTTTTTTATCCTTCAAACTTTATTGTTAAATTTTACATTTTTGTAAAATTGTTTACATATAAAAGTTTTTATTCTTTTACTTTGCAGTTTCTTCTTTTTATTAGCAATATTATATTGTTAAAAGTTAGCACTCGCTAACTGGTGATCCTTGTAATCGAATCGGTCTCAATTCATCTACACAAAATCAATTGTTTAGTGTGGTGGCTTGGTAATCCCTAAAGACGCGACCGTCATCAAAAATACCAGACCCCAAACAGGGAACCACAGCCATCCCCACAATACTTCTAAATAACCCAACAATTGCCCATGATAAATTCTCTAAATAAAATTAACTAAACAATAGGGATGTCAGTATATATAGATGTGGGTGTGTATATATATGTGACTGAAAGATCTAAGCATAACCTAAATCAGTTCCCTTAATTATCATTCAAGCGGCTTTCTAGCAACCCCAGTTAAAATCTATTTATAAACGTGATTCTCCAGAACCAAACGCCAACAGTGTGACCTGCTTTAGCGTATCCCTATCCAGCCACCATCAGCCATCTGGATGGGCTAGTGAAACAACACCCCCCCCCCCCACCCACCCAAGGCATTGCTGTTTGGCTGTCTATGGTCAATTCCTCCTCCCCCTTACAAAGCCCCAACTGTCCAAACAATTACTAACTGAAGTAGTTTTTCTCCAACCAGTCCCTTAGTGAACGCTAAGAGAAAAGCCGGCTTCTTCGATTCTGAGACCAAAGTAACTCGATTCGTCTGCCAACTTTCAGTCCCCATTACTTGGAAGAATTGTATGAGAAAACTCTCAAGTGGACACAATAGAAATAAACTCACTCGGGCCTTGCTGAAATTAAGGAAGTCTCTCCAAGGCTGATTGAAAGGTGGAATGGTGGCGATCGAACTCCATTAAAATTATTCCTGTTGACCCCCCCCCCCTCCCACCTCAAGTATCATTCTGTTGTGGGATCCACTGTTGCTGTGCCTGCCGAGTTGACCAGAGAACTGTTTTGGATATTAATGAAGCCTACAGATTTCCTAGCGAGCTCTTATTCTCATATTTTCTGGCACACCATTCAGTTTGAGCGCTCCTTTCTATTCCCGTTCCAAATGTAGAGATAATTGCACTTATATGTATAGTGCCCCTGTCATTATCTAAATTGGATTTTTTATTTTTTTTATTGTTATCTGTTATTCATTAATCTTAGCTTTTCACTTTATTTTCATTAATTTTATTTTATTATATGTTTTTTTTTTTTTTAATTTATTTTTAATTGTTATTATTTGTTCTTTTATATATATATATATTTTTATATTTTTTCTATATATATATTCCTTTTTATATATAATTTTTCTTTTTTATATATAATTTTTCTTTTTTATATATAATTTTTTTATATGTAATTTTTCTTATTTTGCTTTTATTTATCTTTATTTTTATTTATATTTTATATTTTATTTTTATTCTTACTCTTACTTTTATTTTATCTATTTTATTTTATTTATTTTTTTATTATTTTTATCTGTATTCTTATATTTATTATACTCTTATTTTTTGTCATTATTCTACCGGTACTATTTATTGTTTAATTAATGTATTTCCATAGTTTTATTTCCTTTATATTTTCATATCTTATTGTCAGTATATTAATTTTTTTATCTTAACTTCTACTATTATACTTTTTTTTATATATAGTTTATTATTCCTATTTTTTTAAATTTTAATGTACTCTACTATAATTTATTTTAAACTCAATCTCTAATAACTTCTTATATCAATTTTCGTGGAGGAAGATTGGAAGGCTTTGTAGTCTGTCTCTCTGCTTGTTTGTCCTTTGGCCCTATCAGCTCTTGGTTCTCCGACGTTTTGTTTTTTGTTTTTTAAGTGTTTTTTGGGGGGCCTTTTCTGTATAATGTGTCGATGCAGGCGCTGATGAAGAGACTTTTGGACAATCTTTAAAAATTATTTTTAAAAGTATAAATAAAATAAAGTATTTCCAAAATGTTTTGGAAACGATTGTATGCCAAGATGGACTTGTTGTTGGAACTCTAGGAACGCAAAATGTAATGACTTGATCCTTTATATGTTTTATATATATATATATATATATATATATATATATATATATATATATATATATATATATATATATAGTAAGGTATGAAAATATATTTATGGCAATTAAGTTAACTTAGAAAATCCCACTGATGTAATTTTAAATAGTTTAATGATTATAATGATTTAAATAATTTTAATGATTATAATGTAAACCCATGAAATTGTTTTTTTTATTAAAGGCATAAGCCGTTTAGGTGAGTAAGGAAAAATGTCATTATTTTATTAATATTCCGAGCCGAACTAAGTATTATCAGAATTAAACTGAAGCGAATGAAATTATATTTATGCAAAGAACATAGTCGAAGAAAAGGGGCTAGTCCAAATCAAGTATTGATTTTGAAATGCATAGCTATTTAGGTATAACTTGAAAAATCCGACCAACTTAATCAGTAGTACTTTTTAGTTTATCTTTTGCTCTTTTAACTATTTGGATTTGATAAACAAATATTATTCACTATTTATGTTTTCTCACTCTCATTTTTTTTAAATATTTTCAGTTGGAACCTTGTGATTTTATCGACAGAACAGTTGCCATCCATAATTTAAAAGTTAGTTTGTCTAAAACAAATGTATTTTACTTCGATAAAAACTGTAGTTGCATCCGAACGAAGGGCGTTTTGGACCGTGAAACACAAGAATTTTACGAGATTATAATGAAGGTAGAAGACCAGACTGGAACTCACCAAGCAAATCTTACAATCGACGTCACAGATGTTAACGATGAGCCTCCCATCTTAGATCCCGTGAAGGATGTAATTCAAATAAGTGATGATTGTGAACCTGGGTTGTTTGTTATAAAAATGAATGCCACTGACATAGATAATAATAATAATGGATTCACCTTCTTTCTTGAAGAAACATATGGGAAATTTATTATTGATAGAAAAAATGGGGTGATTCAAACATCAGGCAGATTTAACTATCGACTCAAATCTGAGTATATTATGACAGTCTTTGTTATTGATCATGGATCTTCTCCCCTTGGATCCAATCAAACACTGACTATTCAAATCACTGATGGCAACAAATATCGACCAATGTTTAATAATACATTGTATACATTTATGGTTAATGAATCAGCTCCAGTAGGTCATTTCATTGGCCAAGTGAGTGCGTATGACAACGACCAGGGAACTAATGGTAAACTGGTTTTTCAAATCATTGCTGGAAATGGAAATTATGCTTTTGCAATTGGTAGAACAAATGGAACAGTCTGGGTTAATAACTCACAGCTTTTAGACTATGAGAAGACAACAATGTTCAATCTGACATTAGATGTGAAAGACAGTGGCATAAATCCAAAGTCAAATACGGCCAGCTTATTGGTGAATCTGGAGGACATCAACGATAATTCCCCAGATTTTAGAAGTTCAGAGTTTGTCTCAGCACATTTACCAATTCCTGAAAACGCAACAATTTTCACTGTTCATGCAGATGATGCTGACAGCATAAAGAATGGATACAACACTATTGAATATTTGCAACTCAACTTGAACAAAACATTCAGAACCGATCCTCACACTGGAGTGGTGACATCTCAATCTAGACTGTCAAATGCAAAGCTCTATCATGTTAATTTTGAAGCCTGTGACAAGGGAGGTAAATGTGCAAGGCAAACTGTCCAACTATCAACTTATTCTAATGCAGCAAACATCGTTCCAGTTGATGAAGGCGTACAAAATGCACTTGTTACTGATATCAATGCAACAGACGATGATGCCGATGTGTCTTATACATTAATATCATGCAATGAATATTTCACAATCAACTCAACAACCGTAAGTTATCTTTTCCTATTTATCCCCGACTAGCATTTATGTATTATCAGTATTATCAGACTTTTAAAAAAATCATCATCATCATCATCATCATTATCATCATCATTTTTTGTTTAACGTTCGAGGCATGTGTTAGGCGGCTTTTAGAAGTTGATTTCCAAACTAACGTGCTTCTGACCAGGTCTTTTTTTTATTAAATTAGGTGAGTAAGGAAAAATGTCACTATTTTATCAATATTCCTAGCTGGAATAAGAATTATCAGAATTAAACTAAAGCAAATAAAGTGATATTCATACAATGATGATGATGATGATGATGATGATGATGATGATGATGAGTTGGCAGGTGAAGGCTAAAAATAAAACATGGGAGGAAATGATAAGGTTAGAATTGAGAGATAAATAAAAACTTGACCAGAACTATATTAATTTGGAGATCATCATCATCATCATCATCATCATCATCATCATCATCATCATCATCGGTCTAACGTCTGTTTTACATGCTGGCATATGTTGGACGGCTTTTAGAAATTGACTTCCCAACTAATATAGTTCTGGCCAGGTTTTTATTTATCTCTCAATTCTCTCCTTATCATTTCCTCCCATGTTTTATTTTTAGCCTTCCCCTACCAACTGATTCTGCTTCCTCGACTGTTCTGCATCTACTAAGCCAAGCACTCTCATCCATCTTTTTAATGTGATCAAACCAACAAAGTCGCCTGTTCTGCACATATCTCCCTATACTCTTCAGATTTAATCTTCCTCTGAGGTCATCAGATCTCAGCATGTCTGTAAGACTCACATTACATATCCATCGTATTGTTCTCATATCATTTCTCTCCATATAACACATATATTGCTGCCGAACTCCTCATCCAGGTTTCACCCCATTAAATCTAAACCCTACAACAGTACCCCTTTATGTTTCAGTGGCTATATGCCTTGTTTGGTGTGAATAAACGTTTAAAAAATATCCTCAACTAAGTTTCTGTTAGGGTAACCTAACAAAACAGAATCGAGTTATTTCCCTTGAATCAAAAGTAAGAGTTTTTTTGGGTTTTTTTTAACACAAGGCAGGCCACCAAACAAACAAGGCAGCTTTATCAGCTGCCGTGCAAACGACATCATTATGGTTAAATAGTGGGGTAATCGTTGATTGACCATTGTTCACCACACTATTGTAGATTTTCCAGAAATCGCGAGTACTTACTTTCTGTGACTGAATGCGTTTTTTTGTTAACTCATTATACCTTCTCTTTGCTTCACCTATCACGGCCTTACAATTATTTCTTGACTCTATAAATTTCAGTCTATTAGTAGCTACCTTATGATGGCCGAATTTACGGAATGCTTGCTGCCTGTCAGCAATGGCAGCTGCACATTCTGAGATGAACCATTGAGGAGAGTGAGGCTTGCTAAAGAATTTTCACATGGGGACATAGGCTTCAATGCTTGCTTTGACCCATTCAGTTAACTCATTTGCACACTGGTCAGCAGGGAGTGAGGTTTCCCTCCATGGGGCGTCACTGATGTGATCTTTGATTGACTCAAAATCAGCCTGCTCATAGTATCTCGTTATTTTGAGCAACGGCTCATCAGCTTTTGGACGACTTTTTAGGATGATATGAATCATTAGCACAATGTGATCAGCATTCCCAAGTGGGCTATGAGCTTCTGTCACACAAGCCTTCGGGCATTGAGGTCAAAAAAAAGTCTAGAAGTGAGGCTTGCTGGTCTACTCGATCGGGGATGCGGGTCGGGAAATCGACAGTCTGAGAGAGGGAGTGAGCTAAGGAGAAATTATACGTAGAGTTGCCGGCTGCGTCAGTAAGGCTGGAGAATCCCAACTAGTCATGGTGGTGTCCATTAAAATCCCTAAGATTCTAACCTAAGTTCTCTAGTGAAGGGGGGGGGGTTCCAAACATAAAGTCCTAGCCTGTGTATATGTTTGTCAGAGTCTTTACGGTAGAATGGGAGATAGTCAGTCATGTCAAAGTGGTGAGAGGAGATTGAGGAATGAAGGTTTGTTTCACTTAGTGCTAGGATAACCGAAGAGTTTGTCAGGAGAAAGGTTTGTACGTCGTTGATGTTGGTTCTAAGTCCCCGGATATTTGTGAATGCGAACCTCAAGGGCAGAGGCGAAGGTATTTTTTGTTGGGTGTCTGGTTTAGGTTTGATTTGATTTTTTTATAATGACATGTTTGTTTTGTTATAGAGTGGGTTGGGCAAGGTGGGTGCTTGTTAGGTGACAATAAGCTCACACAACCAGTCCATTAGTCGCGACCTGGTACATGGGGGTTGTGGCCTCGGGAAAGCCTACTGGAGATAACTGCAGGGTCCCTTTCCATGCACGACATGGCACATACAACTACCCACGGTATTATGCAACTGATGATGGAGCAGCCGTTCTTAGCGTTACCAAAGAGTTTGGGCTCCTGTCCTGTCAGTCGGAAACAGCAGCCAGACAAGCTGTCTAACCTGTACCCTCAACCTGTCGGAACAAGAGCGACCCAGACTGGTCATGTAAGACTTAGTGACAAAAAACTTTCCCCAAGATAAACGGCGTTCATTGTCCTAGTAAGGAAACAAGGTCAGGCACTGGGTGTTTTGAGGTGTCCCAGCGCTGGTACCTCTGCGCCTGGCTAATAGACAAAGAAGGAGTGCAAGGGGCGGCGATAAGCAGAACCTATCTACTCCTTAAGCAATTGTAGGTTTGCAAAACGGATATTTTGTTCGAGATTCCAACTCTAGGAAGGTTTTCGATCAGGACTAAGGAGGCCTCCCTCCCCAACGGTTTGCTGCCACGATGTAAGTAGTTGGTAGCAAGGTTTTATTATCAGAGATTTCCTTTTCTTAGATGGATGGCCTGACAAGGTCTTACGGGTCCAACACACCGAAAGGGGAAAATAGCCTGCACCCGTGTACTAGTTGGGTATTTCCGAGCCTCCACAGGTAAAAAAAAACAAAAAAAACAAATACACTTCTCTCTCTCTCTCTCTCTCTTTCTATATATATATATGAATATGTATATATGTGGATATAATAAGTTTACTGAACACTGCAGAGGAAACAGAAAGTTGAAGATAGGTTTCCCTCTTGCAAGTAACTACAAATAAGAGAAAGACAGCCAAAAACTTTAGGCCAGCATGTGATTTCAAGAATTTCTTCAGTGGGAAATCAATAGACAGGCAATAAGACAGTATATATCAATAATCAGACACATTTAAGTCAAACACAGAATTAGGTACATTCAGATAATACACAATTAGAAATTAAAAGTTATGTGAGTGGCCAAAAAAAAAGAAAAATAAGAAAAGAGAAAAATAAAAAATAAATAAAAAAGTGCTTATCTTCTCATCGGTGGTATGTGAAAATATCGGGTCTGGTTTGGTGCTCCTAACATATGAATGACTTTAGTGTGAGGAGAGTCACCTTATTTGAGGAAGGAATTTGACAGGAGTGGGGGGATCTTTTTCCACGCGGTTCGAAGACATTTTTTTCTTTTTTTTTGCTATAAGTTAGGACGACCTTTTTATATTATTTGTATATCGTTGGCCGAGTATCAAGAGTCTTTACTCCATCAAGTCAAATCACCTCTCAACAAACTGTTGACAAAAGACGCAAAATGGTCCTGGCCTGTGGACTGTCAGAAATCATTTGATAAAATCAAAAAACTCATTAACTCTGACTTTCTGCTCACACATTTTGATCCAAATAAGAAAATAGTTGTGGCAGCAGATGCATCAAATCATGGCGTGGGAGCAGTAATCTTGCATATATTCACAGATGGAACTGGGAAAGCTATCATGCATGCAGCCAGATCCCTGACACCTGCTGAACGCATTACAGACAAGTGGAAAAAGACGCACTGGCACTGATTTTTGCTTTGAAGAAATTCCATAAGATGTTGTTCAGGCGTCACTTTACACTTCAGACACACCACAAGCCACTACTTTCAAAATTTGACTCAAAAAAGGGTGTTCTAGTATATTCAGCCAGTCGATTACAACGATGGACAATCATTCTTACGATTTCGATATACAATACCGCCGGACAACATAATTCGGGCAAGCTGATGCCTTGTCACGACTCATTAGTGCACAATCAGTTCCAGATGACAACAGTGTCATCGCTGCCATCAGCATCGAGGACGATTTTCAATGCACGCTCACAGATTGTATCCGGACAATTCCAGTGACAAGGATTGATATAAAGTAAGAAACACAACAAGATCCAATGATACAAAATGTGTGCAGATTTCTCCAACATACATGGCCTCCTAACCTCACGGGAGACCTTTAACAGTTCAAACGCCGCAGTGGCTGTCTTTCTGTCATTGATGGTTGTTTGATGTTTGCAGATCGTGTTGCTGTTCCCACTAAGCTCAGACAGGCAGTCCTTAAACAACTACATTCAGGGCATCCAAGCATTAATCGAATGAAATCACTAGCCCGCAGTGTGGTCTATTGGCCTAACATTGACACAGACATTGAACATACTGTCAAACATTGTATCCAGTGTGCGGATTGTATATTCTCACTAGACATACCCAAAGCGACTATGGTCCAGAATACATATAGACTTTGCTGGCCCTATCAATGGCTTTGGTTTTCTGGTGGTTGTGGATGCCCATTCCAAATAGCCAGAAGTTTTTTCAATGTAACAGACTGAAACTCAGTCTACGGTAACAGTACTCAGGCGGCTTTTTAGTCAACACTGCTTGCCCGAGACTTTAGTCTCAGACAACGGATCACAATTCACGCCTGGGTCATTCCAACATTCTGCAAATCGTGTTGCATAATACATGCCTGGTCGCCACCCTATCATTCTCAATCCAATGAATAAGCTGAAAGGTTTGTAGACACATTCAAACGGGCACTACTCAAAGCAAGGGGGGAGGGAACAACAGAGGAGATACTACACGCTTTCCTCCTTTCATATCGAATAACACCAAATGGAGCTGTGAAGAATGGTCTGTCACCAGCAGAGGCACTCATGGGACGAAAACTCTGTACCACACTGGACACTTTACGGCCCCAGCGACAAAGTCAACAACCAAGCCCTAACAAAACAAAAGCATTTTCAGTTGGCACACCATTGTTTCCTCGGAATTACAGACCTGGCAAGCCAAACTGGGTACCGGGCATCATCCGCAAAATAAATGGACAATTCCTGTATGATGTTCAAGTTAGGAGTCAATTCTGGGTACAGCACAAAAAACAGTTACGTCCCAGATACACTGGAGACAACTTAGTTGACAACAGAACAACTATTCCGTTCGATCTGTTAATCGACACATTCGAACTGCCATCACCTCCCAATCAGACAAATACAAATGGGAATTATGAAAGACCTCACAGGAATTGGCCAAAGTGCAGATGCACTCGAGTAAAGCACCTCCAAATTAACCCTAAGTGCACTCGGTACAGTTAAAGAATTAAAAGGGGAGATGTTAGGGAAAACTACCAAAACAGAATCGAGTTATTTCCCTTGAATCAAAAGAAAGAGTTATCGCCCTTGGATAAAAGAAGTTGTCTGTCATGACAGTTGAAAAGGTAAACAGAACGGCTCTCACGATCAAACAAGCATCTCGCGTCCAGCGGTTTTCTACATTTCATCTAATCGGTGTCTTTGTTAAATAAATTTGTTAAAGGTTCTACTTCGTCCTTCCTTCATTTTTGAGTTGAAATTAAAACGATAACAACGTGTAAACACCAGACGTAACAGTTTCACTTCCATATATCATCACACTTCACATACATGTCTGATGACGATGGGAATAGTTTTTTAGAACCACAGTAACGCAAATTTACACTTTCGAAGATGGATTGCACCATACAACAATTAATGCAACAACAATTACGTTTGATGGAATTATTTTCAGAGAGATTCTCAACACTTGCATCATCACTTTCGGAAACAAAGCTTACGACATCGGCAGAATCAGTTGCACAATCAATCACGGAATTTCATTACGACACAATGGCTAAATCGACGCTCTGTACGTGGTTTTCACGCTTTGATAGACTCTTCCCTTTGTCGACAGAGGTAATGCTCTGCTGGTTTGTAATGACAGAAGTTCCCTGAACTTACCCCATTCACTCCTTACCAAGATATTTTGCTTGCATTTCTCTCAGAATGAATAGAGCTTCAGTGGCACCTTGCCTCGGCACAAACCCAAACTGCATCTCATTTATGTATATCTTAATTCTTATTTGCTTCTCAATTATTCTTGCAATCACTTTGATTCATCGACTTTAAGCCTCTGTAGTTACCTCGAGCCAGATCTCCTCCTTTAACCTTGTCCCATTTCACAACTGTACTAAGATCCCAATGGAAGACTATAAACTATAATCTTATCTGTTTCTCCAGCTCTCCTGAACATTAACCCAGTTTAATAATACTAAACTTGCAGTGGCATGCATATATATATATATATACTCCTAATGTATTATCCTAGTCTTTTTCACTTATTCCTTTTCACATTGTCTCTTTTTCTGTTGCTGACTTTTTTCAGCACACATTTTTTTCTGTTTTTCTATCTAATGAATCTACAGGCACCTGTTTTAATGTTACTTATTTACATCTATATTCTATACTCTACACCTATACTCTTAATATCACTGCTGGTTTAGTATTATTAGACTTGGCTTGTATTCAGGAGAGATAGAGAAAGAATATAGATTATTTGGGCCATCCATAACTATAAAGTCTAATTTTTATAAATAAATGCTGATGAGGTATTTTGTTCTTTTATGTACATTATGTTAGTCACTTGGGGAATGCAATGAAAAATTATGGACACTGCAATCTTTTTTCTTAGTATCTGTGGGATTCTGGCTCACTATATGTTATGGTGATCTACACTATTCTGTCACTTCATGGACTTTTCCCAACACTATGAATAGTGGTAACAGACAGACTCGCTATGACGAATCCAGAAGCAATCTCTGGCAACGCATTACTTCTGTACTTTCTGTAAATACATACTCTTGTTAAATACCTTTTTGTTGCCTTATTTCTTTTCGGCCCGTTAAGGCCACAACACTATATTAATTAACTCATGTAACTTTTATATAGTAAAATAATCTGCATTTGAAGTTGGGGGGGGGGGGATTTTGTACATGCTAAATCTCTTTTTGAAGAATGAAAATGTAACATCACAGACATTTATTTATAGCTTTTAAAAGTGACTGCATTTCAACTAACGTTTCCATGGTATAATGAATTCAGACGTTTGATTTTGAATCCATAGTTTTACGGTTCGGACCTGACACAGTACACATGGGAGAGCACACATATTTTAGCTTAGTTATATAATAGATAATCTTTCTATGCTTGCATTTCGACTTTTTGACCTTTTGGTTAGGAGCAAAGTGTAATATCTTCTGATACTACATTTTCGGTCGGCGAAGGAGAAATCCTTCTAGACTGCAACAATTTTTATTTTTGTCCTAATTCAGAGTACTCCTTTTGAGGACACCGGATTTTCCCCTCATTAAAAACTGACCTTGTATCTAACTCTGCCCGAAGCAAGTAAATAGGAACGTGTATCACAGACTAGTCCCTTAATGAAGTGTATAATGCTATAGTCCATGGTGTAGCCTGTGCAATAAGGAAAAGAGAGAGTGGAAAGACAGGAGAGGTAGCCCAGACAAGGCATGCCCCACCTGGGGAACGATGCCAGACCAACAACCGACCTACTTGAAGGTCATGCCCTTTTTCCTTTCAAGCAACGTCTGTGATGTACCATCATCCACAAACAAATGAAAAGAATAGTTGTTCCATTGCCAATTATTATTGTATTTATTTTGGCTACACTTCCTCTGCACCATTGACAACCACTTCTCCTAACTAACAGATTAGCATATAGCCTTTTTCGTGCAAGGCTATGCAACAAATGTAAGGTATATAATTTTAAAGAATATAATTCTAATTACTTATATATATATATATATATATATATATATATATATATATATATATATATATATATATATATATATATATATTATTTATAAATAGATATTATTTTCAAAATAAACCAATATATAGATGTGTTTCATGCCAAACTTGCAATCGTCAATATGGGAGGAGACAATCCCTGTCGGTCACATGGTTCGAACGCCGATACGAAAGTCATGTTTGACTCAGTAGCCGAGGCGCCTACCACTGCTCCAACACACATTGTTTAGAAATGGGAAGTAAATTAATATTTAAATAGGAAACATGGCAGCTATCCAGCAAGCAGTCAAGAGAGAACTCATTAGGTGTGGCCCAGAATAATGCATTATGCAGAATGACGGCTTGTTGTCAACTTAATTTTAAGTGCTCTATCTCCATTATTAATAGTAGTATTATTATAGTTCGGCTTCAGACAGACAGACACCAAATCTCAATTAGTAATAGATACAACGAATCGTTTATTGTAGGTATTGTGCTTTTACATTAGGTAAAATCTATAAGACTTGAATACCATAAAACAGACAAACTCTACTTAATTCCTTCCCAATCTCTCAATTTGTTTTGTCATTTTTGGGTTTTTTTAACCAACAGGGAATTGTCCGGACACAAAAGAAATTGATTTGGTATGAAGAGAATAACAAACTCCCAATAACAGTTGTAGCTGAATATTTGAATAAAAAAAATAATCAGAAAGAATTTCATGTAAGTATTTCAGTTTTTAATATTAGTTGAAAAAGTATAAATGCATTTGTGTAAAAAGAATGGAAAGAATGAGAGAGCAAAAAAAAGTGTGCCAGGGCGTGGCCATCATAATAACCCAGACCGGCGCACTAAGTCAAGTTTTTCTGGTGATGTCATTGATAGTGGTTAGTAAGAACCACGACCTTCATTACGAAAGTCACGGTAAAAACCGACTTTACTGTTTACGCGCTAAAATTACGTTTTTTCTATAATTTCCCAAAGATAAAGATGCCTTCTGTTTGCATCGTTCCATATTGCCAGGGGAATTTAAAACATGGCCCAAAAGTAAATGTCTTTTCTTTTCCGGACTTGGACACATTTTATTAGACGGGATATCCTACGAAATATAGCAAGGTATGTCAAGTGATGTATTTAATTAAAGTAATTTCATAATCATTAATTGATAACATGGATTAAATTACTCAAATACTGGTAGAACAGTACATTTTCGCATGATTGGTGACTTTTATTGGATGTGTTTCTACCAGTATTTTGTTTAAATTTCAATTTTTGAACTTGTGGAAAACGCCATCTTGTTTTTGTGTTTGCACCTTATATATTTATTGAAATTAATTATTGACATAACTATTCATTATGAATCCTTCGTGTTGTTTTTTAAATTCATCTAATATATAAAGTTAAGACGATTTTTCCCCTGTACCATTTTGAAGAATAGGAAAATAACCACATGCATCACAGGCTACTAAACTCACCACTATATTACGCTTATTTACTCGAGCATGTTTTAGTAAATTTGTTATTATTTTTATCGAGCTAACACTACATATTACTTTTAGCCCACCATCTACGATTCTCCCCAAAACATACTCCATATAGGTGGTAGCAAAAACTTTTTCCCTTTAACACGTCAGTACTGACACTCTCCCCATTGACACCGGGAACTAATAAACAACGTCTACTTTTCAAAAAAGTGTCCGTTAATATTTTTGTCTGCTATTAATTTACTACATAATACAAAATATTACGCACACATTTAATGGAAGCTCCCGCTAATCTCGTTGATTTTCGAGAATATCAGATTATGTTATTTCTGCCTATTATGTATACATTTATACTCATTCCGAATTTAGAGAATGCAATTAACGAACATAGTTCCTTGCAGAGTTTCATTATTCAACATGGCGGCTACAATTTCTTCAGTGACTCGACTTCCGAATTAAGTCAATATACGCCAAGCTACGAGACAGACTTGCATAAAGTTGACATTTCTTGAATCCTACACCTTTCACACACATACTATCCAAAAATTGAAA
This sequence comes from Sepiola atlantica, assembly GCA_963556195.1. Classification (NCBI taxonomy): domain Eukaryota; kingdom Metazoa; phylum Mollusca; class Cephalopoda; order Sepiida; family Sepiolidae; genus Sepiola; species Sepiola atlantica. The sequence continues at coordinate 69,888,761 of OY744520.1, read as the reverse complement.
AAAACATATATTTCTTTGTATAGAAATAACCCAAAACGTGTGACTGGTTGACCCAACATTTGGTCGGATCATAATATAAAACGCATGCCAGCTACATGCTTAGTTTTACTGATCTATTTTTCAATAGATTTTTAAATCGCTTTTGTGGCTAAGTGGTTATTGCTGTAGATCTTAAACCGAGAGCTTTAGGGTTCGACCCCAGTCGACACACACATTCTTTTTTTTACATTGTTAAACTTTTGCCTACGAGAGAGGAGGGGAAGGGAGGATTATGGGCCAGATTTTTTTTTTGAAAAGAAATCAATGTAATAGGTAGTACTTTAACTATTGTGAATATCATCATTTCTTTTTTGAACACACATGGTTTATTAGTGCGCTGCAGACCTCTTTAATTATATTTGTGTGTTTCAGTAGTGCTCAGGAGGCATACTCATTTTTCTTTTTTCTTTCCTCACAAAAAAATTGAATTTCTATACAAAGATAGCAGAAGGGGGTTGGATTTAATAGGGCTCGGTAGGCCTCTTTAATTTTAAAAGTGCTCAGTATCATAGAGCGGGTGTTTGGGAAATACTGGTAACATGGGATGGCCAGGAAGACTCCTACAACCGCGTCTCCTTCCTTCCTTCATTCCTTTCTTCCTTCTTTCACACTTCAACAATTCCAAACCGACAATTATTCTAAACATTAAATGTGTACGTTCTGTTGGATGTTGACAAATTTTAATTAATTCTTTTATATTTCTCCCGGGCAACGCCGGTGGACGGGTCCAGCTAGTATTGAATAAAGATCAGTTTCAATATAAATGAATCGTGTTCCTTTCTTTTATTTTTTTAATAGAATTTTTAACGTTTTCTCATGCTTTTTTTAAAGCTCTCATTCATTTGGTATGTGCAAATATTAGAACACCGTGCCGTATTATTTCTACAATGTTATTTTTTTTGTGTGAAAATATTAAATAACCGATGCATTATTAAATAATAATATCGTTAATTCGAGAAATTAATTTTTCCTTGAGTTATATTGATTTTATTAACACGGAATTTAGGGGCTTTTTTCGTAATATATGAGAACTATATTTTAAAAGATTTTTTTTATTGTTAACATCTACGATGCTTTATTTTCATTAAAAATACATTCATGCCTTTTTTAGTACCATGTGATATAACTTTAGTAAAGGTGTTTTTGTTTACACGAAATAATACATTTGCACTAATATTTCTAATAAAGTAATGGGTTAATTATATTCCGTGATCGTTGATTAATAAATACTGAAAATTTAATTAAAATCGGTTAATTTCCTGAATTTTGATATATTTTTAAATGAAAGGAAGGGGTCAACATGTTTTGACATTTTGGAGATCGGCCATTCATTTTGCCCATAGTCTGACTGTTCGACAGATCTTGTTTGCTACTTTATAGCATGACGTCATTTTCCAGTGCACTGGCCTGATTATTATAACAGACACGGCCATGATATGAAACGATCTAAATTGACTTTTTTTCGAGAAGAGTTCCACAAAATCTTGTGCAGGTACAATTTCGACATTCCTTTAAACTACAAATGTAAAGAAATAATCCCACATATTTAAAAGTAAAAGTTTTAAAGATTATAAAAATTCAGAAAATGATCCGATTTTAATTAAACTTTAAACATTAATTTATTTAGGAATGTTACCCTGAATGGGTCTGTTCATTATTAAATATGTCCCTACTTACTTGCCGAGTTAGACATAAAGTCGGTTTTTATGTGGGGGATTCCAACTCCCCAAAAAGGGCACTCTGAATGAGACCAAAATAAAAATTGCCCCAGTCAATAATGATATCTCATCCTCTGACTGAGAACAGAACAGATACTACACTTTGATTCCAGCTTGAAGGCCCAGAAAACGTATTTTATTGATCGGGTTATTTCATTATCAGATGGGTCATTTCATTATCGAATGGATTATTTCATTTTTGAATGGGTTATTTTATAAGAAAAGATCGATGTTTGGATCTTGGAGCAAATAACACAACTTGTTCTTAAAAATATATATATACACCAAAGAGTTTTCTTTATTGCAGCTGGAAATCTCATTATAGAACAGTGCCGGAGAGAAAAAGGCATTCATCTCTCTTTGCCTGTGAATGGGTGTTAACTAGTTAGCAAATTCTTTGCAACTCTCTGGTTTTCCTTGGCATCACATTAAAAACTGGCATTGCTTTTTACCCTATCATTCATTCAATCTCTTTAATGGCCAGTGGTTTATCATAATTTCCATCATATGCACATGTGTTTGCAACTAAGTCTGACACAACGCCATCCCACCAAGTGTCCTTAAGGAATTATGTTACACTACCAAACACGTACACATACACAGAATTTTTATCAGATGTCCTGCTGGCTTGGCAGGCCAAGAAGGCCTGAAAAATTCCCTCAAATAATGGCGATGGAGTAACACTCATGGAGCCAAATCAACTCATGATGGTGTGTCATTGATAGATTCAGGCGGTTGAATCACATGTAAAAGAATAAATCATGCATTTACTAAAAGTATTTTTCTCTATTTATATTAACCATAAACAAAGCACATTGCCACTGAGACATAAGGGGCTGCCGTGAATTAGAGGCCAGAGTGATAGAAGCATCCTAAGTGGGGAGTTGTGCAGCAAGATGTTTGTTCACATTACATTTAAATTTTTGCATGTTGTTACAATCATGGAAATAGGGAACAGGGATGGAATTCCAAAGACAAGCAGTTCAAGGACAGAAGCTATTAAAGTAGAAAGCTTTCCAGCATCTAGGGACCTCTACAGTGAAGGGGTGGGACGTTGCTGATTGTCGGGTTGGTCGGTGGTATTTACATTATCTTTTGTTGTTTTTTTCTTAACTTAGTTCACCCCAAACAAGGCAAGTTACCACTGTAGACATAAAGGGCTACTGAGAATTAGGGTGGAAGTTTAGGAGGTCAGCCTAAATTGGGAGCTGTGCAGTGAGATGCTTGTTCACATTAGTTTTAAATTTCTGCATGTCGGTACAGTCAGTAAAACATATAGCAGGGAGGGAGTTCCAAAAGCCGGCAGCTTGAAGAAAGAAGCTATTGGCGTAGAAGGCTCTCCGGCATCTGGGGAGCTCCACAGTAAATAGATGGGATCTAGCTGATTGTTGGGTTGGTGGAGTGTATTTATGTCGACAGGGCACCAGAGAAGCCAGTTCATCAGAGCACATTCCATTGAAGTACTTGTAAAACAAGCACAAGGATGCAACATTGCGGTGATGGGACAGGGGCTGGAACTTGGTGGATAGTGAGGGACCTATTAGATTAGATACTCTTTTGGCGACCTTGTCTAAGAAAGAGAGACTGGTGGATTGTGCACCAGCCCAGATGTGACAACAATACTCCATGTATGGGCGGATGGTGGCTTTGTAGAGATATGGGATACTGTCAGGTGTGAGAAGTTTTCTAGCGCGGTAGAGAAAGACAACTTTCTTTGCAGCAGCCTTGGCAATATCTTTTATGTATTTGTTCCAATTAATGTTACATGTGAATGTCAAGCCGAGGAGTTTGAACGTTGGGCTCTCAGGTAGGGTGTTATTTGCCATGGCAATCGGTGGTTGAAAAGGTTTCTTATAATTGTTAAAGCAAACGAGCTATGTCTTGCTACCATTAAATGTAGCCATCCATTTTTGACCCCATTCCTCTACAGACTGGACGTCACTTTCGGATACAATTGCATCAAGGAGGTCGTTTATGAAAATCAAGAATAATAATGGTCCAAGGATCGACCCCTGAGGCACACCCGCATTAATGTCATGTTATTTAAATGTACGGCCATCGCTTTCCTTGATAATTTCATTTTAAAATGGAAACCCGTGTTTTTTATCCACTTTTTTTAACTGCAGACTCATTAACCAGATTCTCATGCAACAAATCTGATTTTTATAGATTTTAGTCGGAATACCGCATCCAACCTTTTGTCGACACAATTTTGTGAATGGGCTTCAGCTACATTAAATGTTCTATGGTTAATCCGAGAATGTAAAATCTCAATGGTTGCCACATGTTTCCTGATGCCCTAAGCACATGCTCATTTTGCTTAATGATTATCCAGTCCTGAACACAACACAACTTTATAAAAAAAAACGAGCAGGAAGACCCGGCGTTGCCCCGGATTGAATAAAGAATCCTATGTCCTTTTGTCCCCTGTCTATAACACCATATTATTTTTTTGTTGTTGTTATTTTTACATGTTAATTTGTATAAATTTATAATCTTTAACCCCTTTGAGTCATACTCAGTGTTTCTCTGAGAATTCACGTATTTGAAGTTTTAAGGGGGAGAGTTATGCCACCATAACTCCCATAGAGATTTGGAACGACTTCCATTGTCTTCCACTGAAAATGTTATATATATATTGAAATTTCATCAAAATAGGATATATTTGAAGTTTCAAGGGGGCTTCTGCCTTAGGGTGGCACTTAGAAATTCGGGGCGACTTCTATTGTTTTCCTTTGGAAAATTATACACGTGAATACACTTTTAATTTTTATGTAGATTCTCTAACCATTTTTGTATATGGAACACAGACACACACATTGACATTGATGCTTTTCTTGATTAGTCGTTTTGGTACATTTACATAGTAATATTTGATGTCTTTGTCGACTTTGTAAGTGGACGTATTCAGTTTAAGTCCAGGTAAACAGGGTGAGGAAGTAGCTAGTATCAGAGGCCGGCAGACTGGGTTTGCCTTCTTGCTTTTTTACAATGTGATATTGTCTTTTTGTGTGCCTTCATTTTTTATTTTATAAACAAGACAACCCATGCCTAGCATAGTCTGAAATGTCTCCGGTGCGTTACTCATCCTTGGAATCAGCTGTTTATTCCTCAGCTCACTTGACTTCCTTTAAAACATACAGCCATTTAATATTTTACACAGACAAGTTTGCCTTTAAGTGCTGAAGAGTGATGTTTGAACATTTCTCAAATTTGATGCAGGTTACAATGCTATCATCAATAAAATATGATACAGTGAAACAAATCAAAAAGAAATCCAGACTTTTTTCTAAACCCGGATTAGTGTACTCATGATCCTAACCCTAACTCATGATCCTTTGTAATTCTAGATTACAGTGCAAATTGTCGATGTTAATGACCACATTCCTGAATTCTCTCAAACATCATACACATTTCGGATTCTTGAAAACACCAACAGAACATTTAATATTCCTGCAACTGATTTGGATGGTGAGAACAATGCCGTTTTGACCTACAGTTTCTTCCCTTCGGCACCACAAGGTTTGTACCCATATGGAACCAGTCAGTTTTTATTTTTTTCTCTTTGGTTTGTCTGTTTTACGGCATATCAATCCCTTTAGGATTATTTAATGCTCACAATTCATCTATTTTAAAAGATTCATTGCATACGATTAATTGAAAACAAGTTGCTATTTTATTCTTAGTTGGATGAGTATAAGATATTGGGTTGGCGATGATGTGTATTTGGGGGTGAATGTGGAAGGGTGGCAAGTATGAATGACGTGTCAGGGCGGTATATGATTGACTAACTGTTGTCATGTGAGTAGATAGTGGATTTCGAGGTGATTTGGTTCAATAGTTGAAGTTTAGAATTAAGAGAAACTAAATGTTATGAAGAAGATAGAGAGAAACAACTCTTAGCTAGGGAAATGGATCCAATTATTTGTCAAATAAAAATTTTAAAAGTTAATAGTTGGAGTTCGCTTCTCTTCTCACTTCTGCTGATTGGTCATAACGACCTCTATTCATAGAGTCAAGAAGAGTCCATGCAAGGACAGGATAGGGTAAATCACCATCACACTTATCCCCACTTCTGGTTCTGAAAGCTGCAGCTAGCCAGTTTAGTAAAATGACTGTATCCATGGAGATGAGGACGAAAACAAATCTAACTGTCACGGCTTGTTATTTATTTATTTTGTGCTCTTCGGCATGCCTAGCAATAGATCCGAGGTTGATATGTCAAAATCTTGGCTCATCATCTGATGACACCGATAGGGCGAATTTCCATTGGTTAGATTCTTGTGTCAGGTGACTAATGGGAATTGATGAAGATAATGAATACTTTTTAAAAAGAGTTGAGATTTGGACATGAGAGGAAAAGAGTCCAAAAACATCACCCCATCGCCCCTCCCCTTGCATTCCACTGTTGATGTACACAGAATTAAATTTGTAATAATTAAATATCCATAAAAATCTCTCATGGCCTTTCTTGTTTGAGAAAGAGACACATATATCTTTAATGTTGTGTTTTTTCACATGCCCACCGCATACATACAATTTGTAAATAGATTTGCCTTTCTCCTCCTCCTCTTCTTCCTCCTCCTCTTCCTTCTCCTCAGTCAAAAAGTAAATATGACAAATTTCGAGAGAAGTTGAAATGTCAAAAAGTTTAAAATGGAAAGAAAAAAGAAATTTTCATTGAAATAGACTGAAGTTTCATTACCTACATATGTTGATCATTTAATAATTAATTTATCTTAACTTTAGTTGTTTAACTTCAATAAAATGTCTAGCAAATAGTTAATTTACTCTCTATACTTTTACTTTCATTGTTATTCTTAACGAGACGAATACTCGTCCCAGAACGAGTCAAATTAATTCTCCAAACAGAACAGTTTGGGAGCACTTTTATATCACTTCACGAAGATTAAAATCAAGATATAATGCTAATAAACCTTATGTCTAGAATCCTTATTCCAATTTTGATCAAAATTTATTACATGATTTTGATTCTAGAAAATGTCTAAAATTTAAGACATAAGCTTAAAGGGTCTTAAGAAGAATTCAGAGAATCTTACTTAATTGGTGTCCAATGACTATGGATCAAATTTAATGCAAATCTGAAATATTTAAAGGTTTAAAATAAGAAGTTGTGCCTATATTAGTTCCCCTAAAAAATCCTTAAAATATTCCAAAGAAACTGAAACTCGGATAATATTTATTCATCATTATCATGGACGGCCCCAACCTCAGTAAGGTGTCGGCGACTATGATTGTCCTATTATCCATTGAACGAAATAGTCCCATTGCATTCCGGTTTGCCCACCTACACATATTGTCCATAAACTTATATCTTGGTCTGCCAACTGGCTTAAAGCCAAGCACTCTACCAGTAAGAACTAAATGTCCGAGACCTTTGTGTCTATATATATGGCCAATAAAAGTCATTTGTCTTTTCATTAATGTCTGTATTAATTGCCCAGGTTTTTTTATCCAGATCGGTGTCTAATACCTATTGTTAAAATTTTACAACAATCAGATGTATCTGAACTTTTTACGAATAGTTTCCACCCCTTTTTACCACCTTAACATTAAACTAATCAGCTGTGTTCAAAAATTCATAATTATCGATTCATTAGTTTAGTAGTGAATCCTAACCATATACACATACCTAACTTTATATAAATAGAGATTTGGATTTTGTAGGTCAGAATAACTAAAGACATTATTTGATGATGCAAATTTATTCCACGAGTCAGGGGATCAATGGAGTATAGAAACTTTTAAGGGGTTACCATGATCCTAGATGTGAACCATTTCTAGGAGTAAAAACCTAAGTAGTGAGTGTATATGACAGACAATAAGGCAGACATACAAATATAAATGTGCATTTATTAGTTTCTAGCTGGAGCGCTGACTCTTTCTTTTTCTGATATGATTCATTTCTTGAGAGGAAGTATTTCTTTGGGTTTGGTTAATCCCTTTCTCAGTAGAGTTTTTTTTTTTTTGCTGTTCAAGTGACTTGCAGTTATTTTCTGCGAAACAAAACCCATAGATTTCCTTCTTCTGGATTAGTATCCCTATCAAGGCTTTAGAGTCTAGTATACCCTTATTATTTCACTTATAGCTGGAGGAAAGAGAGGTATATTCATACCTTTATTGGATACCTCCAACTCACAGATTAGAGAGGCCCGATCCGACTAGTCACAACATGCCCTAGCAAAAAAAAATCCAATTGTACTATTCAACCTAATATTTCTTCGATCAGACACTCTCTGTAACTTATAGATGCTAGAAGGTGATGGCTGAGGGTCAATCGTACCAAGGAAACAAGAGGCTTGATCACTGCTTCAAGTTACTAAATATTAGTTTCTAGGTACAAATTCTGAAACTAGCAGCGACTCAAAACTGTACTTTATGCGAGCATACTGGTTGTGTATCCCTGTCTCAAACAACGCAATTGGAATTCTCAACAGAAGTTGAACTCCACGATGGGTAGCAGAACACAGAACCAGCGAATAATTCTATTTTTTTTGATGGAAAAACAAATTTTAAAAAAACAAAAGGGCAGGTGAAGCGCTCTTTAGCCTTGGTGGGCAATCACATAGAGATGGTGTCTCGATAAAAGAACTGGTCCCCATCACCTCACTGGGGAGGAGTCAGGAAGGGTCTTCAGTCTATAAAAATCTTGCCTCAAATAGATAAATGACTTCCAAAGAAAATCGGTAGCATTTCAGGCGATGTATATTGAAAGCTTGCATGTAAGGTCTGGTGAGATTGTTGAGTTTCTTGAAAGAAGATGTATTGATCTGTGTTGCGTCCAAAAAACTCGTTGGAGAGATAAATCTGCTAGAATGATTGTGGAAAAGAATGCATTATATAAGCTGTATTGGATTGGAAATTAAAAGGGAACAGGTGGTGTTTGTATTTTTATTGCAGCAAGATGAGTAGATAAATTTATTGAAGTTAATCGTGTAACTGAGCGAATAATACTGATGAAGTTGATGGTTGGTGAGAAGATTTTTAGAGCTATATCTATTTATCACCACAATATGACTTGAATGAAGATGTGAAAATTAGTGTTTTTATTGCAGTAAATAATAAGGTTGGTGAGGAGGAAGTACTTGCTGCGGTAGGAGATTTTTTAGGATGTGCATGGAGGAAATGGATATGGTTATAGGAATACAGAAGGAGAAAGACTCTTAGAATTTGGTTGGTTATATACATCTTTTTTATGAGAAAGGAAGCCATCTCGTTACGTCTGAGTCTGGTACAGCAAAGACTCAAGTAGATTATCTGCTGGTTAGGAAAAAAGACAGAAAACTCTTAAGTGATGTGAAAGTAATACCCGGTAAAAAATCGTAACACAGCACAAACCGGTTATTTGCAAATTCATGCTGTAGAAAGCTCATGAGGTAAAGAAAAAGTTTATCCCCAGGAGAAAGGTGTTGAGGTTGGATGAAGAACATGTGAAACGTGTGGTTAGAGACCAAGTAATAAAGAGTTCAGCTACAAGATACACTACAGGAAGTGGGAAAGAACAGTAGAAGACACTAAAGGATGCACTCGTGAAAGTAACAGACCAAATTTGTTGGTGGACAGAAGCGCCCCTAAGGAATAGGGGAATAAGGAAGTTGAGAAGTGTATTAAAGAAAGGCGGAAGCATAGGAGTCAGTGGATAAAAGGTTTAGTCAATAAGGATGTGTATCTGGAGACAAAGAGGGGAGCAAGAACAGCAATATACAAAGCCAAGAAAGAGGCTGACAAAGCCATGTTTCCAGATATACTACGAAGGGATGACCAAAAGAACAAAGTATTCAGAATAGCTAAACAGATGACAAAGATAAATATGGATATTATTGGAGAGAAGTGCATTCTAAATGACAATGGAGTGTTAGCAACAAATGAACAGGACAAGAGGGATGCTTGGAAATGCCACTTGGAGAAATTGTTGGGACCATAACAATCTGGTAGTTGCTGAAGCAGTATAAGGCCCAGCTATAAGAATTGAGAAAGAAATGGTATGGAAGCTGTAAGATGAAGAAGGATAAGGCTGGAGGACCCTCAGACATTGTTACAGAAATGTTTAAGGCTGTGGGTTAAACAGGCATTGAGATGATCACAGACTTGACAAATCATACCATAAAAGAAGAGATTATCCTTAAAAACTGGGAACTTAGTACAATTGTGAATTGTTATGATGGGTAGATGAAGGTTGTTCAAGCAATGTACAGTTAGAATTGACAGCACATTTAGTGACAGCTTTAATGTTACCGGGTTCTGTACTGAGTCTGTTGCTTTTCATTTGTGCCTTAGATGCATTGAACAGAGAGTTCAGTACGGGTTGTTCAGAAGAGATGCTGTATGCTGATGATTTAGTACTTGCCTGTGAAACAATGGATGACCTATTTCTTAAGTTAAATACTTGGAGAAATGCTATGGAAAGTAAAGGTCTGAAAGTGAATGCTACTAAGACCAAAGTGATGATCAGTGGTTGTAGTGTTGAAAATTTCAGAAAAAGAAAGTTTCTCTGCTCCGTTTGTGGAAAGGGAGTCGGGTGCAATTAAATTTTTTGTGGTACCTGTAAGCATTGGGTACACAAGAAGTGCAGTGGAAATACTGCTAGGTTGAGAGAGGATAACCAATTTGTGTGCAAGAAGTGTAAGACAATGGAGATGGATGAGAACTCAGATGTGGAGAAGTATATTTGAATGGTGAAGCTATTGAGGTTATCGAGAAGTTTTGTTACCTTGGTGATACCATTGGAGCACAGGGTGAAGCAGGTGATAGTTTGATTGCAAGAATTAGTAGTGAATAGAGTAAGTTCAGGGAACTTCTGCCATTATTAACCAGCAGTGCATTACCACTGTCGATCAAGGAAAGAGTCTATCAGGCATGTGTATGCAGTGTGATGATATATGGAAGTGAAACCTGGCCAGTGAGGGTTGAGGATGTGTGTTGCATAGAGAGAAATGATATGAGGATGATACGATGGATGTGTAATGTGAGTCTTAATGGTAGGCTTAGATCTGATGATGTCAGAGGAAGATTAAATCTTGACAATATATGGAGATGTGTGCAGAGGAGTAGACTTCGATGGTACGGCCACATTGAAAGAATGGATGAGAGTTCTTGGGTTAGTAGATGTAGAACAGTTGAGGTAGCAGGTTCAGTTCACATGGGAAAGGTTAGAAAGACATGGGAAGAAGTGATAACAATGGACCTGAGGGAAATAGGGATAAATAAAGACCTGGCCAGAGATAGGTTACTTTAGAAGTCAATTTTTAAAGCTTTCCACCACATGGCAACATGTAAAACGGAGTTTAAACCACCGACGACGACGACGACGACGGAACTCGAGCCTAGCACGCCGGACCCACAATCCACAGTTATAACCACTGCACTACCGCCACTCCATTAAAATTAAATTGAAATAAGTCTGTTTTTTTATTATTTGGAATTAATTATTTTTTCTTATTTTTAATTTTAAACTGTTTCTTGATTTTTGTTCTAGTTGCTAAAGGGAGTATTTTGCTGAATCTGACAACAGGAACTTTGAATATCAATTCCTTAGACAGGGAAATTCAAGAGGTATATACATTCAACATTATGGTAAGTTTTTATGAATTGTTTTCTTTTACAACTTCCAACAAATAATATATAAAATGTGGTTGTCATAAAGCAGGACTTTGCTATGTTGAGATACACTGGAGCTTCAATCTCTAGTTTACCCCCCCCCCCCCCCAACGTAAAACCTTCACAGGACAAACTTGCTGTGCTACCAACACTGCTAATAACTCTCTTTTCTTCCTCTGTGTACCTAAAATCAAACGGAACTTCTATGAACAGAGTTTATTGCCAAAAACTTCCCACCTGTGGAACAGGTTACCATGGGACTGCTTCTCTACAGACTACAACATGGTTATTTTCAAGTCCAATGTCAACAAATATTTGTTGAGTCGTCCTCTGAATTATCAAAAAATCGTTCTCAATCTTTTCATAGAACTGTTCCATCATCCAACTGACAATGTCATTAACCCCTATCCTCGAGTTACTTTCGGCCTTTGTAAGTGGTGAACCATTAGTATAATGCGTCCAAGTATCTGTATAAGGGGCTATGTCCATCAGTGTGTATATCCATCTGCCACGCTTAAGTTTTAAATATCATTTGTAGATGTGTCCACACATATCTATAAAGCGCTATTCGTCATTTGGTCTGCCATGCTTATTATTCTTATACGCCTATCACCCTTGGTTGCGTGCAAGGCGTTCCTTAATACAGGTCTTTATTGTTGAAATTACTCACTATAGTCAGTACTTGTTATTAACACATTAACATTTACTGTAAGTAAATTATGAGTCAGATTTGCCTGCCCTTTTTCTTTTCTTTGCTCTGTTGTTGTTATCAAGTAGTAAAATAAACACATGTCTCGCATGGAAGCTTACGAAAATGTGTTTGCCTTATTAATGGGAATTCGTCCTGCTATATCAGATAACGATTGAATCTTTTTAAAAAATGCTTTTTTACTTTTTACGATCAGAATTCTGCTTTTTAACAATGTTCAAGTAAATATAAATGTTAATTTATATAAATTTGCAATGTTTATCTTTAGTGTAAAAAGTATAAACAATATTTTTTGTTGCAGAATATTTATGAATTTTCTCACAAAATAAAAGTTTTCATAATAACGAAGATCTTTATTAAAAAAACATCGTAATAATATCTTTATTATAAAAATAATTTGTGTTTTTTTATATCATGTTTTATAAACGTTTATTTTGTAATAAAGAATATTGGTTCAATAAGGACCGTTTGATTTCGGTTGATATTAACTTAAATGTTGGATAAAATGGACTGTTGGTTTAAGCAACACTTTTTGTTTGGACATAAAACTCGAATTTCATGAAGAAATAAGCAAAAATTATGAAAATTCTTTCTCATAAAGTATTTGATTTTGTAAAATATGCAAATATTGAACTTGCTTTTTGATTGTATTATGTCATTATATTTTCTGTAATCAATTAATCAACATAAACAAATTGATTTGCCTAATTCATGGTGAATAAAGTGATTTTTTGTGCATTTAGTTCTTTTATATTTATTGGTTTTTCGTTTTACATTTGATTTTATGAAAATAAATCAATAATTGTAAGCTGCTTCCTAATAATATTGTTGTTGTTGTTTTCCCTATAACGTCCAGGCAGATACTCTATCTGTCCTAACTTTTCTCTGGGCTTGATAGAACCTGGTAGTGCCCATATCCTCTCCAGGCCACATACAGCACCTGGTGTTCCCAAATGCTCACCCATTTAGTACTGGCCAGGCTTAACGTTGCTTAATAACATGTATAGTTGCATATTTACTAATTACTGGACATTACTAATAAATTCCTTACTAAAACTTTTCTGAGTAATTTTTATTTAATAGTAATTTTAGTCTTCACATGTCCGCCCTCGGTCGTAGACTCCAGAGCATGTTTGCCGGACCTGGTATAAGTATCGCCATGGTTCAACATTAAATGTGATAGAACAACGAAAAGTAAAGATTTAAGAAAAAAAGAGTTTGAAGGTTCTAGACGAAGGAAGTGTTGTTGTTTTTTCCATATGTATGTGGACTTGTGTGTGAGTGAGTTTGTGAGACTGTATATGAACTGTCGCTATATTTAGTAGTCCATGACTGTGACTTGTGTTGTTTGCCGACGTGCCAGCAGCCAAGTGACCACGGTTAGAGTTCGTTTGCACATGAGAAGTCTGTATACACTGCTAGCAGCGATGATAGCTTTGTAACAAAAATAGTTATTTCTCAATTTTACATGACACAATTTCGGAAATTTTTTCACAGGTAATCTAGCACTCTGTTATAAAGGTGTTGCTAAAAAAATAAGCATATTATCAATCAATCAATTCCGAGAAAATGGCACTCTAAATTGAGACAAAAATTAAAATTGTCTCAATCTCGAAGAATTTCTCCTTCACTAACCAAGAACTGAAAAGATGAAGTGGCATTTAATGTCTTCAGTGTATTTTTCTGCTATTATCAATCAAGCTCTTCCAAAAAAGGAGAACTCTGGATTGGGACAAAAATTAAAATTGTCTCAGTTTCGAAGGATTTCTCCTTTACTAACAGAGGACTGAAAAGATTGTGTCATTTAATGTCTTCAGTGTATTTTTCTGCTATTATCAATGCAGCTCCTCCAAAAAAGGCACACTCTAGATTGGGACAAAAATTTAAATTGTCTCAGTTTCGAAGGATTTCTCCTTTACTAACCAAGAACTGAAAAGATGAAGTGTCATTGAATGTCTTCAGTATATTTTTTGGCTATTATCAATCCAGCTCCTCCAAAAAAGGAACACTCTGGATTGGGATAATAATTAAAATTGTCTCAATATAGAAGGATTTCTATTTCACTAACCGAAGACTGAAAAGATGAAGTGTAGTAGTAGAACAGATACTACATTTTGCTCATACCCAAAAGGACAGTGGTTTGAGAGTCTCTCGTGTGTCCACTTTCGACTGAATGGACACATTCTCAGAACATCCGTTCTTATTTGCATATTTGATATCTAATGTTTTCTTTGTTCTCTTTCATATGTGATCATTTGATGGACTCAATGTATTTTCTGCTATTATCAAGGCTAAAGACAATGGCCATCCTTCCAAGAATTCTACTACCAAAGTGACTATTGAATTACTTGACGTGAATGATAATACTCCAATATTTACACCGAATGTATATAATGCAACAGTTGATGAGAACAGTTCACCCCAAATGGTAAGATATTTTCTCGTTTTTTTTTCTCATGTGATTTAGTTGTTTTTTATCTTTTAACAATTACAAGATTTTGAAAGCCTTTTAATGGTGTGCTCTATTTATGTTGTTCACCTTTTTGGGCCAGAGTTAACAATGGAGTCTGCGTACTATTCTCTTAAACAAGTAGTTGAAACTCATGGAAGAAGGACGCAAAAGACATTTCATTTTAACATATAGTTTAATGGATCCATTTCCCTATCTACGAGGCTGCCATATTTAATTTGCTTTCATGTGTGTATTTGTTTGAAAGCAAGTTAAATATGGCAACCTCACTAATCCTCCATCTGGTGAGAAGGGGGAGATAATTAGACTCTCTAATGAATATACTTTGGCGCCTCTACAACCACTCGATCTGTGCATATAGCAATGAAAATACTATTTCAAATGTAGGAGTAACAGACTGACGGACAGGTCGACTGATCAACGGTTTGATAGACAGGCAGACTGGCCGATCGACCGATCCTCTTACATATAGAGATGTTTGAAGACATCCAAAATTAGTATGTAACGATTTAACTTGAAAAATGTTTTAAAAATAGATTTTTTTCCTCAGATTCTTACAGTTCATGCCGATGATAAAGATACTGGCTTAAATGGAGCTGTTTATTATGATCTACAAAATAAATCCGTCCCTTTCATTATTGACCGATTCCGTAAGTTGATCCTTTTAATAATAGTCATCATCATGATCATAATCATCATCATTATCATCAGTTTAATGTATGTTTTACATGCTGCCATGTGTTGGACGGATTTTAGAAATTGACTTCCAAACTAACCTATCTCTGGCCAGGTCTTTACTCATCCCTATTTTTCTAAAGTCGATCCTTATCGCTTCTTCTTATTTTTTTTGGCTTGGCTTTACCTTGCCAACTGACCCTGCTACCTCAACTGTTCTACATCTGCTAACCCAAACATTCTCATCCATTCTTTCAATGTGACCAAACCAACAAAGTCTTCTGTTCTGCACACATCTCCCTATAATGTCCAGATGTCTGTACTCACCATCCAAATATACTTTCTCCACATCTGAGTTCTCATCCGTCTTCATTATCTTACACTTCTTGCACACAAACTGGTTATCATCTCTTAACCAACCTGTAATTTCACTGTACTTCTTATGTACCCAATGCTTACAATTGAACAAGAGAATTGCTCAAAAAGTTGACGATACTCCAGTGATGAATGGCTGTTGAAATACCTCCCTTAGATAATATAAACACAAATAACAAACATATACATATGAAAAGGAACAAATACTATACGTACTTCATCAATCACTTCTCAATCTCTCCGACTGTCGAAATCTCTTCCTAATTTCCTATTTTATAAAATAAAATACTTTGCTACAACTATCAACATAATCTACACATCACAAATAATATCCTGTTGGCTATCTAAAAATTATGTATGCATCAACATTTATTAACAAATATGTCTTTAGAATTAAAAACAAAATATGCATAGTGTATATTCACAAAAAAAATATTTTGCAAATTCTGATTTAATACTTTGAATACTAAAATTTTTATGTTGATTTTTTTTTGTTTTTGCAGGGGGTGAAATCTGGTCAATAGAAAGTCTTGATTTTGAAACAAATCCAATCTACAATATGCAAGTTCTAGCTATTGATCAAGGCACCGACCCAAAGACTTCGATCTGTTCTGTCTCCATCCACATCTTGGACATTTGTGATGAAGTTCCTCAGCTGACCACCATTATTTCTCTTTTCAAAGATGAAATTGTTGGAACGGAAGTCTTTTCATTGAAAAGCTCAGACAATGATACTAACTATAATATTTCTGCTGGTAGGTTGGAAATTTGTTTCAAAGAAAATCAACTGTTTCTTCTACCAATCAAAAATTATCTGTATTATACTGTCCTTAATATTATCTGTAACAATTAGCTCTAAGTGAAAGTTCTTTTTTATGCAAATCGATCTTGACAAGGCATGAAGTCACTTAATGTAAGGAGTTAAAAAAAACTACTTCACGGTCAAAAACTAGCCAACTATAAGTGTTAGATGGATATATTCTAACCCAGAAAACAGCAATTCTTCCCCCTTTGTCAGAACCATCGATCATGGAATGTGAGGACTAAAGGACAAAATTAGGGAAGTGAGAATTACAAGGCTGCCGAAAGTAAACCCAATCTCCACTTTCTACTTTCCTATATATATATATATATATATATATATATATATACTTTATACTCTCATTTTCTGGATGTTGAAAGTTCAATTCTCGTTAAAGACGATGAAAATAAGAATAAAATAAAAATCACTTAAGGATTCTATTCGATCATAGCTGACGGAATGAGAACAATCTACCCTTGTAGATTAAATAAAGGGTTCAAGTCAAAATTCTGCATCGATTTCCGAGATTCACCTGAAGAACTTCTAGGGATATGTCGGTAGTTGGAATAATCGAAATAATAAAAAAATTAGAAGTTTTCTTATGATGCTGTGTTTTAATGTTGGACATTTTGGTCTGTATTTGAGTATTAGCAGAACAACAGTACATGAGCAAAATAAACATTTTTAAAGTTCTTTCTTTTAAGGAAGAAAATGTTGGCTTGCATCCACTGATTGTTGTCAATCTTGAGAAACGCCTGGTCTTCCTGTAAGCATGTGCAATGCTACATGTTTAGTGAGATGCGTAGCTGTAATGCATGCGGATGGCAGGCCTGCAGTGGGAAAAATATTTCGCTAAGAGAAGAAAGACCAACCAAGAAATAGTAATGTCCTCTTGGCTATGAGGTTCCATGCTGTGATTATGAGCCACTTGATTCGTAGAAAAATTAATGCCCCTCCAGATACGAGACCGCTTGGGCTGTAAGTTTTTTTTATGTCCATAGATAAACTGGCCCATTATTTTCAAGTATGTGACTGGGTGGTCTACCACAAATTACACCAATATTTATACATATTCAAGTAGGATTGACAGAGGGGTCAGTTTGGCTTCTGTGTTTCTCTTTGGGCCCTGATCTGATGTATTCTCTGTGCTCGGTTGAACCTATGTTTTGATTCAACTGGGCTCAGAGTTTTGATTGCATGTCTGTCATTCGGTGGAGAAGTATCATTGTGTAACACTATGGACTTACAAAAGGGGATGGGAAATGATTCACTGGATGGGTGGAAAAACAATAGGGGTAAATGATTCACCAACTCACACAAAGACGATTGGAAATGGGATGGACAATCAACAAGGAGTGGTCCGTTTCTATTGTTCAGAGGCGAGGGCATGTCGGTGACTAAGACAAAAAGACTAGATATAAGATATTTACGAGTGATAGGGTTTTATGACATTTTGAAGGCAGTAAGTTAGTTTTGCAGCAGGCGACGGTTTATGGCAGAGTTGACAAGTTTGCGACTCCGAAAAAGACATTCAGTTTGGGTCAGCTTGGATGAGAGCAGATCACAGGCAGAGCTGGACAAAGATTTAGCAAGTAATGAGATGAGCTGACGACTTGAGTAACAACAATGTGGGTCTCGACAGTCCGCGACGGTGTCACACACGCTCATAGTTTCAACTAACTTATACACAATGTACATGAGTTTGTGTTCTTTCTTGTGAGTTGCGTTGCTTTTATTTGTTTTGTAAACTTGTAATCCAGTGCTGTTCCCTCAACGATTCGTCAATGGATAGACGATTCAGCTAGAACGACGATGAAGACAAGAAGAAGGCCACGGATACACAACGTTGGCGTTGAAGGTCGTCCAGAGGGGAAGCGTGGTTCTACAATTGTAACTTCTAATAATAAAACATTGGTACTTGTTTTAAACTGGAGTTGTGGTATTGTTTGAATGGAGAAGCAAATATCTGATTTAGGATCCTACCTGTAGTGATATATTTCCATCCGTTACTTAATCAGATTGATGTGGTTGAATTGTGTTCTGTTGCTCAAGATGTAGAATATTCATTTCTTGCAGACAGTGGAAACTTCTAGTTTCATTGGCTCTCATTCAATTTTATTTGTAAAATTAATTTATTTAAAAAAATTTTTTTTTAAAGATTCACCTCAAACAAGGCTGGCCACCACTGTAGACGTAAGGGGCTACTGAGAATTAGGGTGTAGGTTTTGGGTGTCATTCTAAGTTGGGAGCTGTGCAGCGAGATGTCTGTTTACATTAGTTTTAAACCTCTGTATCTCGGTACAGTCGGGGAAACAGGGAGCAGGGAGGGAGATGTGTTATGGATTAGGCTGATATTTGGCTTAAAGAAACGCATCCTTACCTAGTGCCACCAAGTCTACTATGTTACTAAAAATAATTCTATCTCTTTTCTTTGGAAGGGGGGGGGGGTCACGTGACCAGAGATCAAAGAGTGGATATCAGTAAGTGGGAGAGGGTGAAAAAGTGAAGAGAGACAAGACCGGAAAGAGGAGGATTTTGTTTTAAAGAAATGATTAACCTTTGAGTGCCTGCATTCTGAGATACCTTCCAGGTGGTTCTAAAGCTATTTTAGTAACATAAAAGACTCACTGACACCGGAAGAATTTCGTTTCTTTGAGCCACATATCTGAGACCGCCTGGGCCATCTATAAGAGTCTTTGCTCATCTAACCTGTAAAGTTCAAGTTTGAAATAGCAATTTTAGATGCGTCTATGCATCTCTATGAGAGGCTCCGTCCGTTTGTTGGTCTGTCACTCTTAGCATTTTCATCCTTAATTGTGTACCTTGACTGGACGCATCTTAAGCATACTCATTTGCTTAACTTTTTTTGTACAATGTTTTTGTAGAATATATTTCACATTTTTTTCTATATATATTCCATACGTTTTTTGAGAATATATTTCAATTTTTTTCTAGAATACATTTCACATTTTCATTTAGAATATATTTCCAGAAAATATTCAAATAACTAAACTTTTTTTATTGAAATGTTTTTCCAGGAAATCAAATTGCTGACATAGATGAAAATACTGGCAGTGTGTTTACCAAGACTAAGATTCCAGAAACTGCTACTAACTTTGATCTGAGCATAACTGCTTGGAGCCAATGTAACTTGCCTGTTGTTAGAAAAGTAAGTGTAATTAGTTTGTATATTTCACAAGTTTGGAAAAAATATAGATTGTTTTCTTTTTCTTTTCTACGTATATTTATTTATTGATCACGTTTTATATATTTTTTATTTCTGCATTTTCCAGTGGTTTGTTTAATATTTTATGAAAACATTTCCAGTATGTAATTAGATGGTAAATGGTGATGATGATGAGTATGATGATGATGATGATGATGATGATGATGATGACTTAGAAAACAAATTAATCACAGAAAACTGCAATTTACTGCTTTAAAAAAAATATACAGATTGACGATGCATTTGTCTGATACTAGCGCAATAGCCCAACACTTAACTAAGGACCATTCCTTCCTCCGATCGGAATTCAGAAAACTCTTAGTAGAAAATACCAAAATCTTAGAATATAGTACTAAAAAAAAAAAACTCCATATATTAGAAGCCCTATATATAAAAACCAAAAAAAAACGTAATTAACAGAATTAACTTCAATACCAGCAATAATATACTAAAATGTCTATAATGCTAACTATAGTTTCGTACTTATTATATAATTCCCGCTAAAACCATCTATAATACGAACACGTGGTGTTTACCTGATTATTCTCATTCCCCTGAAGATGGACCCAGATGGGTCTGAAAGTACTTCGGACACAAATGAAAACTATGGCAGATTCATCGGCCAATCCCCCCCCCTCATCCAAAACTAAGATTCTGATTCGGACAATGGAAAGGATCTACAAAAGGATATCCAGACATAAGTTGTCTGTTATATTTAACAATACTTGCCTTCAAGAAAAGATGCTGCCTATATATATATATATATATATATATATATATATATATATATATATACATATATATATATACATATATATATATACATATATATATACATATATATATATGTATATATACATATATATATATATATATATATATATATATATAAATAAATGTTTTGAGGTACAAAATTTATAGATAACTTTTAAAAAAATACGCGGAAATCTCTCTAAGGCCCTTTCGACTATCATCTCATCAGGAGAAAATCGATAGTTTTAATTAATAATAACTTCGAAAGAAAGAGCAAATGGGGAAATTGAGTGTGCCAAAATTAACGTTGAAGCGATTAAAATTCAATTTAATTATTTCGTTAAAAGTCGATTAAAAGGCACTACGTTAGGGGAAAAAAAAAAAAAAAAAAAAAAAAAATTTGGGAAGGAGTTCAAAGTTCCCCAAAGAGATTCAGCGATCTTACAAATTCCTTCTGCCGGCACAAGGAAGGTTTTCGCATAGCAATAGAGACAGATTCCAATATTTTCAAATGGTTCTTGGAATCTGCTCGATGCAAGACCTCAAAACGGTCTATTTTATAGCCACTGGCACAGCTAGGGTTTTCAACCAAATGCTGGCCAATAGCAGAGTCCAAAGAATTAGAGGAGGGGTAACACAAGGACCCTACCCTTCCCTGACGTATTTTCGATGGAATGTGCTGGTTTATGCGAGTCTGCAAATGCAAGGAAGTGCGCCCTATATAGCCAGCATCACATTGGCATTTAAATTGGTATACAATATTACTATAATTTGTATAGGGCACACTATCCTTGCGAAAGGAAGGAAAAGCAGGTCTTGTAGCATAAACTAATCGTAAGGAAACAGAGTAGAAGCAATTGCTAATGCTATCAACAATCTGTTTACCTAGTTTAATACTATTTCCCCCTATCCAAGGTAATTTTAAATAAATGGGGCATTTTACAGGCCCAAATATTTTAGGGGATTTAAAATCAGCAACCTTTTTATTAATACAATCATTGATAAGGTCCTCGGGATAACCATTATCAATGAATATATCCCTGATCCTATTAAGTTCACATTCTAATTTATTTGGAGAACAAATAACGAGAGCTCTATGTACCAAAGTATAAATTAAGCCTATCTTTCTAGACTTAGGCACAAAAGAAGACCAGTTTACATATAGGCCCGTAAAAGTAGGTTTCCTGTAGATGGAAGTGAGAAAGCCACCCCTTGAACGTTCAACAAGAACATCCAAGAAGGGAAGACAATTATCCTTTTCACTTTCCATCGTAAACTTTAGAGCCTCATGAATAGAGTTTAACTTATGAAAGAATGCCAATGCTCCACTCTGTGAAGAAAACATCGCAAAAGTGTCATCCACATATCTAACATAAGTAGTGGGCATCTTTACAGACCTAAATAAAACGGATTCGTAATATCCGACGAAGATATCAGCTAAAGTGGGGGCCAATGGACTACCCATTGAGACCCCATCAACCTGACTATACATAATATTATCGAAGCTGAACTCGACTGATTTGGTACAAAGAAGTATCAATTCTATGAAGATCTCCCTAGGGAAACAAGGGGCAGTCAGGCAACCTTCATAGAGAGCGTCGGTACAAATAGTTATAGTCTCATCTAAAGGTACATTAGTAAAGAGACTAGAGACATCAAAAGAGCACATAAATGATGTCTCAGAATCCGGATCTAACCCACGTAGAACTTCAGTAAACCGATAGGAATCAGGGATGCAGTGCGTCGTGTATAGATCACGCACAGGTTGCAGGATTACTAGGAGCCACTGAGCCAAAGAATGTTGGGCGGACCCTATCATAGATAATATAGGTCTAAGTGGCACCCCCTCCTTGTGTATTTTTGGAAGACCATATAATCTAGGTCGCAATGACCCAGAGGGTCTGATCCTATCATAGACCTCTTTCGGAAAAACCTTCTTTTTAAATAAAGAAAGAAGACGCTTCTGCATCTTGATCTCGTTCCTACAAGTATTATCTGCTGACTCGACAGGACCAAGTCTACAGAATTTAGTAGTGTCGTTAAGAATAGATAACATTTTGTTAACGTAGTCACTACGATCCAATACCACAACTCCAGCACCCTTTGGGGAACTTTGAACTCCTTCCCAAATTTTTTTTTTTTTTTTTCCCCTAACGTAGTGCCTTTTAATCGACTTTTAACGAAATAATTAAATTGAATTTTAATCGCTTCAACGTTAATTTTGGCACACTCAATTTCCCCATTTGCTCTTTCTTTCGAAGTTTTTATTAATTAAAACTATCGATTTTCTCCTGATGAGATGATAGTCGAAAGGGCCTTAGAGAGATTTCCGCGTATTTTTTTTAAAGTTATATATATATATATATATATATATATATATATATATATATATATATATATATATATATATATATACATATATATATAATATACATATATATATAATATATATATATATATAATATACATATATATATAATATACATATATATATAATATACATATATATATATAATATACATATATATATATATACATATATATATAATATATATATAAATACTATATATATTACTAGCAGGACCCGTGTCCCGGCGTTGCCCGGGGAAATATAACAGCCTTATTTTAATTTTTAAGTTAAATAAATAGATTCAGAAAATAAATCATTTCACGGGAAGTAATTTAAGTAATTAAAATAGGATTGATGTTTTACCTTTTGGTGCTAATATGTATAGACATTGTGGAGAGCCTACACTTGAACATCCTACATAAAACTGCCCATGGCTAAAGCAAGGTGAAGTCAAGTTTAGACCAACCACTACCAATGATTGTCCTTGGGACTTGTTAATTGTCATGGCAAAACACAATTTAACTGGGAACTGAAGCCTTTTAAATTCTATTGCAGAATCCGATGGAATAATGGGTATTCTGGAAAGGAATGTCAGTTTGCTCCTTGCCACACCAGTTAGTATTACAGCTTCTATCACATGAGGTTTCATGCGTTTAACACACAGTCTCGTCCCATTACATAGCCTTGGAACATCAAGAATCCAGAGTAACATAATTTGGCATTCAGCTTTCAGCTTTAACTTGTTTGTTGGCATACCAGGCAATTCTAATGAATTTTAAAATTCTGTAGGGTATTGTACAGCCTGGTCGTCATCGAGAGTAGAATCCACAGAAGTGAAAGTTTGTTCATCACGTGGAATTTCATCAAGCAGTTGTTGATTGATGACATGTACCATGTTATTTTTAGTAGCTAGAATTGGTCTCTCCATTAGCCATTCAGGATGCACATAGTTTTCGGCTATATTTGGATAAACTTTGCTACTAAGTTCTGTGAGTGATGAAACAATTGAGCCAATACATTGAGTAATAACAATCGTGCCATTGTTGGTTGTTGCAAGCTTGCCATCACCTATGTTTAATAGTAGGGAGGCAAACTCACCAGCCATTGGGTCACTATTGAGATGTACACGCATGTTTGTAAATAACGTTACAGTCTTAATGTACTTCCACAAATATGACAATTTAATGCAAGCATTAAGCTCGTCAGCGGGACTTCCACGTGGAACAATAGGAAGCGTTTGTCGGAAGTCACCAGATAATAAAAGTGTTATGCCACCCATAACAACATCACATTTCTTGAGATCACGCAATGTTTTATCTAGAGCCTCGAACGCTTGTTTATGTTCCATTGTGCATTCATCCCATACGATCAAGGAACAATTCTGTAAAACTTTAGCTGGATCTGATCCTCTTTCTATTTGACAAATCAGATCAGCATCTTTTGTTAAGGATAATGACAACTTAAATGTGGAGGGAACTGTCCTACCACCAGGAAGAGGAGTGGTTGCAATGCGCGATGATGCCACTGCCACAGCTATTTTGCCTTCTGACCTAACTTTAGCAAGAATTAACTTGGTAACAAATGTCTTTCCTGTACCTCCAGGTGCATCAAGGAATATCAGGCCACCTTGCTGATCTTCTACAGTATTAACTATAGTACGAAAAATATGAATTTGCTCATTATTTAGTTGTTCGATACCATGTCGAACAATATGCTTGCTCATGAGTTTGATAACTAATTTCACTCGTCCATGCAGTAATGACCGGGTGTGTATTAGATCGATTGGGTGAGGTAAGACCCAATTTTGTCAGTGTTTTACCATTCATCCTATAAGTCATATCTTCAGTATACACTAAAGCCACATTGAAGATGTCATCTGAAATTGTTATATCAACTTCAGACTGTTGATTGGGTTTCCTAAGAAGGAAATCTTCAGTAAAAGCATTTTTGTGTGCATCCCAAAGTCGTTTTGGATGAGACACTGCACATGATGGCAAACAAATGTCTCAAATTGTTTGCAGAATCAGATATAGATGCTTCCTGTAGTGTAGCATCCCAGTGGTTATCATCTTCAAGTAGTCCATGTGCACTACATGCATCCCTGAATGTAGTCATAACTTGACCATTGATCGTTTTTAAGTCATTAAAGCTCTGTGAACCTCTAACATTGTGTAGAAGCAGTCTCAAACAGAAGCAGTGAAATTGATTTGGATGCACGGTATATACCCTGCCCAAAACTTCTGTTTTTTTAACGCACGGATAGCCTGGAACTGGCTTACCCTGTAATCGTTGCTTGAAGACCTTAGTTTTTGTGTCCCAGGTATAATAAAGTGGAACGTCCGAGTACAAAAGTGTACGTGCAAAAAAATCTGTTTGACACAATTTGAAGAAAGCTGTTAGAGTGGTTGAAGATGGATTTGCAACTCTATCTGCCGCAGTACTTTCAGTAAAGTATATCCGCTGTCCATTTTCTAGATGAACTGATAGGTGAATAACTGGGGGATGATATACATGTATGTGAAAGTTAAGTAGTCTCCAAATGGTTTCATTGGTTGATATGTAACGTCCCATTTTGTATCTCTTAACTTCATCATGAGCATTACTTTCAATTGTGAAGGTATCTTGATCACTACCTTTATTTACATATTTACAAATGTATTTTATTGATTTCATGCTGTTGCAATATTCAACATTGATATGTGCATCAAAAATCTTACAAAGCAGTGTATTAGATGGTACAACCCATCGGTTGTCTACAGGAACTGTTATGTTGCCAGGTAGGGTAACTGTTGTCTCAAAACCTCCAGCTAAAGGAGGTAGTCGTCGATATTGTGGGTAGCCATTTGTATCCGATTGAGTTTCACTCAAGAAGTGTCTGGGATATCTCTTACTGCAGTGTCCATCTTTGAGACAGAGTGAACATCTGTTTGTTTCCACATGGTCCATGAATCATATGGTGCCTAATGATATCATGTAAAAGCGGATCTGCCACTGGATCCGGAATTTCCGCACTGATAACTGAATCTATGTCAGAGGACCTCAATTTTTGTTGCACCTCCATTATGCTCCATCGCCATCTGAAATTGTTGGATATATACATTTTCTCTGTGAAGCATGCTTTGCAATGCAAGAACAATATCTAATTTAGTGTTTGAGAAAGAGTTATATCTAATCGGCCCATACATTTGCTCGCCAGAAGGTGAATCGTAACATAAAACGGGCCGCACTTTTCACGGCCACCATCGTCCGCCACCAGGCATTTGGCTCATGTGACTCAATCGCAGTCATTTAAAAATAGAGAATAGTCTTTATTATCAAAAATAATCATATAATAGGCAATTTCCCCCCCCTCCCTATACATGTTTTTTATTTCGGTTTAGTTTTATTTGTTTTACTTTTCGAAATAGTAGAATTAACGTTGATGGATTTTTCTTCTGTCGATTAAAATATATTGTACAATTCGGTGTTTTATTCCCCCCCCCCCCCTCGAATACAATATTTTTCTTTTCGGTTTATTTATATTTTGTTAGTTTTCAAAACAGATCCACCACATCAACCTATCAATCCCGCCACACTCCGCTGCTAGGCATTTGACTCATGTCACTTAATCGCAGTCAATTAAAAAAATAGCGAATAGTCTTCCTTATTGAAAATAATCATATAATCGTCATTTTATTCCCCCCCCCCCCGACCATCCGAATACAATTTGTAATGCTCTGCAGGTTACATTAATTATGTGTGTGTTTCAGTGGTGCTCATTTTCCATTTGTCTTTTCAGCCAAAGAAAATGGAATTTCTATACAAAGATAATGAGGGGGGGATTTTAATGGGGCTCTGTAGGCCTCTTTAATTAATCGCTGAGATTTCAATCCCCCCCCCCCAACATTGGAGTAAAAAAAAATGTATCTATTCTGTTTGTGTCTGTTTTGTTAATTTTCTCAAAGTATTTAACGTTGAGGGAACTTTTCACAAGGAAGCAATTGTTAGAGTAATGTATTTATTAATAATTTATAAAAATAATAATATTTATTTTTATTGTATGATATAAAGTGTATCAAAATAGTGAACAATTATTTTGAAAATAAAAAGTTATCATTTAAATGAATAGCCATTAAAAGAATGGGAAAAATACGTGCGAAGGAAGAAGTAGGGAATGTCATTTGGCTAATCTATAACCGTAGTTATTTTTTTTCGAACGTATTACGTTGGGTCAAATTCTGTAGAAATAAATTTTTTTGTTTTTATTTTAGTAAGTAAAAATCGTAATGTTTTTATCTTATTTTTTATAGTTGAAATTTTGCATTTTTGTTATTATGTAATCGGTGTCCTTTAAGTGTAATAATGAGGAAAACGTAAAGGAAGAATGTATCTATTCGGTTTGTTTATGTTTTGTTTATTTTCTCTAAGTATTTAACGGTGAGGGAAGTTTTCCCAAAAAAGCAATTGTTATTGTATTTTATTTAGTAATAATTTATAAAAGTAATAATTGTTTTTTTATTGTACGAATTAAAAATTTCTCAAAATAGTCAACAGTTATTTTTGGAAATGAAAAGTTAGCATTTAAATGAATAGACAGTAAAAGAATGGGAAGAATCCGTGCGAAGCAAGAATTACGGAATGTCATTTGACTAATCTGTAACCGTTTTTTTTTCTTAACGTAATCCGTTGGTTTATTTTTTGTCGTAACGTATTACGGTGGGTCAAAAATCTGTATAAGTAAATGTATTTGTTTTTTTTAGTAAGGAACACGTAATTTGTGTATATTATTTTTTAGATATGAAATGTAATTTATTTGTTATTATTATGTAATCGGTGGCGTTTATGTAAAATAATGTGAAAAACGTAAAGAATAAATGTATCTAATCGGTTTGTTTATGTTTTGTTTATTTTCTCTAAGTATTTAACGGCGAGGGAAGTTTTCCCAAAAAAGCAATTGTTATTGTATTTTATTTAGTAATAATTTATAAAAGTAATAATTGTTTTTTTATTGTACGAATTAAAAATTTCTCAAAATAGTCAACAGTTATTTTTGGAAATGAAAAGTTAGCATTTAAATGAATAGACAGTAAAAGAATGGGAAGAATTGTTATATTATGACGGGCCCTGTATTTCAAACGGGTAGATTAACTAGTAGCAAATAGCTAGTTTTGTTATTCGAAAAATAGGTTTTGTTTCTGGACTCAGAAATGAGTCATAGAAGTGTTTGATCTAGGAGCAGTCATAACAAATCTGGGGAAACCTGACGTGACCTTTGAGTCAGAGATCAGTGAGACGCTTTGTCCCCAGATTGCGCGTGGGAACGAGAATCACGTGACCACAGAAAAACAACAACTTAGTTTTAGAAATCAGTCTGAACCTGGAAGTGAAAGTGTGCAGATCGGTTGCGAAGATGTAGCCGGTAAACGGGCAGGGCCCCACTGTGGGGAGGGCCTAAAGATATCCCCAGAAGAAAAGAAAACAGCCCGAGTGTGAGAAAGTTGAAGCCGGAATTCTCCTAACGACAACCGAACCGAAAAGTAAGAAAATGGTGCGTGGAGAATAAATAAAACTGTGTGAAAAAATTCCCTCAAGAAAATCAATGTCTCGTTTGTTCCTTTTGTCGGAGACTTGAGAACTGTTTTAAAGACGTTAAGATACGTGTAATTCTAAGAGACGTTTAATGAAAAAAGGCTTGAGATGCCGTGAAAATATTCGTAATTGAAAAAGGCCTGAGATGCCGTTAAAAGATTTGTAATTGAAAAAAGGCTGAGATGCCGTAAGTTGATGAGTGGAGTTTTGGGACTGTGGTCCGAATTTATAGAAAAAGAAAGAGAAAAATAAGAACGAAATTTTATAGAGTAAAATGATTATGAAAAGGATTATGAAAATGAATTAGAGTAAATTGTATCGTGTATGGTGTTGGGGGGAGAGATTGAAATCGTCATTAATCCTCTCGTGAACATTTCGCGTTGTTTTCGGCCGGAGAGGATGAGATCCGAACGGCTGAGGTGGTTTTGAAGAAATGCCTCAGTCCGGAAGGATCTCTGCCTGAAGTGATAAAGAAGTTCTCTCCCCCCCCCTGTATGCAACATATATATAATTGGTTGCCGTGTCCTGCTATTTCCACAAGAAATAGGTTGAGACTAACCGCGTTACCACAACAGAAATCTTGGGGTCCAGAGACAAGCGAAGACGGAGAGAGAGAGAGTGATGTCATCGAACAGTGAGTACCTCGTAATTTTTATGTTGAATAGATAAAGTTTGAAAGGGAAGAAGAAAAAAAAAGGAACTCTTACGAAGTTAAAGTAATAGAAAAAGAAAAAAAAAAAGGAACGAGACACGAGGGAGACATTGTTAAGATTCACAAAAAAAGAAAGAAAGAAAAAGAAAGGAAAGAACGCACGCACACACACATTTATTAGATTACGCAGAAAGAGATTTTGTTAATTGTTAAGATTCACAAAAAAAAAAAAAAAAAAAGAAAGAAAGAAAGAAAAAACGCACGCACACACAATTATTAGATTAAAATGAAAAAAAAAAAAGAAAGAAAAAAAAAGAAAGACACATTTTAAGAAAAGTACATTCTAGTTAGAAAGAAAAGGACGATGTGC
This sequence comes from Sepiola atlantica, assembly GCA_963556195.1. Classification (NCBI taxonomy): domain Eukaryota; kingdom Metazoa; phylum Mollusca; class Cephalopoda; order Sepiida; family Sepiolidae; genus Sepiola; species Sepiola atlantica. The sequence goes on along the minus strand of OY744520.1, from coordinate 69,859,436 downwards.
CGTAATTATGTTTTTTTTTGGTATTGTGTTTTAAGAATTGTTGCTGTAGTTTTTTTTTCTGGTTTGTGTTGGTGGGAGACGAAGGCGAAGGGCGGTGACGGGCGAAAAAAGAAAAAAAAAGGGAGAAACGAGGGAGGTATGCAATTGAGAAAGAGAGTGAGAATGGAAATGTTAAAAAAAAGGGTGGATGCGCTGTGGTGGAAAAAGAATGTGCACGCGAGGACGGGTGTGCGTGTTTAGAAAAAAAGAAAGAAAGAATGTATATGCGTCTTAAAAAGAGAGAGAGAGGGGAGTTGAGATGTTAAAAGAGATTGTTTAAAAAGAATGTGCACGCGAGGACGGGTGTGCGTGTTTAGAAAAAAGAAAGAAAGAATGTATATGCGTCTTAAAAAGAGAGAGAGAGGGGAGTTGAGATGTTAAAAGAGATTGTTTAAAAAGAATGTGCACGCGAGGACGGGTGTGCGTGTTTAAAAAAAAAGAAAGAAAGAATGTATATGCGTCTTAAAAAGAGAGAGAGAGGAAGAAGTGAAATGTTAAAAGAGATTGTTTAAAAAAAAAAAATGTGCGCGCGAGGCAGAATATGCTTGTTAGAAAGGAAGGGAGAGAGAGAGAGAGAGAGAGAGAAAGAGGGCGCCCGTGGGCCTTGAAAACTGCTATGAAGGTGGCAGAGAAATGACGTCGGCGGCGACGGGTGATCTGGTGGCGCTCGGGCCGGAGCCTGGCGACATGTCGGGCGCTGTTCTCTTTTCCCTTTGTTTTTTGAATTGTATTGTATTATGTTTGGGAGAGATGTTCTCCATTGGTTCTGTCGGTTTTGGTTTTATTTTTTTGTTGTTGTTGGGTGGAATGAATTTTATTTTATTTTTTTTTTGATGTTTTTTTATGTTTTTTGATGTATTTTGATGTATTTGTTACATGGAGGATTCCGGGTTTCCAATGCTTGAGTGAATGAGATTTTATCATTTAGAGGATGGAGAAATTTAAAAATGTAATTGAAAAAAAAAAAAAACAGTTCTTAAATTGAATGTTACGTGGGTCAGCCGGGCGATTTGAGTTGATTAGGCTCGGGCAGCTAGAGTGGGTTTGGGTCGGATCGCGGAAACCCTTGGACAGGGTTGATTTTATCGGGAAAAATCCCCGTGTACAGAGTATGTACAGGCTTGGAAAGTCAATGAGGGATTCCCGGCGTTTGCTCGTATGCTCTCTTTTATAGGGTACCCATGGGTTAGTGGCGAGGCTTTTGGTAAAGCCTGCATACGTTAAAATTGCGAACGGGAGTAATGACGGTGATATGGTCATTCTGTGGGACCACGAGAAAAGGAAGGTGGTCAGTTATGGAAATTGTTGTTTTTGTGACCCAGGTGTGCCCAACTGCGCCGATAGAGTGTGTGAAAGTTGTGTGAAATGTTAAGCTTTGAAATTGTGGTCCCAATTTTTTTTGTGGATTTTGGATGTTTGCCGACGAGTGTGCTGCGAAGATACCCCACCCTCTTACCGCATAGATAGGAACACGGGAAGGGAACGCATAGAATTGGTGTCTGCTCAACACCAGTGGGGATGGAGTTAAGCTGGGGTGTGGTGTGACTCGGGTGCGCGCGTCGCGGGCGGATAGAACCATGGGGATCGATTTAAAAAAAAAAAAAAAAGAGGTACCGGGTGTTAATTGGATTTAATTGTAAGATTATAGGTTGGGCCCAGTTTGTGGTCATTCGGCGTGTTCCGGGAGCAAGATGATTCGATGTGACATTTCGCTCAATACCGTATCGACTAGATAGATCCATGGGATGGGGTCCTCCACGTTTAATGAACAGGGCTGGGAGTTAGAGACATGGGTGATTGTTCGCGGACGTTTGCGCCGGGGCACTGGGATGTTCGAAGTATATGGTCCAGATTAGACAGTGGTAGGAAAACGGTACCTTTTGTAATTTTGAGAGGCTGACCATTTAAGTCTACAGGTTAAGGAAAGGGGTTTCTGTTTTTGCGCCCCCATATCGCGGCAATACGCCCGATTTCAAATCGGTCGTGTACCGATGATTAGATGAATATGTGCGTGTGTATTTAAAAAAAAAAAAGTGTTGGTGATGGATTTGGATATTTGTGTAAATTTCTTCAGGGAAGAAATTTTGAAAGATAAGGTGGAGAGGAGTGTTATATTATGACGGGCCCTGTATTTCAAACGGGTAGATTAACTAGTAGCAAATAGCTAGTTTTGTTATTCGAAAAATAGGTTTTGTTTCTGGACTCAGAAATGAGTCACAGAAGTGTTTGATCTAGGAGCAGTCATAACAAATCTGGGGAAACCTGACGTGACCTTTGAGTCAGAGATCAGTGAGACGCTTTGTCCCCAGATTGCGCGTGGGAACGAGAATCACGTGACCACAGAAAAACAACAACTTAGTTTTAGAAATCAGTCTGAACCTGGAAGTGAAAGTGTGCAGATCGGTTGCGAAGATGTAACCGGTAAACGGGCAGGGCCCCACTGTGGGGAGGGCCTAAAGATATCCCCAGAAGAAAAGAAAACAGCCCGAGTGTGAGAAAGTTGAAGCCGGAATTCTCCTAACGACAACCGAACCGAAAAGTAAGAAAATGGTGCGTGGAGAATAAATAAAACTGTGTGAAAAATTCCCTCAAGAAAATCAATGTCTCGTTTGTTCCTTTTGTCGGAGACTTGAGAACTGTTTTAAAGACGTTAAGATACGTGTAATTCTAAGAGACGTTTAATGAAAAAAGGCTTGAGATGCCGTGAAAATATTCGTAATTGAAAAAGGCCTGAGATGCCGTTAAAAGATTTGTAATTGAAAAAAGGCTGAGATGCCGTAAGTTGATGAGTGGAGTTTTGGGACTGTGGTCCGAATTTATAGAAAAAGAAAGAGAAAAATAAGAACGAAATTTTATAGAGTAAAATGATTATGAAAAGGATTATGAAAATGAATTAGAGTAAATTGTATCGTGTATGGTGTTGGGGGGAGAGATTGAAATCGTCATTAATCCTCTCGTGAACATTTCGCGTTGTTTTCGGCCGGAGAGGATGAGATCCGAACGGCTGAGGTGGTTTTGAAGAAATGCCTCAGTCCGGAAGGATCTCTGCCTGAAGTGATAAAGAAGTTCTCTCCCCCCCCCCTGTATGCAACAGAATCCGTGCGAAGCAAGAATTACGGAATGTCATTTGACTAATCTGTAACCGTTTTTTTTTCTTAACGTAATCCGTTGGTTTATTTTTTGTCGTAACGTATTACGGTGGGTCAAAAATCTGTATAAGTAAATGTATTTGTTTTTTTTTAGTAAGGAACACGTAATTTGTGTATATTATTTTTTAGATATGAAATGTAATTTATTTGTTATTATTATGTAATCGGTGGCGTTTATGTAAAATAATGTGAAAAACGTAAAGAATAAATGTATCTAATCGGTTTGTTTATGTTTTGTTTATTTTCTCTAAGTATTTAACGGCGAGGGAAGTTTTCCCAAAAAAGCAATTGTTATTGTATTTTATTTAGTAATAATTTATAAAAGTAATAATTGTTTCTTTATTGTACGAATTAAAAATTTCTCAAAATAGTCAACAGTTATTTTTTAAATGTTAAGGTATAATTTAAATGAATAGCCATTAAAAGAATGGGGAAAATCCGTGTGAAGAAAGAATTACGGAATGTTATTCGACTAATCTGTAAGTGTTTTTTTTTTCTTAACGTATGAGTATGAGATTGCGTAATCGTATTTAATGGAAGTGACGTAGGCACATGTATTGAAGGGAGCGTCTGTTATATTTTCTGTGCAACGTATGCTACTGTGTTGTAATGTGAAGACGGACGTAACATAAATAATAAGTTGTAAAGTATCCGTTGTGTAGTTGTACCCGGTGTAGACTGGTAGCGTGGGAGTAGTAAAATGTTAGAGAGAAATGTTCTTGCTACTACCTGTATGGTGTCTGTTTTGGGGAGAGTGACTGATGGAGGAACGAAAGTAGTAATTTGCTCGAGGTGGATGTAAGAGTGTAGAGTTTGCTAAGAACACGCTCGAGCGAATAAGCTTGATGTTGTAGTGATTGTAGTAACCTATTAAGTTCGAGTTTACTTTCCTATTCGACGCGAAGGTACAGGGGAAAAAACGTCTTTACTTTATATATAATAATAATAATATAATAATAATAAAGAAGAAGAAGATATATATAATATATATACATATATATATATAATATATATAAATACTATATATATTATATATATAAATACTATATATATTATATATATATAATATATATATAAATACTATATATATTATATATATATAATATATATATATAAATACTATATATATTATATATAATATATATAAATACTATATATATTATATATATATAATATATATATATAAATACTATATATATATAAATAATATATATAATATATATATATAAATAATATATATATATATAATATATATATATATAAAAATAATATATATATATAATATATATATATAATATATATATAAATAATATATATATATATATATATATAATATATATATATATATAAATAATATATATATAATATATATATATATAATAACGAAGATATTTTTTTTATAAAATATTTAGAACACCTTGCACAATGCAGATTATTTGTTTTTAAAAAATAAATTATTTATTCATCTTAAAACCATTTTTTTTTAATATAAACTTGAGTACTTTCGGTAAATCTGCCATCTTCAGAAGAATATTTCTTCTTTTTCTTTTTTTTCTTTCTTTTTTCCTCTTTGTTGAGACATTCTCGTGGCCAAGTTGAAAATCCGTCTAGATGTTTGATGAGGAGAAAAAAATGTTGATATGGCTGTGTGTCACGTGGTCGGCGTGGAAGGGTACTTTGAAAAGTCACACAATTTGAAGCGCTGGGTGGGTGGCAATAATAACGAAGATATTATTTTTTTTAAATATTTAGAAAACCTTGCACAACGCAGATTATTTGTTTTTAAAAATAAATTATTCATTATCTTAAAAACATTTTTTTTTTATAAACTTGAGTACTTTCGGTAAATCTACCATCTTCAGAAGAATATTTCTTCTTTTTCTTTTTTTTTTTCTTTTTTCCTCTTGGTTGAGACATTCTCGTGGCCAAGTTGAAAATCCGTCTAGGTGTTTGACGAGGAGAAAAAATTGTTGATATGGTTGTGTGTCACGTGGTCGGCGTGGAAGGGTACTTTGAAAAGTCACACAATTTGAAGCGCTGGGTGGGTGGCAATAATAACGAAGATATTATTTTTTTAAATATTTAGAAAACCTTGCACAACGCAGATTATTTGTTTTTAAAAATAAATTATTCATTATCTTAAAAACATTTTTTTTTATAAACTTGAGTACTTTCGGTAAATCTACCATCTTCAGAAGAATATTTCTTCTTTTTCTTTTTTTTTTCTTTTTTCCTCTTGGTTGAGACATTCTCGTGGCCAAGTTGAAAATCCGTCTAGGTGTTTGACGAGGAGAAAAAATTGTTGATATGGTTGTGTGTCACGTGGTCGGCGTGGAAGGGTACTTTGAAAAGTCACACAATTTGAAGCGCTGGGTGGGTGGCAATAATAACGAAGATATTATTTTTTTTAAATATTTAGAAAACCTTGCACAACGCAGATTATTTGTTTTTAAAAATAAATTATTCATCATCTTAAAAACATTTTTTTTTTATAAACTTGAGTACTTTCGGTAAATCTACCATCTTCAGAAGAATATTTCTTCTTTTTCTTTTTTTTTTCTTTTTTCCTCTTGGTTGAGACATTCTCGTGGCCAAGTTGAAAATCCGTCTAGGTGTTTGACGAGGAGAAAAAATTGTTGATATGGTTGTGTGTCACGTGGTCGGCGTGGAAGGGTACTTTGAAAAGTCACACAATTTGAAGCGCTGGGTGGGTGGCAATAATAACGAAGATATTATTTTTTTTAAATATTTAGAAAACCTTGCACAACGCAGATTATTTGTTTTTAAAAATAAATTATTCATTATCTTAAAAACATTTTTTTTTATAAACTTGAGTACTTTCGGTAAATCTACCATCTTCAGAAGAATATTTCTTCTTTTTCTTTTTTTTTTTCTTTTTTCCTCTTGGTTGAGACATTCTCGTGGCCAAGTTGAAAATCCGTCTAGGTGTTTGACGAGGAGAAAAAATTGTTGATATGGTTGTGTGTCACGTGGTCGGCGTGGAAGGGTACTTTGAAAAGTCACACAATTTGAAGCGCTGGGTGGGTGGCAATAATAACGAAGATATTATTTTTTTTAAATATTTAGAAAACCTTGCACAACGCAGATTATTTGTTTTTAAAAATAAATTATTCATTATCTTAAAAACATTTTTTTTTATAAACTTGAGTACTTTCGGTAAATCTACCATCTTCAGAAGAATATTTCTTCTTTTTCTTTTTTTTTTTCTTTTTTCCTCTTGGTTGAGACATTCTCGTGGCCAAGTTGAAAATCCGTCTAGGTGTTTGACGAGGAGAAAAAATTGTTGATATGGTTGTGTGTCACGTGGTCGGCGTGGAAGGGTACTTTGAAAAGTCACACAATTTGAAGCGCTGGGTGGGTGGCAATAATAACGAAGATATTATTTTTTTTAAATATTTAGAAAACCTTGCACAACGCAGATTATTTGTTTTTAAAAATAAATTATTCATTATCTTAAAAACATTTTTTTTTTATAAACTTGAGTACTTTCGGTAAATCTACCATCTTCAGAAGAATATTTCTTCTTTTTCTTTTTTTTTTTCTTTTTTCCTCTTGGTTGAGACATTCTCGTGGCCAAGTTGAAAATCCGTCTAGGTGTTTGACGAGGAGAAAAAATTGTTGATATGGTTGTGTGTCACGTGGTCGGCGTGGAAGGGTACTTTGAAAAGTCACACAATTTGAAGCGCTGGGTGGGTGGCAATAATAACGAAGATATTATTTTTTTTAAATATTTAGAAAACCTTGCACAACGCAGATTATTTGTTTTTAAAAATAAATTATTCATTATCTTAAAAACATTTTTTTTTATAAACTTGAGTACTTTCGGTAAATCTACCATCTTCAGAAGAATATTTCTTCTTTTTCTTTTTTTTTTCTTTTTTCCTCTTGGTTGAGACATTCTCGTGGCCAAGTTGAAAATCCGTCTAGGTGTTTGACGAGGAGAAAAAATTGTTGATATGGTTGTGTGTCACGTGGTCGGCGTGGAAGGGTACTTTGAAAAGTCACACAATTTGAAGCGCTGGGTGGGTGGCAATAATAACGAAGATATTATTTTTTTTAAATATTTAGAAAACCTTGCACAACGCAGATTATTTGTTTTTAAAAATAAATTATTCATCATCTTAAAAACATTTTTTTTTATAAACTTGAGTACTTTCAATATATATATATATATATATATATATATATATATAAATAATCTATATATATGATATATATATAATATATATATTTATAAATAATATATATATATATAATATATATTTA
>OY744520.1:69844461-69846961 GCA_963556195.1 Sepiola atlantica | reverse complement strand
CAACGTTTTGTCTTTATCGTTCAAAGACTTTTTCAAGATGACTGATTGAAGAAAAACATAGAAGTTAAAATTTTTCGCAAAAAGCATGGACGTTAAAATTCAAAATATGTGGTGCGTTTATGAAGTGGATGAATATTTTTTAAATTTTAACATCGATGTTATGTACAAAGTTTTGTTGGAAATGTGGTGTGAAAATAGCCTGGATCTAAATTGAATTTTTGTTCGTTTAGTATTATTTTACTGATTAAAGGGGATGAATTGTAGAAGCTATTACGTTGTTTAATTGTGTCAGAATTTATAAAGAGTACTGATTTAAGAAGTCTTTGGCGAGATTTATTTAAAATGAATTTAACGAGTCTAGCTTGTTTAAATTTAAAGGAATGATTTTGTTGTAATGTGTGAAAGAATATTGAATTCATGGAATTGTTATTTTTTATGTCTCTTTTATGTTTAGCAAAATTTTCTTGAGTTTTACCAATATATATTTGATTGTAATTATTGCATGGGATAGTATATGTTCCTGCTTTAGATGTGGATGTTTTAGGAAGATGTTTTGTTGTTTTTAGTGTTTGTTTTATCGTTTGTAATGTAGTTATAGTGTTGTTGGAATTTTCCAGCTTATTTAGAGTGTTGTAAATTATTGTATTATTCGTGTGGGTAGGTAAAAGAAGATGTCTATTTATGAGAGAAGTGTTTTGTATATATGATTTTTGTTTATTATTTCTGGAAAATTTGTAGGGCTTTTTACTTTGCATTCAATGTGAAATATATGGGGTATTGTAATGTTTTGAAGAAAATTTGTAGGGCTTTTTACTTTGCATTCAATGTGAAATATATGGGGTATTGTAATGTTTTGAAGAAAATTTGTAGGGCTTTTTACTTTGCATTCAATGTGAAATATATGGGGTATTGTAATGTTTTGAAGAAAATTTGTAGGGCTTTTTATTTTGCATTCAATGTGAAATATATGGGGTATTGTAATGTTTTGAAGAAAATTTGTAACGTATTTGAAGTTTTCTTCTAGATAGTGTTAGCTACGAATTCTGAGCACTCGGGTGGATATATATGTCCAGGTGGAGGGCTTCGAGAAAAATAATTCAAAATATATTATAAGTCACATCCTATTTCAGGACACACAACACTTCATTTCTTAACCCTGCTACAACTTTCAACAAAATGCATTCTGGTGAATTTAATTTCGTAGTAATAAAAAAAAATTTTTTTTAAAGGATTTCATTTTATTTTATGCTATTGTATTTTTTATTTAAAAGTAATTTGGTGAAAAAATATGTCATGTAGTCACAAGGAAAAGACACACACAAAGTTTTCTTATAATTTTATCAATGTATAGAGATAAATGTTGTTTAATCAATGTTGAATATCAAGCAAATTAAAAATCCTTCAAGAATGAACATGAAAATAAAATTTGGACTATTATTTTCATCTTGGTTGTCATTCTCACAACGTTGTGGACTTCAGATGCATCTTTATGTCGAACTCGGGAATCTATATAGAATTTTGAACTGAAGCCTTTATTTGATCTATGGGGGTAGATTGCTCTCGTTACGTCAGCCACGAGCGGGTAAAAGTCTTAAGTAATTTTTATTTTATTTTAATTTAGTATCGCTTGTAATAAGTATTGAACCTTCACCCTCCAGAAGACTGTCCCTGAGAACTGATTGTAACTTAACACTTTTATCCGTTGCGCCATGTGGTCATGTATAGATTCCTGAGTTCGACAAGATGCACCTGAAGAAGGTGGTAGATTACAGCAGCAGAAACGTTGTGAGAATAACAACCAATATGAGATTAGTATTCTTAATAATCCAAATAATACAAATTATCAATCCTCATCTAAAAACTTCCGAGACATGAAAATAAAAGTTCTAATTTGCTCTTAATAATAAACGAAAAGTTTATTCTATAGAATTGAGTTAAAAATAAAAGTATGACCAATTCTTTTTTCTTGTTTTGTTTTTGCTATTTTTTCCAGAATTATTTCATTGCAGTTAAAAAAGTTAAATAAATTTGTATTTCAGTTTGCAATAAAAGCAGAAGATCCTTTACCGAAAACAACAGGAAAAGTTCTGAAAGCAGAAATTACGGAGAATTCCTGTTCAGGCGAGAGTATATTTAATCTTTCAAGTATTGAAGAATACAAAGGAAAAAATGTCCATTTTGAGCTGAAGTCATTTAAAGGTAATCAAACATTCATATATACTGTGTGTGTGTGTGTGTGTGTGTGTGTGTGTGTGTGTGTGTGTACTTATATGTGTACTACGGCAATTAAAATTAAACAAACAATTTCTGTACATCATTTAAGAATGATACCCTAACGTAACCTCTTTATTTTTGTTTCATTAATAATAATAATAATAATAATAATAATAATAATAATAATAATAATGATGATGATGATGATAATAATAATAAACGTTTTTAGAATTACATCCAAATAGTCTGAATAATACAAATAATACAAGTCATATGGATGTCTGAC
>OY744520.1:69804461-69836961 GCA_963556195.1 Sepiola atlantica | reverse complement strand
CCTCTTATGAATTTAAAAAAAACAACATTTCTTGCTACTAAATTGGTCTCTTTTAATAATTAACATTCATTTACTTACACCATGCTTTAGTAAACATAAAAAAAAATATTATAAATATCACAGTCGACTTTCTTTCCAAAGTCGTCTCTATTGCAAAAATATACGATTTATTTAATTAAACCAGAGTTTAGTAAAAGAAATATAAAAAAAAAATATTACAACTATCAAAATCGACTTCCATTTATATGTCGGCCTTTAAAAAAATAAATCAACTTTCGTACACAAAAAAACATATTGCCCTGATTCGTTTATTTAAGTGTCGACCAGAGGTAGCAACATCTACAGGCATTCTCTTTTTTCTTTCAACGACAGCATCAATTTCGGTTCGCTTTCGTCAATACTGCTTCCTTAACACGAAACTAGGTATTTTTTACAACGGGTTTATTAGTTTATGATAATAATTTCTTTCCAATGACCATATCACTTAGGGTTCTGTTTCGTCGAGAGTGTTTTCCTCATACGAAACTGGATGTTGGATTTAGAGATTGCCTCTTATTTAATGACTCATACAATGAAATTTATTAAAAAAAAACAATAATCAATCTGAATTTTGTTATTTATTTCCATGTACATAAATATCACAATAGTCAGCAGATCAATCAGTTTAAATTTAATTTTTTTGTTTTAATTCGATAATATCAGAATTTTGTTTTGATCTGATAGTATTAGACTGTTGTTTTGATCCAGTAATATTATATTTTTATCCGATAATAGCAGAATTCTGCTTTGTTCCAATAATATAAGAATTTTTTGATCTGATAATAGCAAAATTCTGTTTTGATCCAATTATATCATAATTCTGTTTTAATTGGATAATATCAACATTTTGTTTTGATCTGATACTATGATAATTTATTTTAATGTATTTTCAGATGAGACACTGAAGATTGTAGTTTCAGTAAAGGATATCAATGATCATCCCCCTCGTTTCCAATCTCCCAGCCTTTTCTACAGCATTCCAGTCACAGCTCAATTCTTCTACCGTGTCGGAAAAATAAAAGTAAGTAAAATGTTAACATTTGCATTAAATCAGAATAGAGCTGCATACAAAAACATTTTTAATGAAAGAAGTCATGTGATGATATAGCATAGTTATCAAATTAAGCATTATGCATCGTTGGGAAGGACAAGATTTCACCCAACAGATCACAAGAACAATTTAGTGTGGATTAGTCTAGCACGAAGCCTGTAGCACATTTCAGGGCCAGGTCTATTAAAAAAGACAACTGTAGTCTTAACAACGTGAAAACTAAGTTAAAAAATGCACATATTCATTCAAATAGTCAAAATATATTCACATTTATATTCATAATATCACTTTAAGAGATAAAAAGAAATGACATATAATTAAACTTATGGATGATAATTTTTACATTTAACATTGTTGAACTTTTTTACGATATTAAGAATGTCAATCTCACACAAAAGTTCATGTTCAGTGTTTATTTTAAGTTATTTAGTCTGTTTTGTAAATTTTTGCTTCTCTGTTCATTCTGGATGCTTGTGGCAGATCGATGAGACGAGCGGGCATTGAGGAAAAGGCTAGCCTGTTTAGCTACCCCTTTTCTTTCTAGGTTCGTTCGGCTTACTCTCTCTTACTCTCTCCCTTTCTTTCTTTGTTTGACCCTTCTTCGCCTCTGAAGGGAGAAACTCGTGAAGTCTCGCAGAATCACGTTGGCCGAAGGATTTCGGCCAGCTTGACCACGCGAGATTTGAAGTCGATAAAAGAACACGTTTTCCTTTCCTCTTCCTCTTTTTCCCTTCAGCGTTTTGGGAAGAACGCACCAAGAACTCTCGGCGATTCCCCCCCCCCACCAGCTCGAACGAGCTGTGGAGGGTGGGGGAGAAAAAGGTAATCTTATTCACATCTTTCAATTTGACGAACATTTCTTCACACATGATCCATTACAAATTAGCCACACAAAAGACATTCACATGCTCGCATATATACAATCACAAGTACGAATCTAAGAACTCTTTAAAATGTTTCAAATAGTAAATAAATTGTTTTGTTACTAAAATGTTATTCCTTTCCTTTTGTTATTAACCATTATAAAAGGCCTATTCGTATATGTATATAGCTTCATCATTCCTTCGCTTTCTGTAAGGTAAGTTTAAATAATGTTTTCTTCCTTTATCTTGGTTGTCTTAAACTGTTTTATTTAATCCCCACGTGGTCCGATGGTGGAAACTAAACAGTGAGATGACATGCCGTTATAAAGACATCTATCACACTACCTATGGCTGGGGGATTCATAATCGCAAAACCATTTGTCCGAAATCCTTCGCGACTGTGGTTAAAATCCCAAAACCCTTTGTTCTTCTTTTGAATCTCCCGCCATAAACACACTTCCACCCCGGCCATAATTGGTGATCTCTCCGACGTTAACACGCTAACTAAATCCTTCTACGATAACATAAATACAAATCCTTCTGATTAAATTTTAAGATACAAATAAAAAAATTAAAAAAAAGATAACCATTTCTAAACTTAAAGACAAACAAATAAATTTAAATATTAATCTTATTTAGCGAAGGAAACTTAGAATAGAATACGGCAGTAAGTTAAACAAAAATTCATATACGAAGAAAATACAAGTCTACGAACTTAACAAAAAAAAAAAATGAGCGTCTCACATCACAAAAAAAAAAAAATCTCTTTCAACAAAAAAAATGAGCGTCTCACATCACAAAAAAAAAAATCTCTTTCAACAAAAAAAAAATCCTTTTCATAAAAAAATACAACAAAATTCCTTTCAACAAAAAAAAAATCCTTTTCATGAAACAATCAACAAAATTTCTTTCAACAAAAAAAAAAATCCTTTTTCATAGAACAAACAAAATCCCTGTCAACAAAAAAAAAATCCTTTTCACGAAGCAACGCAAGGAAGGAAAATCTTGAAAAACAAAAATCATTTCTAACGAAAAGAACAAGAATCTTTTTACAAAAAAAAACTTCTTTCACAAAACAAATTTTAACGAAACAAACAAACAAAAAAAACATTTTTAACGAAAAGAACGAGAATCTTTTTACAAAAAAAAAAGAACTTCTTTCACACAAAAAAAAAAACAAAAAAAAAAACAAAAAAAAATTTTAACGAAACAAACAAAAAAAACATCCTTTCACTGAACAACAACAAAAAAAAAAGCGCTTTTCGCGAGACAAGGAGAGATGGGTCTAAAAAAAAAACAGGAATCTTCCCACATGGCGCAAATATACCGAACAATGAAAAATTCCCGCCAAACGCCATTTAAAAAAAAAAAAATGGAGCTACAATAGGCCAATAGAAAAAAAAAAAAAAAAAATTTTTTTTTAATGAAAAATTGACGACGTCAACCAAAAAATAATAATAATAATAATAATGATCTTATCAGTCGAGGAACAATGGAAGCAACAAAAGGCGCCAAGCGTTGAATCTCCCAAGCCAAATACAGCTTCGTGTGAGAAATCTACAACCTGAGAAAATTTGTATCAGCTAAAGAATACTTACATGAACGCGACCAAATTTCAACGCAAGCCTAAAGATTGTTTCCTAAAAATACCCAGCTTCGTCTAGAGACATTTCTTTCTCCTGATATTTCCTCAGCCCAAGAATCTCTAGGTGAACGCTAAGTTCCAGCAGAAAAATACACATCCGAAAACTAAAACTACAAACAATACCAGCTTCGCGTGGCGGAAAATCCCAATGTGCACAAAAATTAAAATTTCGCCCGCGAACGCTAATTTTGCTGGAACACCCATATAACTTCGGCTTCATCCATCCCGGAATGAACGCTAAATCCTCGCTGATAAAGATGGTTGTTATATATAAATAAATAAATAAATAAAAGTAAAATTGAAATAGGGTAGTGTCTATCGGGTAAGCTCCGCTTACTGGTGGGGGACTATTGTGGCAGATCGATGAGACGAGCGGGCATTGAGGAAAAGGCTAGCCTGTTTAGCTACCCCTTTTCTTTCTAGGTTCGTTCGGCTTACTCTCTCTTACTCTCTCCCTTTCTTTCTTTGTTTGACCCTTCTTCGCCTCTGAAGGGAGAAACTCGTGAAGTCTCGCAGAATCACGTTGGCCGAAGGATTTCGGCCAGCTTGACCACGCGAGATTTGAAGTCGATAAAAGAACACGTTTTCCTTTCCTCTTCCTCTTTTTCCCCTCAGCGTTTTGGGAAGAACGCACCAAGAACTCTCGGCGATTCCCCCCACCCCCCCCCCACCAGCTCGAACGAGCTGTGGAGGGTGGGGGAGAAAAAGGTAATCTTATTCACATCTTTCAATTTGACGAACATTTCTTCACACATGATCCATTACAAATTAGCCACACAAAAGACATTCACATGCTCGCATATATACAATCACAAGTACGAATCTAAGAACTCTTTAAAATGTTTCAAATAGTAAATAAATTGTTTTGTTACTAAAATGTTATTCCTTTCCTTTTGTTATTAACCATTATAAAAGGCCTATTCGTATATGTATATAGCTTCATCATTCCTTCGCTTTCTGTAAGGTAAGTTTAAATAATGTTTTCTTCCTTTATCTTGGTTGTCTTAAACTGTTTTATTTAATCCCCACGTGGTCCGATGGTGGAAACTAAACAGTGAGATGACATGCCGTTATAAAGGCATCTATCACACTACCTATGGCTGGGGGATTCATAATCGCAAAACCATTTGTCCGAAATCCTTCGCGACTGTGGTTAAAATCCCAAAACCCTTTGTTCTTCTTTTGAATCTCCCGCCATAAACACACTTCCACCCCGGCCATATGCTCTTCAACCCTGTAAAAGATCTTTCTCCAAATCAATCGCTCACAATTAGTGATAGATTCATAGAACGATTTCTACATTTGAACAATTGACTCTAAACTATGATTTTTGTCTGTTAATAAAATATAGAATTTCAATTTCACAGCGTCTTTTAGTGAATCCATGATAGATGCGATGTTAGTTTTGGGTAATGCTGACAAGTGAACCAAATTTTGATCAAGACAATCGTATAAATCGTCAGGATATAATGGAACAAAATTACCTTTTTTAGAATGCAAGGTCCTTGAAAGTGCAAGCCCTGCGGCGACCATAACATTTACCAATATACTAATTCGACACTGCAAGTATTGAAAGAGGGGGAGAGAACTAGTGTCTCCATTGTTAAACTGGGTGTCAAATATCGACTAATATTTTGTCTAGTTGCCGGTTTCACTAATAGTTATGCTCCATTAATTTACAGTTTTAGATATCTAATAAATTGTTTTTAGACAAACGGTACATAAAAGAAAACGAATAAAGGGAACAGAATTTTTTCTGATATAGACAAAAGGACAAAGAGATTTTTTTAATTCTTGTTGAATATTGATATTGAATTGCTAGATAGTGAAAGGGGAGGGGGCCTGAAAGATAGCAACGTTTCTTATTGGTTCAGATCACGCGTTAGAAGAGAAGACATTTTTGAAATAGTCAGTAGTTAAAGTAAGTAGTTGGTGTTTAGATGCAGTGACCTGTAGACGCTCATGTGGGCCATCTGCAAGGACACTTGGAAAAGGAAAAGGTAATGGAAACTTTTTTAGAAATATATGATGCAACTAACCATCCCAGCCGGAGATGGTGGTTTGCAGAATTAAATAAATTAATATGAATATTTAACATATTCATTATTCATCTCAAGTCAGTTTCCAGCTACAAAAAGAAAGGGAACAAGAATGCTCAGTGCTCAGTGTTCAGATACCTGATGGAACCACTGAGACGATGACTTGATGCATTCTAATTTGTTGATGTGATCATAATAGACTTTTTGATTGTCTGAGTGGTTTAATTTGTGAAGTGTTTCATAGCATAATAACCATTTGCTTATAATATTATATTCATTAGAAATTAACAATTCAAATCATCTTAATCTATTCAACTCATACCTTGTTTCCTCATCGGTCACTGTGCATGCATATGTGTTTTGATCCTCCTGAACTGAGGACAGACTCACAGCTGCAACAAAGCTATCTCAGGCTTATAACGTTATTTATTTAATTAAATAATCAGCCATAACATCTTTGAAAGAGGAATGATTTATTCATCTCAGTATGTTGGTCGTCAATCTGAGTTGCAAGTCAAAGAGGGAGCAAGAAGAAGAAAGCAAACAAAAGAGAGAGAGAGTCAATCCCTTATTTTAAGCACATGGCTTGATTATTGTAACGATTTGTCAGATTATCTTTAAACACATCTGGTCTCTTCGAACTTCTACATAAGACTCCCTGAAAGATAAACGCTACTCTTTCAAATGACCGCCTGATGTCACTTCTGTCTAAGTTTTACAACTTCCAATTTTCATGAAAACCATGCTTGTTTCACAAAAGGTCACTTCCATAACCTATTTTTTTATCTCTTATTTAGTTTATATCCTATTTACGATTTTATGCGAGGCCCCCTGCACAACAAATATTTAGTTAAAATTGTTACTAGCAAAGATAGCCACCAATATTTAACAGAAGGAAGTAAAAGTAATTCGCATGTGTTGATATATACGTGGATAGAACAGTATTATTTTGTTATATTTAAAATGTATTATTAGTATACTAGCGGTATTCACTGACATTGCACATGAAGAGATATACTGCTGGTCGGAATGTTTCTTAGGAAAACATAATCTTAAATATTTATATCTTAAATGTTTACAATTTTTCCTTCGAAAGAAAAGTTAAAAATAACATTTTGTTATAGTACCATACCTATAAAGGACTTTCGACTCTTCCATTCACAATAAATACTGGAAGCATATGCTTCTCAGTGTTGCCGATCAACCCCAGCCCGATCAGTCTGTCATTAACTTCGGTTGATTGAGGACTTCAGGATAGGGTAATACCAGTCAAAGATTCGTTCTTGACAATCAGTCCGGCAGGAACTGGGCCATTTCGATGGCCTTTTATCTGTCGGGCTGAGGTATTCGGTCCTGGGTTGTCCTAGGAAGTGCACCCTCCTAGGCTTTGCCTCCCCTCTTTTCGGTGAAGTAAGTTTATTGCTTACTGCCTGAGGCGTCCTGACTGCGACATGCCGACAGGGTTGCCCAGGCTATTTTTGATAGGCCAGAGTGATCTTCCTTTAGGGGCGCTGGCTTGATTCTTCCCCCACCTTCCGACCTTGTGTAACATATTCCTGTGGTGGGAAGGAATTAAATACCTGAGGACAACCCCAGTCTTTTGACTGGGTAACGCCAGTTTAGGATTCGTTCTCGACAATCAGTCCGGCAGGAACTTGGCCATTTCGATGACCTTTTATCTGTCGGGCTGAGGAGTTGAGACCTAGGTAGTCCTAGGAGGTGAATTCTCCCAGGCCTGGCTTTCCTTCTTTGGGGTGGAGCAAATTAATTGCTTACTGCCTGAGGTGCCCTGACTGGGGAATTCTGACCGGGCTACCCAGGCTATTTTTGATAGGCCACAGTGCTCTTTCTTACGGCTTGACTCTCCCTCACCTTCCGACTTTTTGCTACATATTCCTGCAGTGGGAAGGAATTAAAACCTGAGTAAACCCCAGTCTATACTGGTAGTCAAGACTGACGTACCACTACTTTTGTTTCTCTGTTGTATTATATTTTTCTTCAATATACTTGTTTTCTCTAAACCCCGTGTTTGTCTTTTCATTCCGGCCCTAAACATGTCCACAACACATTTGTAATATGAAGTCAAGTAATAAAAAAACTGTTAGCATGGTGGTGTTTTGAAATAAAAGTCATTTCATAAGTAACAAATCGAAATCGAGGTGAAAATTTGAAAATCTTTTAAAAAAAAACTACTTGACGCTGCATTTCTTACAGACAGCTGTAAAAGGCAAATGGCTTTAACGAGTCGAAACGAATTTGTTTTTATTCTAAATCTTCAAAATACCAATAAAAATATTTATTTAAATGTTTAAACCTTTTTTAATACATTCTTCACTGAGATATTATTTGTTTGATTTTATTTTGATTTTATTAAACGAAGAAAATCTATTTTAAAAAAATGAATTTCGTTTCTTTACGTTCTAATATATTTCAGTTATTTTATGGACCTAACCGATAATCGCCCCTCGTGACCCCAAAATGGAATCAAAAGAAAATTTCAATGGTGTCTTTAGATTCTGTGAAAAATGTAACTCTTATTTAACTTATTTGAATGTTCTGTTAACATTTTATTTATCTTCCTCCCACAAGGTAAGATGTGACACAAGGTCGGGAAAGTGGAATTTGAAAAGCCAGCGCCCGAGAAAGTGAGCACGCTGCCTTACAAAAAATGCCTGGGCAGCCCCGTCGGCATTCCCTGGTAAGGGCGCCTCAGGCAGTAAGCAATAAACTCACTCCTCCCCAAAGAGGGGAGGCAAAGCCTGGGAGGGTGGACCTCCTAGAACTGCACAGGACAAACCCACAGATCGGCGTCATCAA
Source organism: Sepiola atlantica (assembly GCA_963556195.1). Taxonomy (NCBI): domain Eukaryota; kingdom Metazoa; phylum Mollusca; class Cephalopoda; order Sepiida; family Sepiolidae; genus Sepiola; species Sepiola atlantica. The sequence continues at coordinate 69,828,507 of OY744520.1, read as the reverse complement.
GACCCGAAGGCCAAGACGGTACCAGTCTATGGGGTGTAGTATCCATCGGAACAGATGACACCAAGAACAATAAGAACAAGTTTGTCTGTTATAAAAATCAAGATCAAAGTGTAGTATCCATCGGAACAGATGCTACACTTTGATCTTGATTTTTATAACAGACAAACTTGTTCTTATTGTTCTTGGTGTCATCCATCAGTTTATGGTGAAACATAAACACACAAACATTGACTTTTAAATATAAAAGATGATAAAATGATAAGATTAAAACCTATTTTCCTTAATTAACCGTGGAATTTCCATGGGCCTTGCTTGGAAATAATGAAATCTGTTTCATCGCTGTAGGTGATTGATGAGGATGCTGGTGAAAATGCAATCTCCAAGTTCAGCATTGGTGGAGAGGATCACGGTTTGTTTTATATCAACCCCTCATCAGGTGAACTGCATATCCTGTTCGAGGCAGCAGAAAAGATAGAAACCAAATTCAACTTGGAAGTAACAGCTGTCGATCAAAATGGTAACGGTCTGGTAGGAAAAGCACCCTTAAAAGTAAGTGTTGCATAGGCCCTAAATGGGCACTTTTGTTGTCGATTGTTTCACTTGCTCCCTTGTGGTCTGGAGGGGGGTGACATTTTTTTTCTGGCCAGTAACAAAGAGTATTGATTTACTCCTCTTCAGGAGTTAGGCACAAGGACAGTTTTTATCTTACTCCCACAAGTAAGATGTGACCCAAGGTTGGGTTGGGAAAGTGGGGTTTAAAAATTGCCTGGGCAGCCCCGTCCGGCATTCCCCGGTAGGGGCGCCTCAGGCAGTAAGCAATAAACTTACTCCTCCCCAAAGAGGGGAGGCGAAGCCTGGGAGGGTGGACCTCCTAGAACTACACAGGACAGACCCATAGACCGGCGTAAATCAAGCCCCGAAGGCCAAGACACTGGAACTTTTGATCACACACGTGGAAGAATAAGAAATGACGGTAGTTCGGTATTTACTATATATTTTATTTATTTACCTATTGGATCCATTTCTTAACTAAAGAGTTTTTTTGTTTTTTTACTTTTATTCACTGAAACCAAAAATATTGTCACTAAAGTGTAAAGGGTTATTGTGGTAAGAGCCAGATTTATAGGAGGGGCAACCTGGGTGGGGTGTTCGGCAGCAAGATATTTGTTCACATTACATTTAATTTTCTGTATGTTGGTACAGTCGAAGAAACAGTGAGAAGGATAGTAATTTCAAAGACAAGCGGTCTGAGGAAAGAAGCTATCAGAATAGAAAATCTTTCAACATCTAGGGATCTCTACAGTGAAGGGGTGGGATTTTGCTTCTAGTCGAGTGGGTCAGGAGTATTTTCGTTTAGAGGGTACAAATGCAGTTTGGTTATATCATCAGGTCTAAACACTACTATTTATTCTGATTATACATTTCTAGGCTGCCATTGTTAGCATTCTTTACCCTAAGATGTTCCATGGTGTGGTTTAATCTATCAGCTACCCTTCATTATGGGCGTGTTGGAACCAGAGTAATCTTTTTTTTGAGAGAAATCGTTTTCTAGGCTAGAGTTATGCCCCATGGTAAAAAAAGAAAGCTTAAATACCCTTTGTGAAAAAGTGTAGACCCCGAATCTTAAAGGAATTCACATACCAACATATGGTCAAGAATTAAAACCAGATTTCTTCCTCATTTGCTGACCAGACGTGCTTTGGGGCATTCCCTCTAACAGAAAACATGCTACAAGAAAATGTAAGTATTCACATTACCTTTGTACATGAATACCATGTGCATTTTCATTGTATGTGAACAATGTATTTCTGTATGTCATTTTGATGTCTTACTTGTCTCGGTTATTGTCTGTATAATTTGTCATAGACAACCTATTAATAAATGAAATGTTTTTGTCTGCTACGGCTTTTTAATTATCTTTTATTTTCTGACATGTGCATTATTGCCGCCGTAATACACAAGGAATTTTAGTAGCACCCTACATGCTCAGAGAATTAATTTAAATTCTTTACCCACATGTTGCTAATCTTGATAAAATAGAGTATCAAACATCCCAAGTTAACAGACCCCCATTAACTCTAAGTTCAATGGCTACCATTCGTACTCAATACCTTAAGCAAACACAACCGAATATATTACATAAGTCTACAAGAATTGCAGATGTTTCTTTAGAATCACTCCACTATGAAAAAGAAAACGCCTAATTATTTTTTTAAATAGTCCAATTTTTGTTGTTGGCATTCCAATAGTCAAGATTTCTTAGAATCAGGCTGTATTTCGATTACAAATAAGTAGTTTTTATTATATATTAATCAAAATTGTTACTTTTTACTCAATAAAAATGTTACTTATTACTCAATAATATTACAGATTTACAGCCATGTTGTTTGTGAATGCATTCATCTGCAGTGGCACAAAAACGGCTACTATTTTCATGTTTGGCTGCTTCATGAACCGATATTTTGTAGATTTTATTAAAATTCAATTATTCAATATTTTTTGTAAAATTCCGTAATTTATTAAAATACAAATAATTTTCCACAATTTTTTATAATTATTTTCTCATTAAGTTTTTTCAATAAATTATTGTAAATTTTCTCATTTGTTTTTATGGTCATTTTATATTTACAAAATAAAATAAAATAAAATATAATTTATTGGCAAAAATAGACAAGTGCAACAAGCCATGAAAAGAAATAGGTAAAAAAATATTTACATCCACATACAGTCTGAATGTTTGTCGAAGACCACTTTAAACCTGGATATGATAATTGTCATGACCTCCCCTGGCAGGTTGTTCCATGGATCAGAAACACAGACAAAGAATGCTGCCTTCCTTTTATTCAGACAAAAACGATGGTGATACACCTTTTGCGGGATGAAACACTCCTCAAAAGATAGATTTAAATTTGTGTTTATAATGTTGTATGCCAGATCCAGGTCTTCTCATATTCTCCGCATTCAGTCACAGAAACTAGGTACTCATGATTTCTGGAAAATCTACAATAGTGTGGTGAACAATGGACAATCAACAATTCCCCCGTTATCAAACCACAATGATGTCGTTTACCCAGCGTTTCACCTTAAACTCAACTTTGAACTCAGCAAACCATCCCCTCCCTAAATTCCTATTGCGGACTGAAACCACACTTGAAAACCTGCTCACGTCAGGGTCATCATAAAAACCTCGACATCTTTAAAGCTTCTGGGCCTGATCTTATATCGGTAATAGTAATAAAGAAATGCTCTGCTGAACTGGCCGCTGTCCTCTCCAAACTCTACAATAAATGCCTTGCTGAATCTTGCTTCCCTGATTGCTGGAAATTTGCCTCTGTGGTACCAGTATTCAAGAATTCTGGAAATAGAACTAATAATCAGTCTACTCCCGATCTTTGTTAAAATCTTTGAATCATTAATCAATCTAGTGATAGTCGGGTACCTAGTTAATGCTAGACTTTTTTCTGACCGCCAGTATAAATTTAGACCAGCACGATCTACTAACTGTCATCTCTGAACACATATACCATACACTGGATAAGGCAGGTGAAGCTAGAGCAGTAGCACTTGATATATCCAAGGCCTTTGACAAGGTATGGCATAAAGGGCTTCTCCTGAAAATTCACTCATATAGTATTACTGAGCAAATATTTAATATAATTAGATCCTTCCTAACCAAAAGAAAGATCCAGGTTGTCTCCGATGGCCGTTCATCTAAGCAACATGACATAAATGCTGGTGTACCCCAGGAATCCACTCTTGGACCTTTATTGTTCCTGATTTTCCTATACGACCTCCCTGATGACATCGAGTCTGAGATAGGTATATTTGCGGACGACACCACGCTCTATTCTCGTCATGTGGGCAAAACGGACATGTACATATCTGAGGCAATGGCTGAATCCTTAGAAAATGACCTCCAGTCTGTAGTGGATTGGGGTCATAAATGGTTGGTAACTTTTAATGACACAAAGACAAAGCTCATTTCCTTCAATAACTACAAGAAACCTCTTCAACTACCGATTGCCATGGCAAATAACACCCTACCTGAGAGTTCAACATTCAAACTATTCGGCCTAACATTCACAGGTAACATGAATTGGAACAAATATATTGAAGACATTACCAAGACTGCTGCAAAGAAGGTGGGTTCCTTCTACTGTGCTAGTAAACTCCTCACACCTGCCATTACCCTGTATCTCTACAAAGCCACTATCCGCCAATGCATGGAGTATTATTGCCACATCTGGGCTGGTGCATCATCTACTAGTCTCTCTCTCCTTGACAAGGTCCAAAAAAGAGTCGCCAACCTAATAGCTCCCTCACTATCGACCAAGCTTCAGCCCCTGTCCTATCACTGTAATGTTGCATATGTGTGCTTGTTTTACAAATACTTCAATGGATTGTGCTCCGATGAACTAGCTGCTCTAGTGTCCCCTCGACGTAAATACACTAGAACAACCCGACAATCAGCTAAATCACATCCATTCACTGTGGAGGTCCCCAGATGCCGGAGAACCTTCTCCCTCAATAGCTTCTTTCCTCGTGTTGCCGGCCTCTGGAACTCTCTCTCTCTCTCTCTCTCTCTCTCTCTCTCTCTCTCTCTGCTCCATGTTTCCACGATTGTACCGACATGCAGAAGTTTAAAACTAATGCAAACAGACATCTCGCTGCACAGCTCCTAACTTAGGATGACACCCAAAACCTACACCCTAATTCTCAGTAGTCCCTTTGGGGTGAAATATCTTCAAAAAAAAAAAAAAATACATAATCCTATTTCAACATTATTTTTAAAATATATTTAAATAGATATTTGAATAGACGTTCAAAATCTGTTTCATTATTTTTTCTCTTTGTTTCTACCTTTTTTTCTATACCATATCAACCCAACCTCAAGTAAGATCAGATTCTTTAAAAATCTCATCTGAAAGCTCCGAATACTGTCCATGCAGTGCATTCTTTATACCATAAACACGAAATCAGTCAATATTATTTTACACACTATAAACGCAAGATAGATTCTTGTCATTCTCTGGCAACATGTTTCTCATAGTATAAAAATGATCATCTTGGAAATAAAAGAGTGGCGTTTTCTTACTTCCAAAAATGAAGTTACTTGAGTCCTTATTTACTTACTTCCCCACGAGGCCAAAGTTAAACACAAGGTTGGTTTTTAATAAGAGCCAAATTCAGTTCCCCCTAAAATGGGCACACTTAATTAGGATAAAAAATACCTGTATAGTCCTGTCGGCACTCTCTTTAGGATGAGAGTATCTCAGGAAACAGACAATAAACTCATCCCCCACTGAAAAGAGAAGGTAATGCCTGGGAAGATGGCCTCCTGAGACAGAACAGATACTACACTTTCATCTTAGCCAAAAAGCCGGATTTGTTTACCTCCCTCCCACAGTGACAATGTAAGACACAGGGTAATTTATAGAAGGAATACAGCTCCCTAAAAAGGGGCACTCCGACTCGGCTTCAAAAATAGCCTGCTTGATCAGATGACAGGCAATAGACCCATCCCCCTTAGAAAGGAAGAGCTGAAAGGCAATAAACCTTTTGCTGCCTTCGAAAGGAGAAAGTGATGCCTGGGAGGATGACCTCCTCAGACCGAGCAGATACTATACTTTGATCTGTAAGTCATTTGAGTCTTTAAAAAACGTCACTTATATTTTAGGTTGTGATATACGACAGTCAGTTCAATCTGGAAATAAATGTCGACAAGCCAGTGGATTTTGTGGAAAAAATTATGGACTCTTTTATTGGGTAAGTTTGTTTTATTTTAATCTTCATTCATTTTAAGGATTTTAATTAATAAATCTTGAATGTCGTAATAGCTGGAACCACAACCTTCTCTATAAATCTACTAAGCCTGACAAAGACTCTCTCTCTCTCTCTCTCTCTCTCCCTCCCTCCCTCCCTTTATCTTTATGTCTGTACGCTTATATGCTGTCAGTATGTCTTTTTGTCCTTTCTGTCTGTCTCTTCTCATCCTCCCCCCCCCTCTCTCTCTCTCTCTCTCTCTCTGTCTCTCTCTCTCTCTCTTTTTCTCACCTTCATCCATTGCCCCATGTGCCCCAAGTTCAACAAAGTGTACCTGAAGGAGGTCGGAGTTTACATCGGCCGAAAACTTGTGAGAATAACATCCAAGATGAGAACAGTAGTCTGAATAATCCAAATTATCAGTCGTCATCTGAAAATTCCAAGACATAATAGATGGTTGAGATCCAAATATGCTGATTATCACACACTGTAGCCAGTTCTCTCTGAAAACTCTTTTAAAAACGCCATGTTGAAAACTCCTGCTTAGAATTTTTCTCTAATTTTTCTCTAATTTTTATTTATTGATTTTTTCCCCAGAAATTTAAGTCAGATTCTTGGATTTAAGATTATGGTTGACCAAGTTCAAGTTCATCAAGACTCATCCAGACATCTTGATCTTCAAGGGTAAGTTGCAATTTACTTTTTAAGAGCTTTCATAATTATTCATCTATCTATATACTATTAAAAAGTTATAGTGTTTTTGGAGTTTGTCTGTTCGTACACAAATAGAAACATGTGATTGGTTGATAAAAAAGCAATAAGCAGAGTACACATTACTAAGGCAGTAGTTTTTATGATGTCAAATCGTTAAAACACTGAAAACTAAATGCGAGTTTTTTTTACACTTGCCATACCCGAGTTCGAATCTCACATAAGTTTAAAGATTTTTTAAAGCTAGATACGTGCTTTATAAATTAAAAAAATTAACATAACATAAAAAAAAACATTGCATGAGAGTTTTTTTAAAACTAAGTGACCTTTTGTTTTGATAATCCACATCTTCGAAAAGGGACTCAGACTCAATTCAGATGGCTATATTGTTGGCAAGCGATAGATGGAGAGAATAGCTGTGGAAGGCAATACGTGTGGCAGCAGGACTCAGCTCCGTGTCACACCTCCAGGTAAACCTGAAAGTGGCTGTTTGAGAAGTTCCACCAGTCTCAACATCTGCCTCCCCCCTCCCCCAACTCGCCAAATTGTAATCTCATGGATTAATATGCACGGGCCACAATTGAGAAAGATACCAACTGTACTGCCTGCAACGGGCTAATTGCTAAGATCAAACTGGTGTTTAGGTGTCTCTTGAAAGACTCTGTGAAGGCCGTGTGCTTCAGGTTCAGGTCCCGCCTGGAGTCCGTGGGCAGCTTCTTTGAGAGAGCTGTATTCGGCAAAATATTCTCTAAGAGACACACTTTTAATTTTGAGAATACATTAATGATTAGCGTTTTTTCCTTCCTTTCCAAAATGTATCAAATTTGTCTCAAACACCCTGCAGCATCATCATCATCATTTCTGGCCAGGTCTTTATTTATCACCCTTACTCCCAAGTTCATTTTTATCACTTCCTCCCATGTCTTCCTTGGCCTTCCCCTGTGAACTGGACCCGCTACCTTAACTGTTCTACATCTAGTAACCGAAGAACTCTCATCCATTCTTTCAACATGGCCATACAAACGAAGTTTACTCTTCTTCACATCTTTCTATATTGTCCAGATTTAATCTTCCTCTGAGATCATCAGAAGCCTGTCTTTAAGACTCACATTACACATTCATCATATCATTCTCATATCATTTCTCTCCATGCAATGCATGTCCTCAACCCTCACTGGTCAGGTTTCACTTCCATACATGATCACACTGTATCTAATGAAGTATATTAATATATTCAGTTCATGCAAAAGAAGAATATAAAATTTTCCTTATGATCTTCTAGTTTTTGTCATTTTCATCTTTGTATTAATTTCGCTTTTCAGGAGTGATATTTTATTCCATGCCCTCGACATAAAAAACAACAATATGGTTTCCGAAGAAACGGTTGCTGCGTAAGTTTCTTTTCATATCTTCCATTAAATAAGAACATAGACCTGATTTTTAAAATAAAAGGCTAATATGCATTGCAATATTTTGTTTATTTATTGTTTATAATAAAGCTAGATGATGATTATGACGTTTTCATTGGTGAGGGGACAGGCACGTGTTGGGCGGGGGAATACTTTATCGACATGTCTATATACATAAATATTGTAGATGAGGAAGCATAATAATGTAGGACCCAGGGAGTTGATTAGCTTACCAGGTAAACGAAATAAAGTGTCGTCGTCTTTTTTCAAGACAATTTCCAGCCACAAGGGCGAGATCCAACATCGCGTTTTTAGACAAGGTACACGTGGTATCCTGAAAAACCCAAACATTCACCTGAGAATTTGCAACAATGGCGTTGAAACACATTTACAACAAAACCATGGAAGTGTTTTTGAGGTGATCAAACAAGTTGAAGATTAGGGGTTCGAGTGTTTTGCCTTGTAGAGAGAAATCACCTTGATGTTAGTACAGGAAGATGTAAATAAAAAAAGGCAGGTATTAACAATGACGCAAGAATACCCATCCCAAGGTGGGTAAAATTAATTTCCTGGACAGAAAAGTTTTACACCACTTTGATGTCCTCTTACGATGGTTGAAATCAAAATATAATGCTACTAAACCTTACATCTAGAATCATTATTCTAATTTTAACCAAAATCTATTACATGATTTTGATCCTAGAAAACATCTCAAATTTAAAACTTAAGTTTAAAGGGTCTTAAGAAGAAATTGAAATCCAGGGAATCTTGCTTCATAGATGTCTAATGACTATGGATCAAATTTAAGGTAAATCTGAAAAATTTGAAGTTTAAAATGGGAGTCTGTGCCCATATTATGGTCCCTGTTTACAAAGGGTTTTTACCACCTTTGCATAAAACTAAATTAAACTAAATATAGCCCACAATTACCCACCATCAAGCCTAACAGTTGTGTTCAAAAATTCATAATGATAGGTTAATTAGTTTAAAGTGTATCCAGTACATACAAATATATAAACATATACACAAACCTAACTTTATATATATATATATATATATATATATACCGCATTTATGGAAGGTTTCTTAAAGAAAAATAGGCATTGTTTTTTAATAAAGTCTCTTGAAAAGCAAAAGTCACTGAAAAAGATTTCGTTTTTATGAAAGTGTGTGGGCATGTTCTATCATAGCAAAACACAGAAGAGTTCTATAGATATATGCGTGTATATGCGTAAATATTTTAAGGAAAAAAGAAAGGTGAACTATTTATGAGTCCTAATTTATTTGCTTCCTCACGACGTCGGGTTTTAATGTAGGGAAAATCTAGCTCCCCAAAAGGGGGCACTCTGGATTAGGACAAAAATAAAAATTGCCTCAATCTAGAAGAATTACTCTTTCATTGACTGAGGACAGAAAAAATCAGAACTGATACTACACTTTGCTCCTAACCATAAGAACAAGGTATCTATTCTAATAAAAAAATAATTAGGCATAAGGCCAAAATAAATTGGGAGGGGGGGGGAGCATATTATATGGTCTAATTCTAAACTAGACTTTATCACCTCAATACCACATTTACACTATGAACTAAACTGCTTGAAATATCCCCAACGAAATATCCCTCAATGTTTTTAGAATAATTTTAGCCAAAAGGCGAAGGAACCGGTATGGGTCAGTTGATGGGAAAACGCCGAGCTTTGAAGTGAGAGATCGGGAGCATTTATTGAAATAGACAAGCTCGTCAGATTCCTCTTTCCTGAATTGAAATAGAATCTATTTCGAGATTGAATCAAAATTACTTTTGTATTTAGGCGTGAACAGTTTTGATTGGGTTTAAATAACTTATTTCGTATCAATTTATTTATACTAGAAAGCTGCGCAGATCCCCTTGCGTACACATCATCTTACAACGCACTTTTCTCAAACATCGCACGGTGAACACCCGGTTCTCTGTATTGTTTATTTAGTAACGCTACATGTTTTCACTTAGTTATTGTTTGAAGACAATGGCTCAAAGCTCATTTAACACCTGGACATAAATACAGTATTAGTGCAAGTAATTGCGATGGAAACTTGAATACTAGTAAACAATATATCACACACACACACCACACACACACACACACACACATTTCTAAAGTTGCGCTAAAATGTCAATTAGCTTTATCTTATTAAATTATTAGCGGTATTTACCCGGCATTGCCCGTGTGGAGATATAGTACTGGTTGGAATATTTCTTAGGAAAAACTAATTTCAATTATATAGTCATGCTTACAATTTTTGCCTTGGAAGAAAAGTTAAAACTAACATTTGCAATATGAGGTCAAGTAATAAAAAAATTGTTAGCGCGATGATGTTCTTACAAAACTGCTTTTTGGTGCTGCGTTTCTTACAGACAGCTGCAAAACGGCAAACGGTTTTAACGAATAAAAAAAAATAGTTAAATTATTTTAAATCTTAAAAATATCAATAAAAATTATTATTTAAATATTTAAACCTCTTTTTAAATACATTTTTCATTGAGATATTCTTTGTTTAATCTTCATTTTGTTTTATGAAACAAAGAAAACCTACTTTAAAAAAAATGAATTTAGCTTCTTTATATTTTAATATATATTAGTTATTTTATGGACCTAACCGATAATTGACCCCAGTGATCCTCGATGGAAAATTTTCAATGGTGTCTTTAGATTCTGTGAAAGATTAAACCCTTACTGAAACTTATTTGAATGTTCTAACTGTTAACATTTCGATTTCTATAGCACACAAATAAATATAATTAGTGAAACATCTCACGACTGGATAACTTTTTCAATTTTTTCAAACTTTTCAATTTTTCGTTTTTTGGACTGTCACTCATTACCTGGATCAATCTTCAGTCAACCTCCTGGATACCTTTCCTCAATATGTTTTTGAATTGTTTGACTTGGATGCATTATATAGATTTAACAAAAAAGTATGTTTTGGGGTTGATATATTTGATGCTATATAATTTTATGTATTTGTGTATATATTTTTATGCATTTTCAAGTGTAATTTTATTACCTGCAGTAATATCACTGCGGTAATGGTCCTCTGAGGAGAAGAATTATCTTGAGTTAAGGACGTTTAGATACTTTGCTCGAACTTTGAATTATAATAAAATTTGAATGGCACCTTATTTTATTGTTTCATTTTGTATTATGATATATATATATATATATATATATATATATATATATATATATATATCGATTGAGTTAAAAAAAAAACGTAAATGTTCTTATAACCATTTCCGTCTTGCAACCAGATGAAGACTGGAGTCACCTATCACTTCCCAAGTCAACCGTCTAATAGACTCTGTACAGTTTTGACATACCCAATTTCATAGAATCCGTAACTGACTAATTGGAATGGAATTTAATTTTTATTTATTTTGTTTTTGTTTATTTGTTGTTTTTTTAACAGGGAAATTAAAGGAAAACAAGCAGAAATTAACAATCTCCTCGCTCAGTTTGGAATGCTTAGCGGCAAAGTAAAACATGCCGTTGTGAAAAAAGTCAAGAAAACAACAACCAACAACATTTCCAATTCTCAAGCGATCATCATCGTTTTGGCTTGCATCATTTTTGTGGGCTGCATTTTGGGCATTTTAATGACTGTTGTCATGACAAGACGGTAAGGCACCGATTTCAATCTTTCCTGTCTTCTGGGGATTATCATAATAAAATAAATCTCTTAATATACAATCAACAGTTTTGTTTACTTTGAGAATTGTGTTATGAGAGGAGAGTTATCAATATTAAGGATAGACTACATATAAATATCTCCCACATTTCAAGTAGACACTTTGTGAGCGGCAGTGACAGTAGAGATGCAAGGCATGTCTCAATCTGTATGCTAGGCTTTACCATTTACCATTACTTCACCAATTATTAGAACAATTTCTCTATCAATGATCATAAAGTGCTGAGGGAAATGTTTCCTCAGCATTTGATCTCTTTAAGGGAAGACTTGAGATGATCACCAGATTTAAACTTTCAGAATCAAAAATCTAATATATAGAATTAAGTTAGTCGGATTTTCGAAGTTTGACAGAGATTGCCTTCAATATGACAAGTCGATATTTGATTCTGACTAATCAATCATTTACGGAATTTATCAGTCTGTATTCTTTACAATGAAAAAAATTCCAATCGATTTCATTGTTCTATCTAGCCCGATAATTCTTTTAGTAACATACTTTTCGTTTATTTTCATTGGATAAGCAACAGCGCTGCTTATCCAATGAAATTGCTCTGTTTTTTTAAATCGGTAAATAAAAATGGCGTCTTAATTCTTGGGTGACTTTTTAATCGAGCCTTCCATTTTATTACCTCCACTAAAGAAGTTAAGTTTGTTTGTTACTATATTTGGTTATTTGTTTGTGTATAGCCTGGCATCCACATCTCTTGACCAACCGTCCCCACACCTGATCAAAAATCGGTCATTTAAATAATTTAATTTGGGGATATCTAGGTCAATGCCTCCATGTAGCCAGGGGGGTGCAGGGGGGGGGGGGAAGCACCCCCTGCAATTACATTTGCACCCCCTAAAATTTGTGATCCAAAAATATTATAAATATAAATCAAGGGAGGCGCGAGAGCGCTCTATCCCTTAATAGACTTCACGAATGGGCTATGCTGGAAATCTCATTTCTTTGATCAATCATAACTAAAAAACCAATAAACCAAATCAAGGGAGGCGCGAGAGCGCTCTATCCCTTAATAGACTTCAAAAACGGCCTATGCTGGAAATCTCATTTCTTTGATCAATCATAACTCAAAAACCAATTAACTAAATTAGTTAAAACTTTGCACAAAATTTTTATTTGATAGGTTCTATAAGTGCGTAGAATTTCAGCATCATTAGTCAAGGCAACCCAGAGATCCAGAAAGTTCAATCATGAAATCATGTTATCTGTACTTACTTACGTACGTATGTGTCACCCTGTATCTCATCAACTATTTGATGGATTCAGCTGATTTTTGGCAGTGATAGAGGTTCTAGGATCTAGTTGATGGCATTTTAATTTCAGTTTACCATATACCTTAGTTTTCCAGGAAATTCCAAAAAAACTTTAAAATGACCAGTATTCATACACTTTATTCTATATCTTATCAACCATTTGATGGATTCAGCTGATTTTTGGCAAAGATAGAGGTTCTAGTGTCTAGTTGATGGCATTTTAATTTCAGTTTACCATATATTTTAGTTTTGAAAAAATTTGTTCTAGTTTGAATTGTATCATGGGTTAATATACACTCATCATAATTTTTAAAAAAATATTTACCTGTGAATATTGGAAGAAACATTGATTAGTCAAACTACCAACTATATCAGTTATGAGAAGGCATTGTATTGATGCATAGCCTGTACAAAAGTAGTGACATCCTATGAAAAATGGAAGTATACTGAAATCATATGCTCTTAATAGGGTTAAGATGAAAATTCATATACACTAAATGTACAAAAGCAAGGAAATTCCCAAATGTTTACACTTATATTGTCATTAAGGGTATGCGAGCACAACAGGGCTATGTATTTTACTGGTAGGAATTTTTCTTCAGCGCATCTCACACACTTCATCCATTCATGCATAGAGATTTATACTGTATACCCTTAATGACAATAAAAGTGTAAAAATTTGGGAATTTCCTTGCTTTTGTACATTTAGTGTATATGAATTTTCATCTTAACCCTATTAAGGGCATATGATTTCAGTATACTGCCATTTTTCATGGAATATAATTAGATCCTTCCTAACCAAAAGAAAGATCCAGGTTGTACTTGATGGCCATTAATCTAAGCAACATGACAAATGCTGGTGTCCCCTAGGGATCCATCCTCGGACCGTTATTGTTACTGATTTTCATAAACGACCTCCTTGATGACATCGAGTCTGAGATAGGTATATTTGCTACTATCGTCATATGGGCAAAACGGACACAATCATATCCGAGGCAATAGCTGAATCCTTAGAAAGTGACCTCCAGGCTGTAGTGGATTGGGGTCATAAATGGTTGGTAACTTTTAATGTCGCAAAGACAAAGCTACTTTCCTTCAATAAACCTTTTCAACCACCGATTGTCATGGCAAATAACACCCTACCTGAGAGTTCAACATTCAAACTACTCGGCCTAACATTCACAGGTAATATGAATTGGAACAAAGATATTGCCAAAGCTGCTGCAAAGAAGGTGGTCTCCCTCTACCGTGCTAGTAAACTCCTAACACCTGACATTATCCTGTATCTCTACAAAGCCACCATCTGCCCATGCATGGTGTTGTCACATCTGGGCTGGTGCATCATCCACTAGTCTCTCCCTCTTAGACAAGGACCCAAAAAGAATCTCTAATAGGTCTCTTACTATCAACCAAGCTCCAGCCCCTGTCCCATCGCCACAATGTTGCATCCTTGTGCTTGTTTTACAAATACTTCAATGAATTGTGCTCCGATGAACTAGCTGCTCTAGTGCCCCCTCGACGCAAATACACTAGAATTACCCGACAATCAGCTAGGTCCCATTCCCAGATGCCGGAGAGCCTTCTACTCCAGCAGCTTCTTTCCTCGTGCTGACGGCCTCTGGAACTCCCTCCCTGCTCCCTGCTTCCCCGACTGTACTGACATGCAGAGGTTTAAAACTAATGTAAACAGACATCTCACTGCAAAACTCCCAACTTAGAGAGTAGGTTTAGGGTGTCATCCTAATTCTCAGTAGCCCCTTATGTCTACAGTGGCGACCTGCCTTGTTTCGGATGAAATATCTTTAAAAAAAAATTTTTAAATGTGGTGCACATTCTGCGTCTTAACAGTTATCACTTAATTGATGCAAAGAGTGGGTCATGTTTTACTCAATTCACTTAAATAAAACATTTTCATCTTAACTCTATTAAGGGCATATGATTTCAGTATACTGGCATTTTTCATGGAATACTCTTATATTTCGTAGTCAACTATACTTCTTCATTATGAACCAGTATTTACTTTTGTGTAATATATTTTACAGCAGGGCCAGATTAAAGGGCCAAGGGGCTGGGGCCCTGGGCCACCCACCAAGAGGGGTCCTCCCACTAATTTTTAACATAATTTCTGATTTCAAAAACGCTTCTTTGGATTTTATTTTGTTTAAAACTTAATTTTCTATTCCTGGTACTAATGATACCATAATAAATATTTAGGGATTTTAAACTACCAGTTAAAATGAATCTATTGACCATAATAACATCTGAATATGATTTAAATTTATGTTACCTTGTAAAAAGAAAAAAAATTAAAATGTACGCGTTCTCAAACTCAAACATAACTTTGCTAGTTTCAGATCAAGTGGTGAGGGAAACAAAGCCTCGATGCTTTTCACCTGTTTCCTGCTTGGTGAAAGAGATTGTCAGTGTATGTCTTTTTTGTCAACTTACCAAATATATATTTTTAAATATTGTTAATTCACACTATTTAATATTATAAATTATCAATTAAATAATTATAATCCAAATGATGTAATATAAACACAAAATGAATTCACGTTGTTTTTCTGCCAGTTTCTTTTAAAGATATTTTTTTTAATTTATAAAAGAAAGTGTCGTCTTCATTCAAAAGATAGAAATGAATACTAGCAACCTAAATTATTTTCAAATGAAACTGGGAATTAGTTTTAAAAATTAATTTTATATTTTATCACGAATCTCAAATATGTTTTTTCTTTTTGTTGTCAGTTGCAACTGTTAATTTAAAAAATTGTGAATGTTACATTCAAAATTTTTGAAATTAACATAGAAAAAAATTCCAGATTTCACCCGAGATGAAGTTGAAAGAAAGGCGAGCAAAAAAAGGCTTGTGATGTAGGGTGAGATTAAGTGAATTAGTGAATCCAATGTTTTTTCACACATATGTGAGAAGTGGAAGTCAAGGATTTTGGCATCAGTTATTTCTTTGATTTTGATTTTTCATGTCTGTGTGAACTAATAGTGAAAAGAAATGTCAAAATAAATAAAGAGTGGATAGGGAGATAGAATAAAAGTATAATAATAAAAAAGATTCTTGGTTATTGAAACAGTTTAGTTACATTTTAATTTTCTTAGAGACAACTACTCTTAGAAAGACTAGAGGAAATTTTGACCAACATAAATATAAGGGCATATATTTCTTTTCTTTTTTGTTAACTCTATTTTGAAGAAATTTTAAATGAGTTTTTAGAAAAAAAATAATTACTAATAGCATTTTTTTTAATTATTAATCTTTGGCCACTTAGTGACTAAGCCCCCCTCCAATATGTTTAAATAACTGAAAATCGTGGGCTTCAGATAAAAGAGGCTATACCATCCTCCAATATTTGTAATATTTTTTAAATAAGTATTTATTAATACGCTGTTGTTTTGAAGCAAATAAAATCGATTTATCTACATTAAGTTTCTTTTTAAAGAAGCAAATATTAGTCTCATTTGTTTGGAATTTTTCTTGAAGAACTCTATTCATTTATTTCTGCAACTTTTACAACAAAACAATGAATAACAACACAACTAACATTTTTTGTTTAAAGAAAATAAAACTTAACGAAAAGTAGCCCGTCTTTACAAAAAAAAAGCAAAATGTTCAAAATTAGTTCAAAAGAGAACGTCAAACAATAAAGTTAATCTAATCATAATGTTAATTATTAATTATAAACTTAATTATAGAGTTCTGGATTAAAATTTCTTGTGAAACTTGTCTTTTCTTGTGAGATTCTTTTTAAATAAATATTATTTGAGAAAGGAGAAATTACTATAAGTCTCGATGTCTTGCTTCTAAATACCCCCTATTTAGAAGCAATACATCGAGACTTATATTTTTACAGCAATAATAAAAACAATGTAAGAAATAGATATTTTGTAAATTGAAAGAAAAAAGGGGTGCCCTGAATATTCGGCAAATGTAAATTCGGCAACGGAAAATTCGACAAAGGAAAATTTGGCAATTTTGGCAAAGTAGGAAAAGTCAGTAATTAATTAGGGAATATATATCGACTGAAAAAATATTTTAGAACCGTACTTGCAGGGGATATAGTTGTAAATACGGGGCTACGCCCTACCAATAAAGAACCCTTATTGTGTCATCTTTTTGGTACTTGTACAGTTTACGGACCGGGCTATTTCTTAGATAAGATTTTCAAGTTAAATTCAATTTTTACGATATCTTTTGTTTATTACATTGTTAGGTAAAAGTACAGAATAGTTTACAAAGCCCCCCTCCCCCATCTTCCCCCTATGTTCAGAATGGCTTTCTAAATAATGTTATTATTTCAACCCGGTTCGTAATTAAATTACGAGATAAAATCCATCATAATGCATTTAGGTTTCTTTGTAAACAAGTCAGCCATTTTAATATTTTGTTAATAATTGAAAAAAATATCAATTACTTCGTGTCTGTTCGAAATTTGAAAGGAAATTTGTTTTCCTTGTCATGAAATACATTTCTAATATATTTTTTGTAACTGTAATTCAGTGTTTTAATCTCGGCGGGAAAGAGGATGTGTTTAAAATCGGCCGCTCGTCGAGTCGTTTTTTTTTTTACTTCAAAGTTGGTAAATCACTGTAAGATGAAGTGGTTAATTCGTTGCCAAAATAGCGGCTGTATTTTTCTGATTCTTTTCTGACCTTTCAACGATTAATTTGAAAGAAGTAAACAAATTTAAAAAGTAGTAAATAAACTTACTTTTGGGCAAGATGGCCACCAGAGATTAAAAAACTGAATTACATTTACAAAAAAAAATAACTAAGAAATTAATTTCATGACAAGAAAAACAATTTTTCTTTTTTAAATACATGATTTTCTAAGCATTTCAAAGCCAGTTCAAATGACTTTCTATTCAATAGTTTAAATACTTCCAAATGCCTTTCAAATTTCGAACAGAGACGAAGTAATTGATATATTTTCAATTATTAACAAAATATTAAAATGGCTGACTTGTTTACAAAGAAACCTAAATGCATTATGATGGATTTAATCTCATAATTTAATTACGAACCGGGTTGAAATAATAACATTATTTAGAAAGCCATTCTTAACATGGAGAGAGGGGGTGCTTTGTTAACTATTCTGTACTTTCACCTAACAATTTAATAAACAAAAGATACAGTAAAAATTGTGGAATCTTTTACTATAATCAACAGAACAGAAGAACGAAAAAAGGGTGAAAAAACAAATGTGCAACAAATAAAGTTACTATTCTACCAGTGTTGCCAATTTAGCGAGTTATACGCTAGATCTGGCGATTTTGATTTGAATCTGGCTAATAAAATTGGATCAAGCGGCTAGCGATTTTTTTCTTTAAAATCTGGCGATTTCGTTTGCCACATACACACACGCAATTTCAGATTTCAATAAAACTTTTCCGTATTCATTTTCTCTTTAGTCATCATGAGATTATTTCTCAAGCTACCTTCCATACATGATATATGCAAATCTGCAGTAGTTTTACATGTCAATAAAAATGTTAATGTTCTAAAAATAAAATGGTGATCGTGACCGGATAAAAGCTCACAGGACAAAAGGCCACCAAAATAATTCAAACACGGACAAAAGCCCACGAACGTAAAAATAAATTAATAAAAAAAACAACAGTTCTTCAATTCTATCATCAGAACCTACTTCATCACATCAACAGTCGGTCCCTCTTTCATCAGATCTATCAACAGTTTCTGATTTATCTGAAAAGGGAGAGACACCGGTTCAGCCAAGAATCGAGTTCCCAAAGAATCAGGCTACTGGTGGAAGTCTCAGTGAGGGACGTCGTTTTTCAAATCAGTGGTACGTCAAATTTGAATGGATCGAGTACAGCATCCAGAAGAATGGTATCTTTTATCATACATGCAGGAATTTTGGACATCTACAACGGGAGGAAAGTAGAGTCTGGACAGAGTTTGGCTTTCGTGACTGGAGGAAAATTGGACAAAAATTGAGAGCACATAATGACACTGATGTCCACAAAGAAGCGGACAAGGTTCGGATCACCTTAAAAAATGTTCAGAAAGTAGGAAGAGTGGATCAACTCCTGGATTCATGCTACCGAGACAAGAAATTAATCGGTGAGCACAAACAGCATCTCCTGGCAGTACTGGGCATAGTATTATTCTGTGCAGAGAATGAGATAGCACTGAGAGGTGATGACGAAAGCAAAGAATCACTAAACAGAGGAAACTTTTTGGAGTTATTCTCACTTTTATCTAAGTATGACCCAACTATTCAACAACGCTTGGAGAAACTTCCGAGAAATGCACAAATGTTAAGCCCAGAGATTCAAAATGATTTACTCTTTTCAGCGCAGAAGGTTCTGTTAGAAGAAATCAGGGACCAAGTCTAGGAAGCCGGATATTATGCGGTTTTAGCTGATGAGGTTAAGGACATCTCTAATAAAGAATTACTTGGTGTTTCATTAAGGTTTCTGCATGGAGGAAACGTCCATGAACGGGCCATTGGTTTCATGGAGCTGTATGACTTATCTGCTGCCAGTATTTCGGAACAGCTGCAAGGTATGCTGCGGTCTATGAACTTGGAGAAGGAGATGTGTGTTGGGCAAGGATACGATGGTGCAAGTGTGATGTCAAGTGAATGTGGTGGTGTCCAAGCACTGATGAAAAGGGCTGGCTATACAAATGCCCAGTATGTGCACTGTGCATCTCACAGGCTGAATTTAGTTCTCGCATTTGTCACTGAGATTGATCCTGCCATTAAGACATTCTTCGAGACACTTTCCTGACAGGTACAAAACGTCATTCCCGATACCTGGAAATCCAGATGTTGTATCCGAAAGACAAACAATTGGAACTGACCCATTCATCTACAACCAGGTGGTCTTCCAGATCCTTAAAGGTTGAAAAGTTCTTGCGCCGTTTTGATGTAATTTTGGTCACCCTGACATCCTTTCAAAATGATCCTGCTGCTGAAACAAAACTTTCTGCTATTGCTCTACTGAAGACAATTCAGACAAAGAAGTTCCTAGTTCTCCTAATCTTTTTTGGAAGATTATATGACTATACAGATGTTGTGACCAAAGGTCTGCAAAAGAAACAAACAAATGCGGAGACAGCTATTAGCTTGGTGGAAACACTACTTGAACACGCAGAATCATTCGATACAGAGAAGGTGGTGAAGTATGCATTGGAGCTTGCCACAAAGTACGGTATCACGGATATTGATACTCGTCCATCTGGAAGGGCACGAAAGTTATCCGGAAAATTAGATGGCGCATTAGTGACTGGTTCCGTTGGCCATAACTGTGTGGGTACAGCGGAAGATTTTGATTTGGTACTCCGACAGTTGCTGGGGCACATTAGAGGAGAACTCCGTGCTCGATTTGGAAATGCTCAATATGCAGTGATGAAAGCTACTGCAGTGTATAACACGTCATCAGAATCATTCATGGACAGTGAGACGCTGAAAAAGCTAGGCCCACTGTTTGGTGTTTTGGTAAAGGAGAGTGAGATGGAAATATTCAAGAACTATATTCAGCGACGTCTCCCTACCGAAGATCTTGGACTTTCAGAATTATTCGATCAATGTGACAGGGATATTTTTCCATCGATGCATAGAGTATGGCAATTGCTCCTTATCATCCCACAGACCTCAGTAACCGTTGAAAGACTATTCTCTTCAGTGAAGCGCATCAAAACAAGAATGCGATCTTTGATGTCAACAGAGAGACTAACCTCAATCTGCCTCATATCCTTTGAAAAAGATTTGCTGAGAAACATTGACAGAGAGCGTATTTCAATAACTGTAAAGATAGGAGATTATAATAGAATTCTATAGAGCTAGCAAGTAGCTACCTTATTTTACGCACTTTATGATATTATTATTGTTTACTATGCTTTATGTGCTTTACTATGCTTATGTTGTTATTTACATGTACCTACCGAAATACACAACAATATATTTGGATTATATAAAAGAAATTGAAATTTTTTTACTACTTATTTATATTTATATATCAGTACACACACACACTGAACCAAAACGTCACTCATATTAGAATATCAATATTAGTTTTGCCCCTCCTAAAATTGCCTTGCCCCCCCCCCCCCCAGTTAGAAGCCTAGCTACGTGCCTGGGTCAACGTGACGGAGAAAGTTGAAAGTCACACTTTTAATGATAACTTCGGTTCTGTTCAACGTAGACTTGCTACTTGGCCCATATTGTGGCCAATGAAATTCCGCATTTTATATAACTTTAACCTTTAAAAGTTCGGTCAAGATCGAAATTTTGACGGAATTCCAACTTCCGATTTTTCTAAATTTGATGTATGGATCTGATGCTCAGAATTTCAGTCTGATCAGTAGATTTTGAGTTATTAATGTTTCTAGAGCATAACTCCGGGAATACTTCGTACAATAAGGAGAAGGTCTAGGTAAGACTTCGACCAATCCTTACGATGTCAGGTGGAGGTATGAAGTCTCACAACTATATTTTTTAGAGATGTGTTGTAACTGTTGCTTGAATTCTTAAATAGCTTTTCATTGCTAGAGTTATTGCTACGCTCGATAGAACTAGGAATATGTTTTATGATTGATGGGAGGTATATATATATATATATATATATATATATATATATATATATATAATATAGTCATTTACAGACAGCTGTTTTGTCGTTTACAACTCATCAGTGTGGCTATATATATATATGAGAAAGAGAGGGAGGGAGAGAGATAGAATAACGTGAAAATCAACGTGTGTGTGTGTGTATGTGGTCTCGGATATTACGTTATTTATTCTTTAATTTCTTTTTAATATTCTCTAAATTTGATCCCTTAAAAAGTGTGAACGTCTGAATTAATGTAATTACCAAGAATTTATTATCTGTCTTTTCTTATACATTTTCTGTAGAGTGCAAAAGAAGATAAGAAATCTAAAAGAATCCCAAAAGTCTGCTTCTCAAAATGAGAACATAGAATTTACAAACATGGCTTTTGATGCCGCCAAAGAAATAACCAACCAAGAAACGTAAGTAAAACTCAATTTATGAAGTTGAATTTTCAGCAATTTTAACGAATGCTTGCATGATATTTTCTTTTGGTATACCGTAATATGGGGTGACTTTGGGCCAGAGCCTAAAAAATGTTTAGAAATATAAAAAAAAAAATTTCAATCTGGGTTGAGTTATACATGTAGTTATAAATGTGTGACCTTTCTTCGTCGTTTATGTCCATAAATATGTGCTTATATTGAGTTAAAGTAAAATAAAGGCTTAGTTACAAGTTTCTAGTGAAGCAAAGTTAAAATTATTATATTCTGTGTAGCCATAGACGACACCCCAATGCAAGTATTACTTTAGATACAATAGAGCTGGTATAGTGTGGACAAAGTCACACCATGGCAGGGTGACTTTGGCCACCCCTAATTATGGCTTCTCTTTCCTCATATTGTAATAATCTGGTTCCAAAATCCATCTAAACTGATAGTTAACCATGGTCCTCCTAGAATACAACACAAAAATAATGAAAACTTACCATATATTTACTTGAATTTTACAAATATATTTCAAAAATGGACCAAAGTCACCCCGTATTAGGGTCTTTAAAAAATGTCAGAAATTTCATGAAATATTCTAGTTATGGTAATTGTTTACTTCCAAATCCACGGTGACCATAAGAATTGAAAAGCAACAATCACAAAATGAAATAGAAATTTGTAAACATTCTAGTTAAATTCTTTTTTAGTAATTTGTGGCTATTAGTTAGATTGAGACAACATTTATTATGGGTATGAGGTGTAGCAACATTCCTGGTGGAAACTGTTACCAGGAAACAGTCTTTGTCCAAGGCGTCGACTGAGTAGCGGTTACACTTGGTATTTTTATCGTGAAACCGCAGGTATCGATGGACGATCAAACTAATCGATAGCATTATCTGAAATATATATATACATATATATATATGTATGTATCACTTGAGTAGCAGCTAGGATTTTAAATATATCTTTCGAGGAGTTTTTCACCCCAGCACCAAGTCATGTTCTCCACGTGACCCAGCAAAATATGTACCATAGTCGCTTTCGTCTTAGAAGAAAAGCAAAATTTTCTATACATGTTTCTGCTCCGTGGAGCAGCCATACCAGAGGTAGTGACAATGTCTATCATATCCAGGTTTAAAGTCGCCTTGGACAAAACATTCAGACTATATATAAATGTACACATATTCTAACTACCCTTTTACATGGCTTGTTGCACTTGGCTATTTTTTGCCAATAGATTTGATTTTATATATATATATATATATATATATATATATATATATATATATATATATATACGGTGTCCATAAAGTCTGAGTATATAGGGAAATTGGTCTCGAAGTTTAAAGAAACAGACAGTGTCTTGAACAAACCCTGTTCCGGACGGCCAATAACTTCTGAAATCATTATTTATCGATATTAGAATTGAATAAAATTGTTTTCTTTTTAAAAGTATGTGTTTTTAACCATGTATCCAGACTTTGTGAACACTCTGTATGTATATAACGGGCCTCAACTCTAATTAGGCCCCATTTCTTAGTGTTTCGTCCGAATGAAATGAATTTTTGGTCATAACTAGTTTATTATATTCTAAACATCACATCAAAACACTAGGGTCTTTGGCCTTTTTTTCTCGGTTCTACAGCATGTCTTCTAGATGGCCTCCATATAGCTCCGTGCATTTCTTGAGGCGCAGAACGAAGTTGTCCATGACGTTCTTACAGACTGAATTGGGAATGGCTCTCATCTCCTCTCTGATGGCTTCCTTGAGTTCCGTGATGGTTCTGGGTTTCCCTGCGTACACTCTGTCCTTAAGATAGCCCCAAAGGAAAAAATCTGGGGTGCTTAGGTCCGGGCTATGGGGTGGCCACTCAAAATTAGTCTTGAGACTGATCACTCGGCCTCTGAAGTTCTCTTTCAGCCAATCTCGGGACAGGTTTGAGGTGTGAGAACTTGTTCCGTCTTGCTGGAACCAGAACTTGCTCATGAGCGACGGGTAGAGGGTCTGGAGCTCACTCTTTAAGGTTTTGAGGACCTCCACATACCGCTCCTTGGTGACTCGATGAAGATTGGTCCGATGATGCCTCTGACCAAGATTGCAGCCCACACCATGCACTTAGGAGAGTGCAGGGACTTGGTGGCTACTTCATTGGGTCTGGAG
>OY744520.1:69704461-69794461 GCA_963556195.1 Sepiola atlantica | reverse complement strand
GTTTCGTCTGTAAACTTTACATTTTACTATGGGACAAGCCAAGGACAGACATAGTAGGTATGACATGGCCATTTGCTTTCATTTTGCAGCACCAAGAATAAATGTATATGATGGTCATTCAATAAATAAAGTGAATTTTACATCCAGGAAAAACTCATTTATTTTTCAACTAGAAGGATACCCGTCCCCGGAAAGGTAAAATCAATCCATCAAACAGAACAGTTTTGCTCCACTTTCATGTACCCTTACGAAGATTAAAATCAAGATATGATACTAAACTTTATGTCAAGAATTCTTATTTCAATCTTGATCAAAATCAATTGCATAATTTTTATTCTAGAAAAAAAAAAAAAATGTAAGGCTTAATGGGTCTTAATAAGAAATTGAAATTAAGGGAATTTTGCTTAATTCATGTCCAATGACTATTGATCAAATTCAATGCAAATCTGAAATATTTTAATTTTCAAATGAGAGGTTGTGCCCATATTGTGCTCCCTAAAAACCCTTGAAAATACTCCAAAGAAACTGAAATTTGAGGAATGTTTATTAATTTATAGCTAATACATATTTTACAAAAATCTGAGGTAGCTGAATTCTCATGAAGGGTTTCCGCTCCTCTTTGCATAAAACTAAATTAAACTAAATATACTCCACATTACCCACCCTTACGCCTAGCAGCTGTGTTCCAAAATTCATAATGATCAGTTAATCAATTTAAGAGTGAATCATGTACATAGAAATATATAAACATATAATCATACCTAACTTTATAAAGATAGAGATATAATTTCCATTCTCTAAACACGGATCTAAAATAACATGCATCCATTCAAGCTGCATATTAACGATGAAAATTTCAAACATTTTTCGTGACAGACTGACAGACAGAGCCTCTTATACAGATTCTTGGACGCATTTATAAATCATATTTTATCACTGATTATTGTTTTTTTTGTGTTTTTTTGCATTCAATTCATTTTTGCATTCAATTTTTTTTTCTATTTTATTAGTTTGATGTCCGAATATTCTGCTTCTACAACTGAACGGAACGGCAATTTACCAAACCAAAGAGCGGACAAACACAACCAATCTGTTCGAGGTGAATCTACACAACTAAACGACCCAGAGTTAGATTCATACAGTGCAAAAGATGGCCACCCTTCTGTCTTAGATGGAAACCCTTCATCATCGGAAAATCACGTCCTACACCAGTCACCTGCTTCAGACAAAGAAAAGTCAGCAACTGATGCAATAAATAAAGTTGATGTAGAACTCGACACTTCTCCTCCTGTACTTAATTCTCTGATTAACAAACTTGGTTCTTCGGGAGAAGCCAACAAAACCCAAAAGACGGACTTGAATACAAACTATATTAAAGTACAAATAGACACAGATGTCTCAGACATTGCGACCAATGGAAAACCATTGAGTGCAAAACCTGCAGAAAATGGTAACTGTTTAATTTTACACAGAATCGCGGATGATGATGATGTCATAACAGAATTATGAAAAGCTTTTCTATTTTGAATAATAAACACAAACATCTTTTTCATCCCTCTTCATTCTGCCATAATAAATCTTTCAAATGTTTTTATAAGTCAAACTCCTTCATTTTCTTTATCCAATGTTTTTTATTCCGTCAAATTTCATGGTTTCACAAAGAAACAAGAACACATATTTTTAAAATGCATTCAATCTACGCATTTGACGATGAAAATCCTTTTTTAAACTTAAGTGTGACGAATGGACACAGCCGCTTATAGAAATGCGTGGATGTGTCTAACTATGCTTTTTCAAACTTAATCATTTGTTACAAATGAACAAAAAAACATCGATTTCAAACAGAGTGAGTGAGCAACGAACAGATTCTCTTAGAGACATCTTAGAGGAAAAACTTTTGCAATAAAGACATGTTTGTTCTAGAAAATAACAGATTACAATAATTAAAAAGAAAAGATAAAAAAGCTATTTCAAACTTAAGCATGACAGATAGACGAAACTGTGAAAATGCTAACTTAAGGGTGATCGACAAACTAAAATGCTATTTCAAACTTAAGCATGAAAGACGGACGAAAATGCTAAATGAAGCTTTGAGTGACAGACTAAAATGCTATTTCAAATGCAAACATGACAGCCAGGCGAAAATGCTATTTCAAACAACCGTTTTTAAGTATCATTTCATCCCTAAACACACCATTTCAAACTTAATCATGAGAGACTGACAAAAATACTAAATTAAACCTAAGGGTGACGGACTAACAAAAATAGTATTTCAAACTGACGTGTGATAGGCAGACGAAAATGCTTTTTCAAAGTTTAAAATAGATTTAGTTTTTGAACTTTGCCTTGAGTTTACAGTTCTAAATCAAGGAGAAATATAAAAATATTATTGATTTGTGACATTTTGCAGAGGTGGGAAATGAAGGGTTTTTTGAGAGTGGGGAGGGAAAGGGCTGGGGGTTCTCTTTTTATCAACATTCTCTTACATAATCAAATCCTGGCTATTCCACCTATTGTTTCCAATCCTTTCATAGTGTTGTTCATCATTAAATTGACAATCTCATTACTCCATATCTGGACTTTGATAAGTGGTAGCCCATTAGTATTAAAAAATGTCCTTTTCTATTACATCTTAAAATGATTTTGGTAAATGATAATCCAAACTGGTTTCCTTTTTCCTTTTTGAATTAAAATATGTGAAAATATCTCGTTAATTTTCACAAATCAGTTACCACAAGGGACACTACTGAAACATGCATTTTTAACCAAACTGTTTTTTTTTTAAATTCTATTTTTACCCTATCTTAACCCTAAACTAAGTTTTAATTTTAATTTTCAAAGTCGGTTTAGTTCGGTTCATTTTGTGTAGAAGCATTAGAAATTGATTCAGCTTTCTCCGGAAAGCCGGAACTGCTTTCATCACGACTGAAAATTTCTGGATACATATTCATAAAAAGCACAAAAAAACAAACTTGGGGGGGGTTCCTTTACGGCGGATATTTTTTTATAGTTAAATCATTCTTTTAGATTCCACCCAGGCAACATAATTAATCAAAATTATCAATACTAATCATTATAAACAATAAAAATAATTAAATAGCAAAAGCAAAATTTCATTATTAAAAATAATTGTTCCATAATAAATATGAAAAAGAAACATACATGATGGCCGAAAATGAAACAAATACAAATTATAATATTTGTAATTGTTTTTAGTTATTGAATGAGAAGCAGTTTATGTGAAGCTATTATGGTGTGTTAGGTTGGTATACTTAGCAGTTTTCATGAAGTGGGACAGGGTGGGGGTGAGTACATGATAAAACTTTTATGAAAGGTTTTGTATGTGAAGCAGCTTCCATATGTTGTGCATAACTTTTGTTAAAGAGAGACAGATGATGTGTTGTGCATGTGTAGGCAGCTTTCATGACATCTTATGCAATACTTTAAAGCAGTTTCCATATGTTGTGCATGAGCTGTCCTCATGACATATTGTACGTGGGAAGACATTTTAATAACAGGTTTTTCTACATGAAGCAGTTTTGATGATGGGTTTTTCTACATGAAGCAGTTTTGATGATGGGTTTTTCTACATGAAGCAGTTTTAATTATGGGTTTTGTATATAAAACTGTTACTTATATTGTACACAGATTTTTGGTGTGTGTCCTAGATGCAGCAGTTTTCTTGGCAGGTTTTGTAAAAAAACAGTTTTCAGATGGGTTTTACAAAAGAAATGCTTTTGTGTATGCAACATTTTATTCCATGTAGAGTTTAGCATAGGAAACAGTTTTAATGAGACAAACAATCGGATCAAATGGATTTTACAAACAATATCAATTAAATAAGAATTTTCTTCCTTTTGTGTCAATACTTTTATTAAAGCTTTTGAGAAATCCACCATTTCGAATTTGCTTTTCTAAAATGTCATTGGCACTTGAACAATTGAAGCTATACAATCTTACAAACATTTAAAAAATAATATTTCAGTGAAAGCAAAGAGAAAAATTTCAGCACACAAAAAAAACAAAAACAATTTCAATATTTCCAGAAAAAAGTTCTACATTTAATTCAGCAATTTTAATTGGAAATATTTTTTGAATTCATTACATTTACATAAGTATATATATGTGTGTGTAGCAGAAACACAGGAAGCAATAAAAAGGAAATATATAATTATGACAAATGACATATAAAACGTGATCACATTGAGTTTGTTTACTAAACTTAGTTTCCTCAATGCATTTAGCAGTGTACAAAATAAACACAAAAAAATGGATAATGTTAATTCCTTCTTTTTTTGTTGGATGATGAAGTCAGGGTCAGACTTACTCATTGCGTGAAAATTGACCGACTCTGACTAATAAAAACAAACTTAACAGATGTCTTTTTTTTCTTTTAAAGACGACCGTCACTTAATAATGTCACCAAGATTTTTTTTTTGGGGGGGGGGGGGAATTTGTCATTGTGTATCACTTTATTTTTTAAATTGAATATTTTAGCTTTGTTCATTAAATAAAATGGGTGAATTAACACTCCCTTCCTGCTTAAAACGAAAATACTATGAATAATATATTGTATGTATTAATTATTTCAAAGCATCTCTCCAAAGACTTAAGTGATCTTAAAACATAAGCAATTGCTAGTATCTTTCATTTTTCGCAGAGAAATGCCATTTGAAACTTTGACACCACATATACAGCAAACCATAGCATTTTCATTTTTCTCTCCAGTCACAATTTGTTCCCAATCGTGGAGGTCCAACACTCACTACCATACAACAACACAGATCGAACGCATGCATTAAACACCACATCATGTAATAAACGTTAATGAAATGCTCATGCAACAAATTTTAAATCGTGAAGGAATTTCTCGAGTGTCTTAGTGAAAGAGGGAACATTTCATGAAAATAAAATATGGGAAGAAAAAAAAAATTCTATTTTTATCAGCAATGATACCTCGTGCAGCCCAGAATAAATAAACTACAAATACGATGACGCAGTTTTATTATTTTCTTTGTGTTTCTAATTTCTAAAACGGAAGTGGTGATGGTGCAATGGTTATGGGCGCAGACTGTGGACATGATGTGCCATGTTCGAGTTTTGTCGAGACTATTGCATGACTTTTACTAATATCTTGGCAAAAGGTATGAATCCCTCTGTACTCCTTCCAGCTCTTGGCCAAGCCTTGGTAAGGCAACTAGTCTTGGAAAAGGAAAACACCAGTTGTGTTAGTTCTGGTGGACTACCACTCCTATCAGCCGTCTTGAAAAACTATGTCATGAAAACGAAAGGATATGGTTGCTAATCTTCAATTGTGAAGAGGACCTCAAAAAAGAAGAAAGAATCTCTAAAAGATTGCCTAAAGAGCAGATACTTTGAGGCTTCATTTCAATTTACTTTGAATGATCAAAACCAAACGTATCAGATTGATATCCCTTGAACTATGTGTGTCACATTAATGAAATGAATACAAATCAACATTCTCATGATACTCAAGATTCACAGGTCACCATTGTAAAGATAATTTCTGAAATGAATAATAATCACTTAATCTCCACACGTCAACACTTCCGGTCCTGGATTGAAGCAGTTATCATTATCATCATCGGTTTAACATCGGTTTTACATGATGGCATTTGTTGGACGGCTTTTAATAATTGACTTCCAAACTAACCTATCTCTGGTCAGGTCTTTATCCCTCTTTCTCTCAAGTCCACCCTTATCACTTTCTCCCAGATTTTTCTTTGACCCTCACCCCTGCCACATCAACTGTTTTACATCTAGTCCAAGAACTCTCATCCATTCTTTCAACATGGCCATACCAATAAAGTCTCTTGTTCTGCACACATTAAGTTATTTAATGCTGGGATAATGTTGGATGTGAGATGAGTCAACGGAGATATCGATGAGATCAAACATAGATTTTAGATAATTTTATTCGGTATAAATTAAAATAGAAGAGAGAATTAAGTATACACATGCACATCAAGTGAAATTCTATTTTTCTCAGCAAAGGTTTTCCAAACGGTTGATATGATGTGACCATTGGAGTCAGATGGCTTGTTAGGTAAAGCTGGCATCAATTATCCAAAACAAATTACTGGGGTTGGATCCATATAAAAAAAATTTAAAAAAATTTAGTTATGATAATGATTAGCTGATAACCTCTAGGGTCAGACAGCTTTTGTGTATGAGTGGGAATAAAAAAAAAAAAAAGGGGAAAAGAATGATAGAGGATTAAATAAAACCAAAATTTCTGACAACGGCAGATTATCAGAATCGATAGAAGATGTTCGATGGAATGATTCATTGTATAAAATTAGTTGAAGACAAATTTCGATTTTAGAAAAATTGCGGGTTCATACAGTAAGTTACCACAATAGATACACAAGGATTTTAACTCTGTAGAGCTGATTCCCTCATCCACAGCAATATCTATAAGGCCAACACCCCATTCAGATGGTAATATACATTCAAGCAAATGCCAAGTTTAATCACAGAATTTTTATCATTTACTTTTAAATAATTACAATCAGATGAAGTTAAGTTCTAAATATACAAAAGTGATTTTACATTTTACAAAATAGGAAAAATAAAAATAAAAAGATTTACACAATTTTTTTATGAAAGGAGCCACTTGATGTAAGGAGCTAAAAAAATACTACTTCAAGATCAAAAACTAGCCAACGATAACTGTTAGGTGGATAGATTCCGACCCAGAAAACAGCAATTCTTCCCCCTTTGTCAGAAACATCACTCATGGAATGTGAAGACTACAGGACAAACTATGGGAAGCAAGAGTTACGAGGATGCCGAAAGTAAACTCATGGTCCACTTTCTACTCTCCTTAGTTGAAATAAAGCGAGAAAGCGAAAAATACAAAAAGAAAAATGATAAAAAATGACATTCGGTTATCATTTAAATATTTGATAACTTATAAAATTTTTTTTGAAAAATAGGGAAGAATATATTTTATATCTTGTTTTAATGCTGCTATTTCATTGATTTACACAATTTTTTGATGAAATAAAAAAAAAATTAATTTTATCAGAATTTCATACGATTTAAATATAATTTTTTGGATGAAAAAAATCTCTTTTTGTTGTAAAGCTTCTCTATTAATCATGAATGTAATAATACTCGATTATTTTGGTTGTTTTCTAATAATCAATTATTGAAATGCGTGCACGTCTGGTTAAAAGTCGAAACTACCAAAGATACACTTACAAAATTTACAGATTCCAATTCAGTATCACCCCAAGCTGGTTGTGGTAAAAAAAAGAATATTCAAATATTCATGCGTTTTGGATTACCAGGGACCAAATTAATGCATTATTATAAAAAATTACTTTCATTTTTACAAATTAATGTTTGAAAAAGAACACTGAAACTAGGTCATGAAGTCAACTTTTTTATCTTTTTCTTTCTATTATATAGAACCAGTTGCCAAAGACTGTGCATGAATGAGAGACAGAAGGACAGTCCTAGGGAGCTAATGTGTTCAAAAAGTAGCGTGACTAAAGATTTGTAGAATGAAAGCGAGAAATAGAAGTTTGAAAAAAAAAGTTACACACACTTTTCTTAACTCTTCTATTTTCTTATCCATACTCCCGGGCAATGCCTGGTAGTCCTACTAGTTGTTAAATAAGGTACTTTAACAACAGGTTCTCTGCTCGTTAATTAATCTACTAAGAGAACCTCATCTCTATTCATCATAAATGTAAACGTAGAGATTTAACAAAGCTGAAAGCGACCAGATGAGAGACAGGTTTATTAGTTAAAAACGAGTTTCAGTTTGGGGGTTGAAGAAAAACTCAACTTCAGAGTTCAAGCATCTCACATCACAAACACATTTTCAGATGATGACTGTTTTTATGTGAAAACAACTTGTATTAAATAAAAACAGTTACACAGCTCAATATTTTTCATATCACATCTTCAGTTCTTTTTTACAACGAGGGCATATAACGAAATTACTGTTTTTTTTCTATGGTTTAAGAACACAAACGAACCATAATACGAGAGACTATTACCTTTTAATTACTTTCTAATCGTAGTTTAAATGCTTAAACTTTACTTTGAAATGATAAAGTGTCATGATGAATACATATCAGCTATGTTGTTATCTATTAATAATAGATTAAAAACTGGCTGATCCCATGACTTTTTTCTTATTCAAAATAGCGATTAGAAAGTTATGCATAGCTTGAATTAGTGTTTAAACACAAAAGTCCAGTTGCATGGTTAATTCGTGTTCCTTAAACTAAAGAAACGTGAAAGAACCTGCATTTTTTTTATTGACAACTTTGATATTATGTCAGTTTTAAAATAGATTCACTTTGTTTGTCAAAACGTTTTAAACAACTAAAATTTAAACAATTCTTGGTTTAACATCAGAATTTTAGACCAGCATTATTTTCACTGTTTTCATTTTAATGCAGATTTTTAAACATAAAAAGTAAATATTTAATGGTAAATAGAAATAAAATAAAATTTTCAGCAGAATACCAAAAAAGTCAAAATATGCAAATAAATAAAAAATAAAGTACAAAATTAATTTTTTGTTTTAAATAATAAATAAATCATTCAAAATCAGCAGAATATTCTTTAAACATTAAATCAAAATGATTTATAGATTTGTTTTTTGTTTTTTACATGTCATAATTTTTTTTAAATAAATAAAAAAAATAATAATTCCAAACAAAAAAATAAAAATAGCTTTTTCATAAAACTAAAATAGCTTCACCCATTATAACGTATAAAGATGAAAATTTATCAATTTTTCATCCTTGGAAAAATAGCAGTTTGCTTTAAAAAAATACTGAAATGTCATCAAACTTTGATGATTAAACAATAAAAAAGGCTTCTTTAATAATAACCTTGCCATGAAGAAAAAATAACACCTTATTATTAAAAATAGTCCAATTCAAGGGCTTGACAGGAATTTTGGAAATTCAAATTTAATCTTGCATGTAAAAAATGTTTGAACTACACTTACATCTGATAATTCTTTATTATTTATGTTTTTTTTCAGTTTTCAATATTTCTATAGAACGCAATACTTGGCTTTCAGGCTGGGATGAAAGTTTGTGGTCCTACTCCCAATTTTATTCCAATGAATTTGTATATAATATATATATATATATAAAGCCCACATCATATCGGGCGAAACGTTGAGCTTATGGGTCTTCCACTGTTCCATTTTTAATTTCATATATATATATATATATATATATAGTTCCCTCCTCATGGATGAACACCTTAGATGTAATTACTAGTACGGGTTTGTATTAAAACCGTATTTGCACGTTTCAATCACACTGCTGATCTGCTGGGCAAGGGGTTAGTGACGTCGCGTTGCAAGACTCAGGGTTATAGGTTCAAACCCGTTGGTAGGTAGGCCAGTTATTTGAATCTATACTGATTAGTCTCTAAAAGACTAAATAATCCTGTCTCTATATACTTAAATAATATTTAATTATTACTGCAAGCTCCTTAATAAAGGGAGGGCACTCTGATTGGGACAAAATTATTGCATCACCCTAGCAGTAACGTTATAGTTCCCTCCCCTTGGTTGAGCATTTTAAATGTAATTACCGGTACAGGTTTGTATTAAAGCCGTATTTACACGTCTCAATTGTGCTGCTGACCTGCTGGCCAAGAGGTTAGCGACATTGGATTGCAAAACCAAGAGTTGTAGGTTCGAAATCGTTGGTAGGTAAGCCAGTTGTTTGATTCTATACTGATGAGTCTTCAAAAGACGAAACAATTTTGTCTATAGATAAATAAATAATATATATATATATATATATATATATATATATATATATATAAAAATGAAATAAAATTCCAGCAATTGGAGATATTTTGAGTAGAATAGCTCCTAGAGTAAATGTGGTATTGTGGTGACTTCTAATGAGTCTAATTAAAATTAGGATAGAAAGAGAATGATCAATGACCTCCCATCCCAAACTTTTGATGGCTTCATATTTTTCCAAATAAATAATTCAAAGTATAGTATCTGTTCTGTCCTTCTCGACTCTGGCAATTTTTATTTTAGTCCCATCCAGAGTGCCCCTTTTCAAAAATATTCTCCCAGATAAAAAAACGACCTTGTGTCTAACTTGCCCTCGTAGGGAAGCAAGTAAATAGGAACAAGTCTGTATAGAATGTCTACCTATGTAATGTAAAAATGAAAACAAAGAATAAACAATAAATACAAATTAAAGTCTATTTGAACCAGACAAACACATGAGTGAAAGTTTAATATTTAAATAAAAATAAAGAGATAGAAAGAATGATAGAAAGAGAGAGTTTAGACCAATTTTTAAAAAAAGATTTTAGAATTTCATAAAATAAATTAATTTGCTAAGAAAAATAAAAACCTTTCACTAAAATGATTCTCTAAAACTAAAAGAAATATTTCCGTAATGTTTATGTTGCTTGAGCTAAGGCTGAACAGTTTCCAGTCTTTACGAATTAAATTATTCGCAAAAAGAAGTATTTCTTCATAATTTCTACCCGTTGAAATAATAATTTTTTTATTTCTTTAAGAGAATTGAAATTTGATTGAAACTATCCGTGCTCAAGAACTCTGTGAATGTTTTACCATCAATTAATTGATGACTCGAGACAAAAAAATAATGCCAGAAAATTGCAATTCTCTTAAAGAAGTGAAAAATGATTATTTAAAAAAAAAAAAATGTCAAAATCGAAAAAAGAAAACTTGGTAGTTCTTTAGAATCATCCCACCATAGAAAAGAGTATTGTATTATTTCAGAAAATATTTGGGTTGGAAGCTGTAATAAATATAAATTGCGTTTCTTTCTTTTTTTCTTTAACATCTATTAAATGACCAAAGGTAAATTAAGAATTGTGATGGGAGTTTGTTTTTCTTTGCGTATGTGTTGTTATTGAATACGTCATTTCAAATTAATCTATTTTTTTTAAATGGAGACGCTGTATGTAAATGGTGAAGATATTACTGTCAGAATGTCATCATTGATAAAAAAGAAAATGTAAGCAGTCAGCTTTTCCTCATTATTCAGATGGTGGTCAAAACCCTAAATTTATGTACAGATCGTAAGGCAATCAAACTGGCAGCATACAAATTCGTTTCCCAAAGATGTGATAATTTAAAAATCTTTCAAAAAAGTTAAAAAAAAAAAAATAATACTTGTTTGTTTTCAATAAAAATGGAAATAATACTTCATCTCTAAACGATAACAACACAAAATTACAATCTTTTTTGAGCAAGGATTCTAATGTTATGTCCAGAAATACCTAAAATTCAATTCTATTTCCCAAATTGCGAAACTTATAAAAATACAAATATTTTTTGCCAATTGCTCAGAGTAGAGTCCCAATTTGTTTTCATGAAAAAACAAGGGAGATAACTTAATTTGTAATGCATGATTTGTTAATTTAATAAAACAATTTAACTATTTTATTTAATTAACATCTAAATTATTTCTCAAAACGCTTGTGTGGAGGACACTTCTCTGCAATGATTTTATTTGTGAACGATATGTATTTTTTACAGGTTAACAAATAAAGTTTAGTTATAAAAAGAAAATTGGGACCCTATTCTGGACAATTGTCTATTTTTCAACCTTTCTCATTTTTTAATTTGTAATATTAACGAATTTCCAAAATTAAAAAGCCCTGCAAATTAAGTATATTTACCTGCCCTTCCCTCTGCAGCGAAGTTAGACATGATGTCAGTTTATAGTGGGGAGTTTAGCTTCCCCCAAGGAGGCACTCTGAAAAGTTATAAAAAATAGCCTGGATTATATCTGTCAACATTTCCCAATAGGAGCACTTCAGACAATCAGCCATTCTGAAGGCAGAGGTAATGCCTGGGATGATAACTTCCTGATACCGAGCAGAATGAAACTGTTTTAAGTCTGAAGTCTTGAAAATAAGTCTGCAGAAAAGAACTGCCACTCAAACATCAAAATCGTAGCAACATGGCTGAAACACACAACAATGTGATATATTGAAATTTAAAATGAAATAAAAACTTTCTTTTTTATCGAAATTCATTGAGATTCTTAGAGTTTATAAGAATAAGAGTGAGTATCCATGCCCAAAATTGAACTATTTAAAAAAAATAATAAAGCGCTTTTTTAGTAGTGGTGTGATTGTCAAGAAGCAGCTAATTTCCAATGTTTGTTTTTCTTCCTTAAATTTTGCTGCCACAAAAAACCGGGATTATTTTGATAAGCAGATAAGGCGGACACACATGTAAACTACATAATTAAATTGGCAAAGATTACTGGTTAAATCCTATTTCAGTCACCAAAATTATTTAGAATGAAATGGGTCTCAGCATTTCTCCCATAAACCATGTTTAAGTTCATAATTTCCTAGGTAAAGGACAGGGAACCAGAAACGGTTAATACAAAAGAAAAAAAAGCATTCTTTTACCATTTTGGGAGGTTGAAAAATGTTCAACCCAAAAAATGGTAAACTAATGTTTGAGAGTAATGCCGAAAAAGTCGATTTCACTCTAAATAATTTGGATGATTT
This sequence comes from Sepiola atlantica, assembly GCA_963556195.1. Lineage (NCBI taxonomy): Eukaryota > Metazoa > Mollusca > Cephalopoda > Sepiida > Sepiolidae > Sepiola > Sepiola atlantica. The sequence continues at coordinate 69,781,930 of OY744520.1, read as the reverse complement.
AAAATAGGATTTAACAAGATTATTTTCGATGTAAATTATTTTCAAGGAAATAAAATTATTTAACTTAGGAGTTCGTTCAAAACAGTTTAGTTTTAATAAATTGATGCTGTTAAAATATTAAATAACTATTTTTAAAATGGTTTAAAAGAAAATTTATTTAAAAACATGTTTTAGATGAAGATTGCTTTTATTTAATTATGCTTTTTTGGTGCTTCTATAGGAGGGGACCCATATCGACTTGAATGTTTCCGATTGCAATTTACAGAACAATCTGAAGACGGGCAAAACAGTTTACAATTTGAAAAGGGTCAAAAAAATTAAAGGCAGATGCTACTAAAACATATGAATACAAAACTAAAATGAATTTAATAGGTGACAGAGGATTAGGTTAGAGTTCAAAAAAACAAAAAAACATTTTAGCGCCACAAAACAATTTACTTGAAAATAACTTCCTCAAAATAAAAGAAATAAAGTTGATTCACCTAATGATTTGAAGAAAATTATTAAACCTATGCTTAACACGGAGGGGGGAAGGGCTTAATTGACCCTAACCTTAAGTCAGGAGAAAAAATTAAAAAGTTGTTTCATTAAATGTTGGTAGGCCTACTAATTGACTTTTCAATAACAGCTCAGCCATTTCCGGTCTGTTCCGTAAATCGCAATTGGAAACGTTTGGGTTGGTATGAGTCCTCTCCTGCAAAAGTACCCGTTTTATTTTAATATGTAAAAGAAGTAATCTTCAAAGAATGAAATTACATTTGAAGAATAGTTAAAATAAATGATAAGACCATAATTAGATGTTTATTTTTTAAGGCTCTACATCTAATACCTCTATATATTTTTAAATTAAAAAAAAATGCATTCTGATTATTATATAAAAATAATAATTCTAAATCATTAACATCTAACGTTGTCAATCAAAAATTTCTCCGTTAAACTTTTAGTTAGTAGAATATATTTTTTCTTTCGGGGTAATAATACAATGATATCTTCTAATCTAGATTAAAAAAAGATCGAAAATTTAAATTAAAATAAATAACATCGGTCCTGTTTTTTAATTTTAAATAAGTTTTTAAACGTGATTAAAAAAAATGCCATTACTTTTTTTTAAACAACATGCATATCCAATTTAAGTTGTTTAGAATTCCCAACTTCACTCATTTTCTTGAAAATAAATTATGTCATCGAAAATAATTTTTATTTACAATTAAATTTATGAAAAAGTCTGCATTTTAAATAAATATTTTTTTTAAATATAATACATACATGCATTTTAGCGATTGCACAAATGTCCATAAAGATAAAGCTTGATATCTCAAACGATGAGCAATAAGAAAAACAAATTATCAAAATTCAAAGTTTAAGTAAAATGAACTTTTGCTTTTGAAGATAGGGAGAAAATGCAGGTGCTCTTTCGTTTTGTTTTTAACTCTAAATAAAGGAAGCAAATTTTTACAAATAAAAAAACACACAAAAGTGAAAGTGTTCTTTTTGACTTAACAAGACAAAAGCCAAATCGCGAATTACAATTCTTGATGCTTCTATTTACATATGAAAAACGCAGTTGCACCGGTGAAAATCGCAGTTCCAATTAAATTAACCGGAAAACTCTTTGATATACTTATGTATCAAGCAAAAATAGGTAGTACACCAAAAATTAGCAAAAACTATCGAGTAGAATTTTAATCAAAAATAAAAATTCGTTAAACTTATATCGTTTTTCGAGTTCCGCCATTAATTCGAGGGGAAGATAACCCAGTTTGTAATATTAACAAGTAATAAATCAATGGTAGTCATCAAAATACGATGAAACTGATTATTTTAATTAAAATTTTACTCGATCATTTTTCCTACTTTTGGTGAGGATACTTATTTAATTCTGCTGCGTAAACAATGTTTTTTTTTTAATGGTAGTGCTACTTTAATACTCATGCGTCTTCGTAGAAGCAACCAATTTTTATTTTGCCGAAAAGACGATAACTCGATTCGACGAAAACTCTTGGCTGAATTCCTATTTCAGTCACCCAAATTATTTAGAATTAAATGGATTTTAGCATTACTCTCAAACAACTTATTTTTGTTTAAACCATGTTTTTTTTAATTAAATAACATTAATAACACTAAGTTATAGAAAGTTTCATCGTACACGTAAAACGCCGAAATTAAAACTAGTCCGGAAAAATATAGTTGCCAACTTTATAAAAAGTCGGTGATTCTTTACTTTCACGACGACATGAAAATATTTAAAGAAATGTATAAACTTTGTTATGTACTTACGTGTTAGCTGAAAATAAGATTGTATAGAAAAAACTACGCAGATTGATTCAGTATTTATTAAATTATAAGAAAAATAAGAAGAAATAAACGATCTTACGTATCTGTAAACATTTATATGTACTTATTAGGCAAGGGAGAAAACTCAAATTTTGTTTTCGGGAAAAAACTCAAAATACTGGATGAATTTGCGTAATTTTTGGTGTACAGTCTTCTTTTCAGTAACCACGTAAGTTTATACATTTCTTTAGCTATTTTCTTTTAAAGAGAGGCTTAACATGTCGTGAAAGTAAAGAAGCACCAAAAAGTCGAGTCAGATGATACGAAAGGAAAAATGATAAGTTCATAGATTTCTACTTATGAACTTGAGTTATCGTTCTTTCTTCGCTAGCCCCTTAACTTTTTTATAAAAACGGCGACTATATCTTCCCGATCTAGTTCTTTTCAGCGTTTCACGTGTACGATGAAACTTGTTATAACTTGGTGTTTTTAATGCTATTTTTTTCTTTTACTAAAACATGATTGAAGTAAAACTAAGTTGTTTAAGAGTAATACCAAAATTATGCCGAAACCCAGTTCCTTCTAAATAATTTAGGTGACTGAAATAGGAATTAACTAACACTTGATCGAGTTATAGTCTTCAGCTGTTTCTGTCTGTTACTAAGAAACAATGGTCGTTGGTGTAAGAAACTTTGAAAATCATAAATTAAAAAAAAAATTACTTGTTTGTAATCACTATAAGTTTAAATATTACATTGCGACACAATAACATAATAATGATGTATGTTTCTATAACATAAAATTAGAATCGTATTTACATATTTTAGCTTGGGTCTCGTTAAGCCAAGAAGCACCCACAAAAGATGGGATTCGAAGAAAAAAGTATTGTTTTGAAGAGAAAGAAAAAAAATCAGCTTTCGTTGTTCTGGTGTGCGGAAGTATGTCGATGTCTCAGTTCTAAATCAATATCATCGGATGACAATAGCGTAATATTAGAGGCCCGAATCGACGAACCCTCTGTACTCATTAATTCCAAGATATCAGGGTTTTCATCATCATAGACTGAATTATTGCTATCAATAGAAGCTAGATGCCCTTCTTCATTGTTTGTCGAAGTGACGTTGAGAATAGACATTGTAGAGATATCCGGACGACGTGAATAATCCGTGACAGACGATAAAGACTCGGTAAGGGTGACCCCTTCTTCTGGATGTTGTTTCAATTCTGGATTCAGATTGGACGACGAATTCGGATCTCCTGTTTGTTGTGGGGGATCAATTAAAATTTCAGTTTCTGTCGTCGCCGATAAGACTTCATCAGCCGAGTGGCCCTCTCGGAGGAGACGAGCTTGGATATGTCTCCGTCTTTCTTCCATGAGGAGTCGATGACTGCTTGGTTGGACAACGACATAGCCGTTATGAAAATAATTGTACCAGGACAACATGGCGAGAAACATAAGAGAAGAGAGGATGATACCCGTGCCCAACACGGCACAAGTGGCCGGCCAGTGGAACATTAAATAACGTAGACCTGTGAAATGGGCGTAGATTTTAAGCGATGCCGAATATAACTGCAAACTTCGGGTTCGCATCTGCAGGACCGCATTAAAAGCCGGATTGTACGAATTCTCCACATATTTCGAGAACATCTCGATGTGTAAGACCTGCTTCTGCTCGTGTGCCCCCGTTATCATAAAAGGGGAGTAGATCAAAGTGGTCAGACTCTGTAGAAGATTGGAACGGTAGCGTAACATGGTTGTCTTGGACGATTTCCTGACACTCTCTCCGCTAGAATTGAAAAACTCGGCCGATATGACGAACATGCCCGTAGCCCGGTTTTCGGGGGACTCCGGTATTTCTAGATCGAGCAGGATCTTGTAGGCCTGCCCGGGGGTAAGGACCAGGTTCTCGTCCTCGTCTGCTAAATCCACGTGCGCGGTGGGGAAAGAGCAGACACCGACTCCGTCATCGCAGACATCGAAGAGAAAGTTGCAGTTCCATTGATGGGAGACGCTCGGCATATACATGTAGTAAAACGTGCCGTAGACGAATAAGGACATCCATAGAAGGGCGATGAAGATGCTGACGGAAATAAGGATTTTAGAAATCGTATATTTCAGCTGAAGGTATTTCCATCTGATGGTGTCTTGACCCCAGTTTATAAAAAGTCGACACCACTCAAGTAACATCGCGATGCGGGGGGTTTAGAATGGCTTACTAGTTTTTTTCTTCTGCGTTTTTGGAATCCCACCAAACAAATTGTTCTCCAGTCTGTATGTAAATAAACCTGTGTCGCTTTAACTCAGGTTGAAGATTCAATTAGAATTTTGTGATTAGTAATAAATAATCGGACAATAAGGGGAGAAAAATTGAGAGGCGACAACAAGCCTTTGTTGTTTGTTGTTGTTGATGTGCAACTCCCTCTAGCGGACAATGACTCATTCAAGGGAAGTAACTTAGTATACAAACGTTTTTCATGTCTCGTAAAAATGACGATTAAATAATTTTTTTAAAATGTTTTAAATACATAACCTGTGAAAATATTACATTGGTGAAATTATAAGATCAAATATTAACATCTTTATCAAATAAATGAATGAATAAAATAAAAAATAATAATATTGAAACATTGATGTCAAGGGAGATAACCGTTGTTATAATTTCATTTTGACATGTTTACTTCTCATAATTGCAGATTTAACACTCATAAAAAATGTAGGTTTTTTTATTATTGTCTAGGTCAATGTTTTTAGTTTTACTTTTTTATTCTCGTGCTTTCAATGGCAGAGTCCTACTTAAAGAATGTCTGCAAAAGACTGAATTTTTAGAAAAGGTTCAAATTTCCTTCCTAGCCATATTATATATAATATCTGGCAAATCATGTTTTAATATTTAATAAGGTTGCTTAAATTTTCCTTCATGAGTAAAAATTTTCAAGTTTTTTTTTTCAAAATATAAAAGTTTCCATACATTTCTTGTTTAAAGTTAAAAACAAGTTTTTAATCATTTTTATGAAAACCGGTTAGTAAAGAGATACATCTTTGCATAAAATTAAAAATTGAAACTATTTTTCTAATATACAAAGTAAAGTAAGTAATAGTTCTACAATTAGAATACTCACGTTCACAATAAAAACTCGTATAGCTACAACCACTGTTAACAATTTTCCCTTTCTCCGTCTGTGTACCTAAAACTAAAGGAACTTCCATGAGCAAAGTTTCTTTCATAAAACTGCTCGTCTGTGGGCCACAATACTGCGGGGCTGCTTCCCAACTGACTACAACATAGTCGTTTTCGAGTCCAATGTAAACAAATTCTTGTTGAGCCGTCCTCTTAATCAAATTCTGCCCAGTTTCAACCATCATAATAATAATCACAGTGTTGTATCACCGTCCACCTGACAAACTCTTTAACCCTTATCCTCGAATGACCCGTGGGCCTTGATAAGCGGTGACTCATTAGTAAAAATAAAACTTAACAGGAGATAATACCTTTTATTGGTCCCCCGATTTATAAAATCAGGGGGACTTATGTTTTGAGGCATGTCCGTCCGTCCGTCCGGATTTTTCTCCGCAACCATTCATTGAATTTCTCTGAAATTTTGCATGAAGTTGTACCTTTGGTCAAGTTAGAAAGTGACATTCTCCGATTTTTGAAAACAAATCTGGTTAGACCCCCAGGGGGTCAAAAGGCCCCAAAATGGCAAAAAATGACATTTTTTGCCCCATAACTTTTTATCCATCCATTCAATTTCTCTGAAACTTGCCCAAAATGTGGAGGCAATTGTTCCTAATAGAAAATAAGTATCGCTGACCTTGGAAAAAATCTGGTTCGCGCCCCCAGGGGGTCAAAAGGCCCCTAAAATGGCAAAAAATTACCCTTTTCTCTCATAACGTTTGATCCATCCATTCAATTTTTCTGAAACTTGGCCAAAATGTGGAGGCAATTGTTCTGGATATAAAATGAGCATCCTTGACCTCAGAAAAATTCTGGTTCGCGCCCCCAGGGGGTCAAAGAGGGAGTCAAAAATGCCCCAAATTTCCCAAATTTATTGCATTTTACACTCGCCACATCGAGTCACATACATAGGAGGATCACACACGCGTGGCTTGTTATTTTTGATATCCAGTTGATAATTTAAAATTAAGTATGAAATACATTTTATTTCTTAGACAGAACTTTGCTTCAAATCCCATCTCTTGTGATCAGGTCCACCTATTTCCAGAAATTCTAAGTGATAATCATATAGCTGTTCAAAATGTTGCCACACTTATCAAGAACCTTGATGCCAGCAAGGCAACTGGTCCTGACAACATTGTGCTTAAGAATCTGTTACCACCATCGACCCAGAAGAATCTATCAAGCATGTGTATACACTGTAATGATGTATGGAAGTGAAACCTGACATGGGGGAGTTGAGGACATGCGTTGTATGGAGAAAAATTATATGAAAATAATATGATGGATATGTAACGTTTTTGAAACAGGCTTAGATCTGATGACCTCAGAGGAAGATTAAATTATAAAGAGATGTATACAAAACGGGAGACTTCGATGGCATGGCCACATTGAAAGAATAGATGAAAGTTCTTGGGTTAGTAGATCTAGAACAGTTAAGATAGCAAAGTCAGTTTGCAGGGGAAGACCAAGGAAAACATGGGAGGGATTGATAAGGATGGATTTGAGAGAAAGAGGGATAAATAAAGACATGGTCAGAGATATGTGAGTTTGGAAGTTAATTTCTAAAAGCCATTCAACACATGCCAGCATATAAAACAGACATTAAACCGACGACGACGATGATGATGATGATGATGATGTGTCATTTGAAAATCAGTACTTGGACATATCTTTCTTCCTAATGTCAATAAATAATACAAAAATAACTGATAATTATAATAATAATAACCTAACACCACCACCCCTTAAAAAGAACGCAGTGACACCAACAATAGTTGGTGTCATAGAAAGTGTCCATAGAGGGTCTGAGAGAGGATGGAAAAACTGAGAAAGGATAGCAGGTTCTAGATTATGATTGGAAGGGAACAGAGAGTACTGGAACCTTGAGGAGACTTATTGTCACTCAGATTCCAGGAAAAAATATCACTGGTAATCGTTTGTGTAAGATCACCAAATGAGTTACAATAATAATAGAATAGAACGAAGTACTGGGATATTTGAGGAGATCCACTGTCACTCAGACTCCAGGTAAAGCTACCGGTTATTATAAGCGATAAATCAGTGGTGGAAGAAATCCAAGTAAGCAATAATAATAATGTTGTTATTTAACAATTATTGGTCATTTATTCGTCGTTTGTCTAACTTTGTTATTGATGCTTATGACAAAGGAGTTTGCGTTGGTGGAGTTGAACAAACGTGACACAATTTCTTGGTGCACATTACTTAATCACTTATTAAAAAAAGTGGCTGTCGACAGTAATATATATTGTATATTGCCTTCCATACGTGAAAAACAAAAATCAACGTTTTTACTTAAAGATATATTTTTAAATTCCAACTTCCAGAGCAACAACTGCATAGAAATGATCTCTGAAATATTCTGTGTTTATTTGGCTGAAATACTTAATACTGATTGAATCAAAATACTCAATCTTGATTGGTTGCCTATATTAGAATTTAACCAATCAGAAAGAGTTTGCTGTGGTACCTGTTCGCATTATCTCTATAAGCGAACATCCAATCACTATCAAAAAGGAGATGCAGTGAGAGACTAAACTTGCCATACGAACCTTTGTCGTAACTTTTTGATAAATGCCTTTTCCATTACAGATCTGGCTGAGTTTGAAATCAGCCGATCGATTCAAAAACCTGCGCTATTATTTACGATGCAGCTCACACTCTTCTCCAACAAAGTACATATCGTACTTTGCCCTTAACGATGAAGGAATCCCTTCCTTTTTTGTTCAATTGTAAATAGAGTCGTAAGTAAATAAAGAAAGAAAGCAAGATGTTGTTTTTTTTAAAAGTAGAGCAAGACGAGGAAAGGAACAACTAAAATATAGTTTATCTCGGTTTTTATCTCGAATGAAAAAGTCACAAGAGGTCAACCGATTATCAGCACAAAATAACGTAACAAGTCAATCAGGTTTATTTTGCACTGGTATCTTTGATAGGATAAACAAAAGGCATGAATCCTTTTCCTTCGTATTGTATCTCATGTGAGACTATATGCTGTTTGAAGAGAATGGGAGAACAAAGCTTGACCAGGAATAAAGTGTAATATTTGTTCTGATACTACACTTCATCTTTTCTGCCAGTGAAAGAGAAATCCTTCTCAACTGAGGCAATTTTAATTTTTGTTCCAATCCAGAGTGCCCCTTTTTGGGAGCTGAATTTTCCCTACATTAAAAACCTACCTTGTGTCTAACTCTGCCCTTGTGTTAAGAGGAAAGTAAATAGGAATAAAGCTGTCAATGAAATTAATAATCGGGATTTTTTTTTAAGTATGGAAATCATATTTATTTATCTGTTATTTAATTTTATTTTCCTGGATTATAATTTTAACTCAACTAGGTGTTATGTGGTGGAAACCTATTCGTTGTTTTATGATACAACCAGACTGGGAAATAATAGCCAATTATATGAGGCTGCAGAGATTTTTTAATTTTTTTTTTTATTGTGGGTTGGTTTAATTAGTATGGCCCTTGTAAAATTGAAAATATGGTTGAAATCTTACACATGGGAGAAAAATGCATTTATTTTAATATTAATATATTCGTTTCGCTAAGTTACACTGTTTCACCAATGTAGTTTTTGTTGCATTCTTTGCCAAAATGAATTTGTTGCATTATTTAGACAAAATGAATTGTCTACTGTCCACTGTGGTGATGAAGGGACGGTAGTTTTCCTAAAACGGATACAAACAGTCAAGGAATCCTTATCGCCGGCTGTGCAAAAGATTTGTGTCACTAGCCAATTACTGACGTCATTTGAGTGTTCTGAGCATTATATAACGTTCAAAATTCAGCTAGTCATCAATCGTGTCAGAGACATACTATCGTGTTGATGTCTCTCGTGAATCAGTTCCGTGCTATCAGTGATAATGCTATTTTCAGGTCTCTCGTATTCGCTTGTTCTATCGAGAATCCTGCTATTTTCATCCCTCCCTCATTTACGTGACTCCCGTTTCTCGGCCCTGTCTGTTTCTGAAGATTTAAAAGTCCCCGATTCATTTTTGTCTTTGTGTAACTCAATTCTTGAAGTGGTTTGATCAGAAGTCCTAGATGTTCGTTTACATTACATTTAAATTTCTGCTTGTTGGTACGGTTGGGAAAACAGGGAGGGAATTCCAAAGGGAAGTGATCCGAGAAAAGAAACTGTTAGAGTAGAAAATCTTCCGGCATCTCAGAACCTCTACAATGAAGAGGGTGGGATTTTGCTGCTAGTCGGATGAGTCAGGATATTTTCGAGGGGGGGGGGGGGTACAAGTGCAGTAAGTTCATCAAAGCACATTTCATGATAATATTTGTAAAACAATCACAGGTATGCAATACTACAGCGATGAGACATGGACTGGAGCTGGGCAGACAGTGCGGGACAAGTTTGAAATAACACATTTATCACCAAATGTTCAGATTAAATGCAGGCTTCTTAAGAATAACTATTCTTGTTTATGTAAAATACAATATATAATATACTAGCGGAACCCGTTGCCCGGGAGAAAGTACTACCTATTGCATGACGTCGAATAAAAAAAGAAACGGCCTATTGTTCTTTCTCCCCCCCCCCTCTACTATGTTGGCGAATGTTATAAATTTTTTAAAAAAATAAAAAAAATGGTAGAGTAGAATGAGATCGAATGCTGAAACTGGCGATCATGAAACCTTCCTTCCTAACCACTGCGCCACGGTTTCGAGTTAAAAATGTTTGTGAAAATAGGTTAATTAAGCTAAGCTTGATTATCGGAGTGAACGGGAGCGGTCATTAAGTCTTTGCGTATTGCTTTATATTATGTAGTAAATTAATACCAGGCAAATAATAAATAAGAACCAGTGTTTTGTGAAAATTAAACTGTGTGTATTAGTTCCCGGTGTCGATGAGTAGAGTGACAGTACAGAATTGTTAGGGAGCAAAGTTTTTGCTACCACCTATATGGAGTTGGTTTTTCGGAGAGACGTTGATGGTGGGACAAATGTAATGCTTAGTGTTAGGTAGAAAAAAATAATAAATTTACTAAAACACACTCGAGTGAATAAATGTAGTATAGTGGTGAGTTTAGTAGCCTGTGATGCATGTGGTTATTTTCCTATACTCCGAGAAGGCACAGGGGAAAAATCGTCTCTACTTTTTATATTAGATATATATCAATTCTTTTATTTATTTATTCTAGAAAAATACTTTTATTTATATTGTATATAAGATTTTTGGGAATACATGCAAAAAGCCGTTGGAAAAATTATGTGTTTGCAGATGGAGCCCTACTGGTTCCAGAGATTAGCCTTAAGCCATGTCGATTGACATTGCGAAACAAAATAAGACGAAAAACTAAATCTTTTTTAACTGGAATGGAATCTTCGGTGGTAGGATTAGGATTCTTGGAATAAATACTAGTTTCAATTTGTTTGCCTTCGGTCGTCCAACACATGCCAACATGTAAAACAGACGTTAAACCAAATATGATGATAGATGCAATTGACAAAATACAATTATATTGAAATTTACTGTTGTTTTTTATAGAAATCACTCCAGACAAGAGCAAAAAAGAACAAAAAAAGAACGAAAGATGATTATCGCAAAGACAGGAGATGCCTATCGATCTTAGTCTTGAAAAGACCAAGGTAGGAGGAAAATAGTCAGCATGAAGGGAGCTCCACAAATCTGCAGTTCTTGAGAAGAAGCTACCTTTAATTACTATTTTGATTCTCGTTTAATTTATATTCATATTTTTTGTTAAAATTCGTAAAACTTGACACTTATCTGTATTAAATTTCAATTTATCTTCACAATTTGTTAAACTATCAAAATCTTTTTGTACTTCAATCTTGTGAGAATGATCCAACAAGAAATTTAATATCATCAGCAAATAATTCTATTTTTCATCTTACACGATCAGGTAAATCATTTGTATATGTATACTAGACGTGCTACATTATGAGGGACATATTTGAATGGAAAAGTTTGAGTGACACCCTAAGGGTTAGAGGTGACTCCAGACGGGAGTCGCAAAACCACATGATTTCCAAATGGAGATTTTCGATCTCTTGGCTTGCGAGATTTCAAGCAGGAAAGACATGTCTAGAGCGCTGTCCCCAATTTAGACACAATGTAACTAGATGCAATGAGGCGAGCTATCCGCCTGTCTTTTTCACTTTCATGCATCCGAAAGAAACCTGTCTCTGAATATATTCTCTATATTTCTTTTGTATTCATATTTTGGAATAATTTCTGGTTACCTTACATGACGTGTAGCTTTGTGTGACGACATGTTATGCTATTAGATGAAATTTGGTACCGTTCTAATACCAGAACATCAATTATGTTTTTGCTTGAAACAATTGTCAGAGAAAGAAAGAGAGAGTCAACAGATGATGATTAGAACGGAAGTGACGCCACCGTTACTGACATAATGTTGCCACGAACGATAGCCAGGGAGATACGTTGGAACAACCAGGCTGACTCACGGGGCTTGTGCCTAGATGTTGAAATCCTCCGTCCAATGTTCTGAAAAAATTTAACAGTCTCGGGGCCAAGCACACCCGATGTTTCCACTGAAATTGGTTGGAAGACGAAACGGTCAGTGAGCAAGCTATATTTTCCGCGCTTCCTTGTTTCGGCGAGCAGAGCCGCCGTGCCGGGCTTCACCGCGGATTCCGCAATCCTTGCTGGTGAAAAGGAGTCAGAACAAGTGGCGTCCCAGACAAGCAGCGTTCCGGCTCGGAAAGCAAACACAGTCATCCCGTCAGGCCTGCGGCCGTCGCCCCTGTCCAGGCCGACTGGTTCAAGGACTGATGCAAAACCTGCCGAGTCGAGACCTCGCCTGACTTTGTCGTTAAGGGCAGAGTGGCGAGGCAGGCGGCCAGCACTAAATCGACAAGAGAGAGGATGCAGGGCAAACTCGTCAATGACCTGCCCACAGCGACACCGGTGTGGGTGGCACAAACGGAGTCCTAGCCGTTGTGAGACAGTGATCCGGATAGTGTCATTGTCCAAGAGGGTTCCAAGTGTCGCCGAAGGGATGGCACTGAGCCAAGCGCCGCTGTAAGGTGAAGCCGACGATCTCAGGCAGGCAACTCTATGCTGGTTACTGCTACGGACGAGTTTGGCAAACATGGATTAACATTGAATGTCGTCCCAGGACGACTGATGTATGAGATCGGGTGGTTGCTGAAGGTTTGTTGACGTCCATGTCTCTGATGTTTTCTGTGATGGTGCTTCTCTTTTTCAATAAACCTAAATCAACATTGGCGTTCGAGCTGTTTTGTATCCAGTCAAGAAAAAAACACTTCACTATTTATTCTTTGATTTCATTCAAAAATTCATAAACTGACATTCTTCTTGCATAACTAAAAATAATACCTCTCTTTATTTCATTATTCTTATATATAGGAGATTTATTATTTTACCATCTTATTTATATGTGTTCATGGCATGTACAGACACATCTATCAGAGATGTGAGTGGCCGATAGCAAAAAAATCTGAAATTGAGATGAACTTCCCAACCCGAGGAACCATGGCCCCCTACCAATTTTGCAACCCCTTTCCTTAACCCTACCACAAGTCCAAGTGTCAAGCTCTCCTTAAAAAAAATTTTTTTTTTAAACCTTCCTTAACCCTATTACTAACCCTGAGTCTAGTGGAAAGCTAGCCCCCCCCCCCCCAAAAAAAAAAACCTTGTAAAACCACAAGTAATTGTCTAAAAAAATGCAGAGTTTATCTCCTGTAAGAAAAAAAAAAACAATTTGTTAACAGCCCTAAAATGATGCTAGAATGGCTCGGAAATGATGGATAATTTTACGTTAAATTCATATGCAAAACTGATCCCTGATTCTAAATTCTAAAATAATTGTTTAAGTTTTTCACACATGATCACCTACAAAAAATAGAATCTCATTTTTTTGGGGGGGGGGGGGGGGGTAGATAGCGAAAGGGTGTTAATCTACAATACTTTATTTTCACATTGAAAATATCAACAATGTTTTAACTTTATTGTTGCTTAAAATTCGTTAAAATTAGATTTTTTGTCTAAAAAGAATGTTCAAAGCTTTTTGTGTGTAATAAGTTTAAAACCTGAATATGTTTAGTCCAAGAAATAAACAAGAACAATAACCAGGCCGTTAGCAAGAGAAAGACCTCAAATGCATGTGTGTCTGTGAAGAGGGGGGGGGGGACAGAAAGTAATTTTGGATCAAGAGAAGAATAGGGACCCCAGATCATTAACACAAGACGCGGGACATATTTTAGAATCACCGGTTGACCTCGCAATACACGTGGTCTCTATTTACAAAACACTTGTAAATAGATCTTTTATAACATGTTAATATTTATTTTAAGGCAGAGAGTTCATAAATAAAACAAATAAATATTAACATGTTTTCTTTTAAAACATGTTTTTGTGTCACTATTTACAAAACAACTTTTCTTTTAACATGTATACGCTTTTTTAAAAATCGGCTGACTTGTAATCTGTCGTTTTGCAATAAACAAAACAATTTATCATTTTTTTTTTACTTTTATTTACTAAATAAAAAACAAATTTTAAACGCAATTCTATATTTCGTGTTGTGTATTTTAAGAAAAAGTGGATACTTTTTTTTCTTTTCATAGGGAGGCGAGTAACTAGCGAAGTTTTATTTATTTGTTTATAATTGTTGCTTACAGAAAAAAAAAAAAGGAAAAAACTTCATAAATTTTAAATTGCTTCCGTTTAGAAACTGATTTTTGAAGTCTAACTCCGCCCTCGTGGGGAGGCAAAACGAAAGATTACAAGTCAGCCGATTTTTTCAAAAGCGTATATATTTCGTTTATTTATTAAAATAACTTGCGTAATCATCCGTTTTGCCTCCTCAGGCTAGGAGCAATGTGTAGTATGGAAAAATCCTTCTAAACTGAGGTAAGATCCAGAGTGCCCCTTTTTGGGAAGCTTGATTTTTCCCTACAAAACGAAAGATTACTTAAGTACGGTGATAAATATTTCATACCCCCCCCCATTTCTGCCCTCGTGAAGTTTTTTCCTTTTTTTTCTGTAAGCAACAATTATAAACAAATGAATAAAACTTCGCTAGTTACTCGCCTCCCTATGAAAAGAAAAAAAAGTATCCACTTTTTCTTAAAATACACAACACGAAATATAGAATTGCGTTTAAAATTTGTTTTTTATTTAGTAAATAAAAGTAAAAAAAAAATGATAAATTGTTTTGTTTATTGCAAAACGACAGATTACAAGTCAGCCGATTTTTAAAAAAGCGTATACATGTTAAAAGAAAAGTTGTTTTGTAAATAGTGACACAAAAACATGTTTTAAAAGAAAACATGTTAATATTTATTTGTTTTATTTATGAACTCTCTGCCTTAAAATAAATATTAACATGTTATAAAAGATCTATTTACAAGTGTTTTGTAAATAGAGACCACGTGTATTGCGAGGTCAACCGGTGATTCTAAAATATGTCCCGCGTCTTGTGTTAATGATCTGGGGTCCCTATTCTTCTCTTGATCCGTAATTTTTTATGAATCATGTCTTCTACCTCCCCTCCCCATCATAAATTGTTCGAAGTTTGTCAAATTTAACACTTTTAGAGAGAGGGGAAAAGGAGTAGAACAAAATAAGATGTGAGGAAGAGAGAAATAAAGAGAAAGGGAAAGAAAATCGAGTCAAGACAAAAATCAGAGTACTTACTTTGAGTTAAAAAAAAAGAAAAAACGAATTTTCATCTTTTCTTAATTATGCTAAAAAGCAGAGGTTTCACATCCCTGATATATAAAAAAAAAAAAAAAAAAAAGCAGAGTCACTCTTTCTCTAAATGTTAACAGAGACATAAAGAAATATTAGAGTGGTTGAATCAACATACAGTGAGAACGTGTGTGAGAAATACATAGATAGCTAAGAGAGAGATGGGTGACTTGTACAGCCAATTAGAACAATTTTTTTTCCTAACATAACTCAATCCCAGAACTAAAATATATTTTTGTATTATTACAGTATATAGAAAAAAGCCTTACAGAAACAAACTTTAATTATCTAACATTTAGTATAATTATACATACGTACGTACGTACTTTGCAGGTTTATTATCACTTTGCTAAGTTTGCTTTTTGAAACTAATTTGAAATAATAAGCATTTTATTCACAACTTTGTCAAAACTGTTGCATTTATTCATGTAGATCAGGGGCGGGCAACCTCCGGCCCGCGAAAGCTTAGCGTCCGGCCCGCCACCCTGCTATGGTTTATTATTGCAATCTGGCCCGCGGATCTCCCAGTAAAACTCATATCGTTTTGTGACATAGACGTAAAAGTAGGTTTCAATTAAGATTTACAGTGGGATGAAAATGTATAAATATCAGCGAGCAATGATTGCATGTATATTTCATTTTTCTTTAACTATTAATTTCAAATCCTTGGCCTGAGATAAAAATAAAAGAAGAGAAAGAGAGAGGCAAAGAGGAAACGAGAGACGAGGAAAGGGCATGAAACATAGAACCTATGTGAGGTGTGTCAAAACGAATGCTGGATCAACTTGCTACTTCCCCCGTCATTATTTTTTATGATTCCAAAATGGCTCTTCGTCGGCGCCTTTTATAACATTACATACAGAAGTCTCCCGAGAAGAGAAAAAAATCAGATTTGTCGAGTGTTCAATGCAATTTTTGTACAATTTATTCATGTAAACAAAATATTGTAATTCTGATATTTCGTTTATAATGCCGGCCCGCGATCTCCTTCCAAGTCTCATCTGGCCCTCACTCTGAAAAGGTTGCCCGCCCCTGATGTAGATAAACATTAACATTTTGGTACTTTTGATACAAATTCATTTATCTTTTAAATGTGACCGTAAGGAAAATAAAATAAATCAATTTGTTTTGGTGATGATGTGTGGGCTTTATTTTTAACTTACAATTTTAAAATAGATCGCAACTTGCTGAAAATCAAGTCAGCCCCCTCCAAAGAAAAGGCCAGAAAAACAATATTACTAAACAGAAGTACTGGTTATATTAAAATCAAAACAATTATTGATTAAAAAATACAATAGTTAATTAATGAAAACTCATTTTGCAAAGCAATATGCAAATTAATTAACCTTACAACTGCTGATCGCATATACATATAAGCAGTAAAATATATATATATAAATTTGATTGTTATTCCACGTATGCTCCTAGAGAAGTATTGTATAGATGATTGGTGGTGTATGAAGCATTAAAAACAATGTTTTTTTTCATTGTTTCTATTTTGATATTTCGACCAGTCCTTTGGTCTTTGTCAAAAAATGAATAAAACTGAGGATTATTGGTCAAACTGTAATCTCAAACTGTGCGGCGTTCGTTTTTTTTATCATGACGCGTGCGATGGTCCACGCATAACGTTTCCTCGAGTTCTCTTTGCTAACCCGTGTATGTAAGTTCCATGTGTTTCTTGTTCCATTTTCTTTCCTTTTTTGCGAGTACTTTCGATTTGATTCGTCAAATCATCTTCAGGCGGTGTTAATTTTGGTTTCTTAAAACCTTTTTTTTTTTACTGTTGAGTTTTTTTTAATCATTATAACGGCCAGTAATTTACCACTTAAAACGAGCGTTTATAATATTGAGATGTTACATGGAACTTACATACAGCAATTTGACCGAAACACTAAATGGACCATTCGGAAAATTGAAAAAATTTAAAAAGTCTTATCAAGCAAAAACACTGTTATTTAATAGCGTTTGCCTAAATATATAGAAGAAAAATGGTTCAACTTCTTTCTTCACAGAAGTAATGATAAATAAGACAATTTCAAATATTCAGACAATTACAATTTTTAAAAAAAATGAATTTTAGTTCCTAGATTATTCAAATGAATGTGATCCAATCAATAGATATTGTTATAGATTTTGTTATTTATTGAAATTAATAAGACAACTGCCATCTAAAAGAATCTTAACAGATATTCTTGAGATTCATCCATTCAATCTGAACGTAGATGTTGATATTGAGGACATGTGTTGAATGGGGAGAAATGGTATGAGAATGGTATGATGGATGTGTAATGTGAGTCTTAAAGACAGGCTTAGTTCTGATGACCTAAACGGAAGATTAAATCTGGAGAGCATAGGGAGATGTGTGCAGAACAGGAGACTTTGATAGTATGGCCAATTGATGAGAGTTCTTGGGTCAGTAGATGTAGAATAGTCAAGGTAGCAGATCCAGTTCACAGGGGATAGCCAAGAAAAACATGAGAAGTGATGAAAATGGACTTGAGAGAAAGAGGGATAAATAAAGACCTGGCCAGAGATAGGTTAGTTTGGAAATCAATTTCCTAAAGCCATCCAACGCATTCCAGCATGTAAAACGGACGTTAAACCGAATATGATGATGATGATGATGATGATGATGATGATGATGATGATGATAAAACTAAAGCAGGGCAGACCAACAAAAATTCTATTTTAAATTTAGGAATGAAAGATTGATTGACAAAATCTCACAAAGATGTGAGCATGTCTATGAAATTAGCATCAGTAAATGCATTGCTTCGGAAGTAATAGTGAGATCTTTCAAAATTGACCAATTACGACAAAAAAAAAAAAAAAAAGTGGTACATTAAAATGTCAACCCTTTCTTTAAAAACAAGAACAAAGAAATGGATTTTTTTTGAAGGGGGGGTCATTAATTATTTAATTAAATTTTTTAGATTTTATTAATAAACGAACAACATTTTGGAATTCGCAGTCTTGAAAAACACACTCATCCTCTTTAGAATTAAAATGCTATAAATAATATAGAGTAGATGTAAATTATTACTAGTGGGAGAAGATTTCTTAGGTCAGACTTGGAGCTTTTAACATTTAAAAAGTCAGAGTCAAGTGTTACACACTGAGATGCATCTAAAAAATAAATGAAAAATGCATCAAGTGCTGGAAAATATTCATAGTAAATTTGTGATTTTTTTCGTTTTTTTTGTATTTTAGGGTAACAAAATTACTGCGGTGTAAATCAGTTTGTTTTAGTGAGAAAACAATGAAACACAAGATCCTGCTAGATAGGGGCATTTACACTCCCTCTTGTCCCCTCTGACAATATCGAAAAGCAACTCAGAGTTAAAGAACGTTTTCAGATAAAAATGGTCGTCTTCCTATTCGTGTACGAACATGTGTTAGCTATGTATCCGAGAGAGAAGTATCCTGACAACCCCGAACAAGAAAGAGAATCAAGTAACATACTTAGATCCTTTTGATGGGGCATCAAAAAAAGAGAGAGAAAGAAAGACAGAGGGAGTTCAGTTAGAGTAAGATATCAATTAGCTATCTCAGAAAGTTGTTTTAACTTTTTCAGGATCAAAAGACCAATTTGAAATATTGACTTATCTGAAAAACAATCTCTATAATGGTTTTAACACTCCTTTGCAACTGCAGTAAAATGGAAGAAATAAAGACCGATTAAAAGGCTGAAACTAACATGGTTTGGTTGGTTTGTCTGTTTAACAGCATATCAACCATTTAGGGGTTTCACTATCATAATGTCCCAGCTGATATTTTTAAATATTTATTGGACTTAATGCTGTTTCAACAGCTCTTTGTACCAAATGAAAATTAGAATTTAATATTCAGAGTGGAAGCCATACAAAAAAACTGACAAAACAAATAAAAAGAGCAAAATATTAGTCACTTGGAAAAAACAAGATTAGGATGAACGACTTTATTAGAGAGAAGAATGAGAAGTGACTTCATTGAAACTTTCAAAATAATTAATATAATTTCTAACTTTTTTGAACATTTGAAATATTTCTCATCTATTTGGAAGGTTATTTATTTTAAGGTAAGATTCAAATCTAAATCTATTAACAAATTAGTTTGTTTTTGAATAATAAGAGTAATATATTGTACGAGTGCATACCCTCTGTCAAAAATTGCAAAAAAAGGTATGCTTTGCTAGTGTTCACACTAATATTTATAAAATAATGTCTCAATCGGCGATTTTAAAAGAAAAAGAAACAAGAAAAATGTCTCGAACTGGAAAGCTTTAAAAAGAAAAAAAACACCTAAATTAGTATAGAAAACAGAAATAAATAAAGAAAACTTCTCATTATGGAAATAGAGTGCAGGTGGTAGTTGTTTAGCTTGCTATTTTCTTTCCCAATTTCTCTAAATACTTGAAATCGATTCATCCAAGTTTTTGTTTTTTTTACTCGCTAACTTTTGTGAGACAGGACATATATATATATTAGAGTTGGGCGGTTTTGAAATTTTGGGTTCGGTTTTTCGTTTTTTTACTATGGAAGCTATTCATTCTCTTATGTGATGATTAGTTATTATTCAACGTTTAGTTGAATTATGCCACTGTTTCGATAATTTTGTGACTGAATCATTCTCCATGATATGAATCATATAAGTTTTAAGGTGTTGACTGTTGTAATCAAAGTTCTGATACCTTTTCAACAGTTAACTCGTTAAAACAGTGACCAAAGATTCATGAAAGATTTCTGAAGAATAAAACTGAGTTTGAATATGCATTCTATCTAATTCTTTAACCCATCAGAAGCTAAAATATAACTCGAATAAAGTGATACTAGCATTGGCAACTACTTTTTTTCTTTTTAAATGTTTATACTCGCTCGCTACTTTTCGTTTATTTACTTTTACAACAAGTATTTTTTTTTTAATTTCATTTTAATAACTTATTTTTTTAGATAACTCTGAAACAAGCATAAACAATTATTTTACAATTTTGAGTTGAATCAAATAGATTTTCGACATCATACGGAACGCGTTTGATTTTCTTTTTCATTTGAAAATAGTTTATGCTAAAAATACGATGTCATGTTGTCTGTCGTATTTCTCTTTTTTTCATTTGAAAATTCAAAATGTTAATGATAAACAAACTGTAAACAAAGCTTTCTTCCTACAAGTCAATTAAATGTTTTTATCATATTAGCAATACACATGAAACAATTTAAATTGCTTCAAATATCTCAATAATGGCATATATAGAAAGAGCTTGATGATCTAAGAAAGAATCTTTTTTAATTTTTTAAATCTGACTAAAAATAAGGAAGTTATGACTATTTTTGTGCCTCACACGATTGGATATTTTCCCCTCTTTAAGACCATATGCGTTTCGTCACATTTTTTACACTAATTTTTCAGTAAAAATGTTATATCTTTGTTAAAACACAAGATTAAGCAATGAAATTTACCATATAAGTGTATTTTTGTACAAGGAATCAGAATATGCCACTGAAAATCTCCAGAAATTAATGGTTTCCAAGTAATCTGCACTAAGTGCACATAAATATGCTGCAATACCTTTAAAATACCATGAATCCATTAAAAGAAAGTTAGAAAACTCAAAGTTGAATTGTAATACATTTTATGTACAAGAAACTAAAATCTAATACTAGGACTGTTTAAAAATGAATATATTGCAAGATTTCTTTAGCATTATTGTAGATTTACACCTTCTGCTAACTCACCCCCTTACCTCCCCAAAATATGAGATTCTACTTTTTTTATTTAGGCAATTACATGTTAACACCCTGAAAAACTTGGCAGAAAGAAAGAAACAAAAACAATTATTTTAGAATTTAAAGTGGGGATCAGTTTCACATGAAATAATCCCCCATTTCAAGGCCATTCTAGCGTTTTAGGACAGTTAATTATTTTTTCTATGGGAGATAAATCCTGTGTGTTTTTCTTGTTTTTTGTTTTTTTCTTTTTTTTTTAGACGATTATGAGGGTCTTTGTGGGGGGAGGGGGGGTCTGTGCGTGTTTTTTATGTGTGTCTGCTCTTTTTTTTTTTAGACGATTATGTGTGGTTTTAATGGGCTTTTTTGTAGGATTAGGGCTTCCTACTCGGACTTAGGGTTAGTGATAAGGTTAAGGAAGGGGTTTTGTTTTGGATGGAGGTTGCCATTCGGACTTAGTGTTAGGGTTAAGGGAGTTTTTTAGGGGTGGCTTGCCACTCATATTTAAGGTTAATGGTACGATACGTTCAAGAAGGCATTTTTAGGAGGTGGGCTTGTTAGTCGTACCTAGAGTTAATGGTAGAGTAATTATTTATTTTATAAATTTCACTAAAAGGCAAGAATGGCCGGGAAATCCGAGATCATTTTACATTAAATTTATATGCGAAACTGATCCCCCACTCTAAATTCTAAACTATTTTTTGTTGTTTTGGTTTTTCTTTTTTTCGCCAAGACTTTAAGACGTAATCGCCTAAAAAAGTAGAATCTTAATTTTTTTTTTAAATTGACGACTAGAAAGTCATTACTACTAGAAGTTCGAAAGTTGAGTGAAAACCAGTATTTTTTAAAGTATTTTTTATAAAAGAACCAAATAGGATTAACTTTTTTAAGCACAAAAAGTATTTTTATCTTACTTTTAAAGAAGTTTATAAACGAATTTTACAAAGCTTTACAAGACGCTGCTGCTGATTGATTGTTATATCAGCAATACTAGCAGCCATTGTTGACTTTCGCTCAAAAAAAGGACAATATTGTTTAGGATAAGACAATTTAAAATTACTATTACCGAAAGACAAAACAACGTACAATTATAATTTTAATGCATAAAAAAATATGAAAGATTAATTTATTTACTAGTTGGGTACGAAAAATGTAACAACATTTTCTATATTCATATTTTAAAATGTTTAAAATTCGTTCTAGAATGAAAATAAACAAAAATCGCCTCGTGTTTATAGCAGTAATTGCTGCTACTACAATCAGTTTTTCAAACTATAAATCGAAATCGCTTTTTTTTTCCGGATAGGGTAATGGAATATTATTACTACCAAAAGAGAACACATATATACAATTATAATTTTAATGCATAAAAAAGTAAAATGATTGATTTACTTACTAATTGGGCGACAGAAATGCATTTTTCAAAAATATTCAACCGACGTCGAGTTGAAGTCTTATTTTTAAAATTTCAAAAAATTAATGAGCCGAATTACTTCGTACACTAACAAACATTAAAAGTGATGTTTCTCCTGACTAGTTACCAAATCTCAGGACGAAATTCCACACACAACAATGGTACGAGACTTTTAAACGAAGGGGGGGGGGTCAAAGAAAAAAGTGACGTAAATTGCTGAAAATAGTGTTAACATTTTTTTGCCTTTATTTGCTCAAAACTCTTAAAAATATATAATGTATATTATTATTCATGAATGCACCTGAAAGGATATTCATTTCCTAACAAAATGATGGTATTTTGAGCACTTAAAGTGCTTTAGTTTTTAAGATGTGACTATTTTAATAGAACTACCCTCAAATCTGTAATTATCCAAACAGTTTTCTGGTCGATGTGTATTGCTAATCATATATTTGTTCAATCTGTCCTCTTACTAATATAACATTTTTTGGTAATATTCAATTTTATTCAAATCGGAAAATCTTTTCAACCGTGTTTCCTTGTATATGGTGGTTTACTGTAGTAAAAACACAATACCGAACGGTTACGGTTTTAAAAAAAAAAAACGATTCTGTATTCGGTATGCAGACGAAACCGAAAAACCGCGGTTTTTCGGTAAAACCGCCCATCTCTAATATATATATATACACACACAAATACATATTGCTTTTTATTATAGAGTGGAGGTTTATTCGTACTATAACTCTCATCTTGGATGTCATTCTCACAACTTTTTGGTCGATGTAACCTCCAGCCTTTATCAAGTGCATCTTGTCATACTCCGGGAACATCAGCCGAAACGTTGTGAGAATAAAATCCAAGATGAGAATAGTAGTCTGAATAATCAAAATGATCAAGTGTTATCTAAATAAAAATAAAAAATAAAATAATTCCAAAACAGAAATATATTTTTTGAAACACGTTGCCAGATAAGATTAAGAATAGTACAGAACATTTTAAGATAAAATTGGATGGAAAAAAAAGTTAAAGTTAAAAAAAAAGAGATACCCAAAGAGGTATGACAAACAATAATGGTATCACATCTGATAAAAATTGCCATATAGAAATCTGACAATTATTTTGTTGCTGTCTGTATCGTTATAAACACTGGCAAACATGAAATGCATCGCAAAGTTGGCTTTCATTTCCATGTTTTTAGTGATAAAGCTGTTTTTCATGTGAAAATACTTTAAAAAAGACAAGTTAGATTGTATTTTAGTAATGTTTATATCAATCAAAGCTTTCATTCAATATCATTGCGATACATATATTCGGTTTAACATTTATCTTACATGCTGGCATATGTTGGACGGCTTAAAGAAATTGACTTCCAAAGTAACCTTTCTCTGGCCAGGTCCTTAGTTTATCATTTCCTCTAAGGTTTTCGTTGGCCTTTCCCTGTGAACCGAACCAGCTACCTCAACTGTTCAACATCTATTGACCCAAGAACTCTCATTCATTCTTTCAACGTGACCATACCATTAAAGTCTCCTCTTCTGCACACATCTCCCTATACTGTCCAGATTTAATCTTCCTCTGAGATCATAAGAACTAAGCCTGTTTTTAAGATTCACATTACATATTCATCGTATCATTCTCATATCATTTCTCTTCATGCAACACATATCCTCAACTCTCACTGGCCAGGTTTCACTTTCATACATCATCATACTGCATACACATGTTTGGTAGACTTTTCCTTTTGCCGACAGTTAGTAATGGCAGACATTTCTAGAACTTACTCCATTCACACCTAATTCTAGCAGCTGCTCCACCCTGTGCTCGAATGGTATCACCAAAGTAACAAAACTCAACTTCATTAGCTTAGCCATCCATATATAGTCCCAGTATTAATTATCGATAGAACAATATGCCCCCAAATCTCTTAGACTTAATGTGCCCATAGTGGCTGGACTAAGAATGGTTAAACAGAAGTAATATACTTGTAAAGTTGAGAAGGCAGGAAAATCCCGAAAATTAGAAATATAAAAAAACATTAAAATTGACTAATCGAAAATTGAGATAAGCAGTAGTTGTTTTAACTCGCATCCTGAAGAGTTATGAATTACAGATGCCACCAGCTAAGAAAAAAACAAACAATCGGAAATGTTCTTTCTGAGAAGCACCGAAGACCCATCTAGTCAGTGTCACTATATTAACAAAGTCGCTTGCAAAAAATTAAAGAATTAAAAAAAAGTTATTGCCGATTAATTAACTACCGAAACATATATTGTACCAGGAGATATGGCTGAGTTCTATGAACTTAAATTAAGCCAATTTTTCATAAAAACAGTCGGACAGGCCAGAGAAATAGAGACAGACAGGATATACAGGTGGAAAGAGGGTTCATGGTCTGAAGGACCCTTCCTTGTTCAGGTAACAGTGAGAAATAAAAATTTATGGGGGTGGGAGTAAGAATGGATTGAGCAGAACTGGTTTACTCTAGAAACAGGGGAATCCCAAAAACTAAAAAAAGATTATGGTTAATGTATTTTGGAAATACATTAATTGAATTCTGTATGAAATGCTAGTAGTCCCACACAATTATTAATATAAGTCGAAGCGTGTTTGATTGAAGAGACTCCATTTTGCTAACCACAGAAGGCCAGGTCGGTCAGACAATTCTTACAGGTTATATAATTCTCACGATATGTACAAGAAATATTTACATAATAATTATTTCTTTTTACAAAAAAAATTTAGAGTTTGTTTATTGATTCTGCTCCTCGCTTAAATGAACCTTTGCTTCTCCAGTTGATACCAACCTCTGCCGGACCCTTTTGATTATCTAAACACAACATGGGGGAAGGATTGGCTTGATCAGCAGAGATGTTTCGACACTTTCCAGTCTTCGTCAGCAGGAAAATACTTTTCAATCAGGTATCAGTGACTTACTGAAAATCTATGGCCGACTTCGGTGAAGTCACACAGCGAACTAGAGTGCATACTAATATCATATTGACTCTTTAAAGATTTTTTCAAACATTTTCTAATAAACTATTATACATATAAAACATATACTAAACAATAGAAAAGTTTATTTTTAACATGAACATCATTATCATATTTAATTTAATGTTTTACATGCTGGCATATGTTGGAATGCAATTAAAAAATATATCTGAAAGCATAAATAATTTTCTGGTAAACCTGAAACTATCAGTATGAATGGTGATAAAAGCAAAAAAGTAAAATAGCTCATCAGTCATTCGTTTCCTTATTTTAACCACAAAATAAAGACAAATTTGTGTCTTTCATACAATAAAAGAAATATATCAAAAAACAGAAAAATCTAGCAAAGATTTTCAACAATAAATGTACAATTTTTTTGGAAAAAAAAGGCAGCATAAGTGTTTGTTTTTTTAGAAGATATTTTAAAAGTCAAATATTTATTGGTCAATCTGACTAACAGATCCAGAAATTAACTTTATAAAAACAAGATTCAATAAATAAAAATTGAATAAAAGCAGAACAAACTGCTTTTTCAAAATGTTTTTTTTTTCACCAAAAATTTACACTCTGCATTGTTTGGAATTGATTTACAACAAAAACGATTTTAATCTTGCAGAAAAGATTTCAAAATAGTGGAAAATCAGAATTCTTCAGGTTTAAACAGATTCTGGTCACAAAATATTTGCTGAACAATGCAAATCATGAGTGACGTGCAATGAAAAGCATGTTTTAGTCAAAAAAATGTTTACAAATGAGCTACATTGTTTAAAGATCAAAATAGTATTCATGATTCGTGAAGATAGGCCAAGCAGGCAGGCGCACAATGTAAACACGTATAATGCAAATGGTGGATTCTGTTAATGCACTCATTTTGGCTCAGAAAAGATTTAGAAGACACTTCAGAAAAACTGGGAATTTCTGTGGATCCAACACACAATATTATGTATCATGTCTCCGCCTGTTCTCATGTCAGCTGTTTTGGGTTCCGATGATGTAGTAAAGAGCATTGCAAAAAGAAAATGGCTAAAAACTCAGTCCAAATATTTTTATGCTAAAGGAATACAAAAGATTTTGAGGAGAAAAAAAATGGGTTTTAAAAATTAAGGTCATATTGAAAGCTAAAGCGAACCTTTTTTAGTTCCCAAATGAAATGAGAATTGTTTTATTTTTAAATTCACCTTATTTATTTAAGACCTTTTGTAGAAATTGTTTTTCAGTTTCAGAAAAAAAAGAAACGCTGAAATAGAGATAATTTCTCAACCTTTCAAAGAAATAATAAAAAAAAAAAACAACTTGGATGATGGGCTAGCGATAAATAGTAAAAAACACATTTAAAATAATTTCAAAAATGATTAATTAGTGAAATATCAAAAAACTGCTGGCTAAAAAGAAATGCATGTGCAACAATGTTTATGTAGAATTAGTGCATATTGGAACCGTATTTGTGTCATTTCCTGCTGATCCATGTCTTAGACAGTTTTGAAACAGGGAAATTTATCCAAAATTCCCAAAGACCAAAGTATCAATGTCAGAGATCAAGGATTAAGATTTAAAGATTTGTAACTCTTTAATTATTCTAACTGTTGTAGAAAATAATGAAAGAAAGTGTAGAACTATGTGTCATCTCAAAACTAAAGACGATAATCGTTACTTGAAAAAAGTTGCACTTATTTTGGTAGAATTTGTGTTCTTTTGTGGAACATTAAGGGGTCGTAATGGTTTCTTGCCCAAACCCACAAGCGATTGCGTAAATGATGTATGCCCACCTAAACCATTATAACCCCGCCGGAAGTTCTGCAAAATTGGTACCTGTGGGGAGCGGTCAATAACTACCTGGGAACACGTTGTAAGAGATTGATTGGCAGTGGGTAGTAAACGAGATTTCTTGCTCGCAGCAGACGTCAGCCGGAAATTCAATATTTGTTTGCTGTTTTCATTGTCATCATCCATTGTAACATAAGAGCGTTTAGACTGGCTATTATCTATCGAAGGAGGCCCGTTGGAGTGAGTAGCGCGAAATGACGACGATAAACAATCCGAAGAACCACTGTTTCCCTTATGGGCTTTTGGAGTGGAAGGAGAAAGCTCCGAAAGATCGCGAGAATGTCGTTGGGCAGCTTTTACTCGTAAACTTTGTTCGCGTTTTTCAGCTTCATTCAATTGATCTTCCATTCTTTGACTTTGTTCTTTCAGCATGTCATTCTCGGAATGAATCTCCTCCAGCTGTACACGTAGCGATGCCAGATCCTTTCGTGTCTGATCTAATTCCAGACGTTGTAGTTTCTTGGAACGCTTACATTGCACATATTCTCGTTTAATAATTGAACACATGTTGGCCAGTCGCTCAAGAGCACCGGATCCAGGCAGGAGATTCTGTAACAATTCCTTGCTATCACTTTCACTATCTACAACAACAAAAAAGGAAGAAAAGCTCATGATATTCTCTTTTACGGTTAATTGTTAAACAGAATGAATGACAAGAATTTACCAAATTATTAAA
Organism: Sepiola atlantica; assembly: GCA_963556195.1. Taxonomy (NCBI): domain Eukaryota; kingdom Metazoa; phylum Mollusca; class Cephalopoda; order Sepiida; family Sepiolidae; genus Sepiola; species Sepiola atlantica. The sequence continues at coordinate 69,754,135 of OY744520.1, read as the reverse complement.
AACGACAGAGTAAGGAGGAGAAAGAAAGTAACAGTGAGAGGAAAAGAGGAAAGAAGAGAGAGAACAGAGGAGAAGAAAGAGAGAGACAAAGGCTGAAAGAGAGAGAGAGAGAGACAAGAGCTGAAAGAGAGAGAGAGAGAGACAAGAGCTGAAAGAGAGAGACAAGAGAAGAAAGAGAGAGACAAGAGAAGAAAGAGAGAGACAAAAAAGAGAGAGAGACAAAAAAGAGAGAGAGACAAGAGAGAGAGAGAGACAAGAGAGAGAGAGAGACAGAGACAAGAGACAGAGACAAGAGAGAGAGACAGAGACAAGAGAGAGAGACAGAGACAAGAGAGAGAGACAGAGACAAGAGAGAGAGACAGAGACAAGAGAGAGAGAGAGAGAGAGACAAGAGAGAGACAAAAGAGAGAGACAAAAGAGAGAGACAAAAGAGAGAGACAAAAGAGAGAGACAAAAAAGAGAGAGAGAGAGACAAAAGAGAGAGAGGGAGGGGAGTGAGCGAGGGGGAGGGAGAGTGAGTGAGGGTAAGAGAGAGTGAGGGAGAGAGAGAGTGAGTTAGGGAGAGAGTGAGTTAGGGAGAGAGTGAGTTAGGGAGAGAGTGAGTTAGGGAGAGAGTGAGCAGAGGAAAAAATGAGTGAGCGGGGGAAGAGAGTGAGCAGGGGGAGTGGGGCGGGGGAGAGGGGAGACAGTGAGTGAGGGAGAGAGTGAGGGAGGGAGTGAGTGAGTGAGTTAGGGAGGGAGAGAGAGAGCTAGGGAGGGAGAGAGAGCTAGGGAGGGAGAGAGAGAGATCTAGGGAGGGAGAGAGAGAGAGTGAGGGAGGGAGAGAGAGAGTGAGGGAGGGAGAGAGAGAGAGAGAGTGAGGGAGAGAGAGAGAGAGAGAGAGTGAGGGAGAGAGAGAGAGAGAGAGAGGGAGAGAGAGAGAGAGTGAGGGAGAGAGAGAGAGTGAGGGAGAGAGAGAGAGGGAGAGAGAGTGAGGGAGAGAGAGGGAGAGAGAGTGAGGGAGAGAGAGTGAGAGAGAGGGAGAGAGAGAGAGAGTGAGGGAGAGAGAGTGAGGGAGAGAGAGTGAGGGAGAGAGAGTGAGGGAGAGAGAGAGAGTGAGAGAGAGAGTGAGAGAGAGGGAGAGAGAGGGAGTGAGGGAGAGAGAGAGAGTGAGGGAGAGAGAGAGAGTGAGGGGGAGAGAGAGAGAGAGAGTGAGGGAGAGAGAGAGTGAGGGAGAGTGAGTGAGGGAGAGAGAGAGAGAGAGTGAGGGAGAGAGAGAGAGAGTGAGGGAGAGAGAGAGAGTGAGGGAGAGAGAGAGAGTGAGTGAGGGAGAGAGAGAGTGAGGGAGAGAGAGAGAGAGAGAGAGTGAGGGAGAGAGTGAGGGAGAGAGTGAGGGAGAGAGTGAGGGAGAGAGTGAGGGAGAGAGTGAGGGAGAGAGAGAGAGTGAGGGAGAGAGAGAGAGTGAGGGAGAGAGAGAGAGTGAGGGAGAGAGAGAGAGTGAGGGAGAGAGAGAGAGTGAGGGAGAGAGAGAGTGAGGGAGAGAGAGAGAGAGTGAGGGAGAGAGAGAGAGTGAGGGAGAGAGAGAGAGTGAGGGAGAGAGAGAGTGAGGGAGAGGGAGAGAGTGAGGAAGAGAGAGAGAGTGAGGAAGAGAGAGAGAGTGAGGGAGAGAGAGAGAGTGAGGGAGAGAGAGAGTGAGAGAGAGAGAGAGTGAGGGAGAGAGAGAGTGAGGGAGAGAGAGAGTGAGGGAGAGAGAGAGTGAGGGAGAGAGAGAGTGAGGGAGAGAGAGTGAGGGAGAGGGAGTGAGGGGAGGGAGAGGGAGGGGAGGGAGAGGGAGGGAGAGAAAGTTTGAGGGAGAATTGGAAAATTTAACGTTTTACTGACTATCATATATACAGAGATGACAGTAGCCAATGGCAAAAAAAAAGATGAGATGAATTTTCTAACCGTGAAAGGAGGCTGTGTGTATATGTGTGTAGGGCAACACAAAAAACAATTTTCTTCCTAAACAACCTAACAAATCAATTTCAACTAAGTCAAATATTAGGAGAAATACACCAAGTGCACATGTAGGGGAAGGGAGACTGGAAGTCATTCTTTGATGAAACAAAAGTTATCTAATTTCCCTAACCCTATCATGAATTTTTTGAAGTCTTAACCTTCAAAGCAAAATAACATTTTCAGTTTTCAGAGAGAACTGTCATCAGAGAAAAAAAGGGATGGAAGAGGAAAAGAGAAAAAAACAGTTCAAGAGAAAAAAAGAAATAAAATCCAGCCAAATAGCGATGAAAAAATAAGGTGAGAAATTTATTGTGATTTGGCAGAAATCATTATATTTTTCTTATTTAATAAAAAAAGAAGTTGATTTTGACTAAAAAGTGAAGAACTCTCATCAAAGGGAGGCTCTAACAATTTAAGTGAATATCCGATGTTTTGGATTTAAAAAAATGCCTAACAAATTCTTATAACAAATATAGAAGCTTATCCCAGTTTATCTACATTGACCTTTGAACCCGAATACCTCATTACACCCCTAACACACCCATTGAAATTGTCCTATGTCCAGAGCCTCAGTTCTGTAAGGAATTAGCAAAAACCAATGGCTAAAATATTTTTATGTCATTTTCATGTTTACAATGCCTTTACTTTTGAAGAGATTGTTATGAAACTTGAAAGTTTGACTGGAAAGACTTTGTTCTTTAATATGATGTGCTAAATATAATACTCTTTTACGGACATGGCTGTTGATTTATTATATAATGATAATTTTTTTTTTTTAAAGTGTACTTATGAAAAATAAAACGTGGATGGTGAGTTTTATAATAATATAATTAATGCACTTCGTTAGATATATTCAGATAAAGATGAATGACCTTCGTGTACTTTTTTTTTTTAATGGAAAAGGGGGGGGGGGCACAAAAAAAGGTGTTTTCACATAAACCCAGTTCAATTTTAGGTTCACGTCACTACACTAAATGGTGCCCATTAAAATTATTATACATATTTTACATACAAAAATACCCGAACAAGTTATTATGTAAGGTCTTTTGTCTGATAAAAGGTTAATCTTATATAAATAGAGATTTTGTCTGTCAGTCTCAATGTTTAAACATAATAAAAACATTGCTAAATTTATCTCATTTCGAAATATCACACATCTTAACTACTTTTAGAAATGAAGAATATTGCATGAACAGTAAATAATAAATTCCCAACAAATAAAGCAGATGCCATGACCAGAAACCAAAACCTTGAGAGTTTCAATCTGAGGTTCTACCAACTGATCTATTTGGACTTGCTTATAAATAGAGCTTAAAACATTACTTTAACAAAATAATCATAGCTTTGATGTGACGTTATAGATTCATGATTTATGTCATGTTTCAAAACATGTATTCAAACATAAGTGATAATAATAATTAAAAAAATGAATGGGTAAATATTATCAATAGCGTTTGAAATCATTTTAATAGTTCAAAACAATTTATTTTGCTTTAACTATGTATTGGCGCTAAAAACGATTTAATATTTAATAAGAAATGTAAATAAAAATTCTATGAGAAAAATATCCAGCTAAATTTAAAGTGGTTGCCAGCATAGTGATACTTTGCTTGTGTATGATAGCAGGTCCATTAATTCTAGTTAAATAAAAATTACAAAAAAAAAAAATGAAAACGTTGAGAAAAAGTCTTGTTTTAATTTTCAACTTATCCATGCAGTCATTTTGATAGAAATATTATTTGAGTCGGTCGAAATGATTCTTGGGCATAATTTGAAAACAAACAAGTCCCGATTTTTGGCTCAAATAACATTGGTAATTTACAAGTGAAATAACCGAGATATGCTTGGATTTCGTCAACACGTGTGGCCAAAATTAACCGAACTCTTATGCCCTGCATATGAATTTGTTTCTTCTAACCATAAAAATTTAAAGCTAGTTTTTTTCTTACTGTAAAATTTATTTAAAAAAAAATAAAACAAATGTCACTTTTAAATCAACAACAGAATTCTATTGATGATGTCTTATTCAATTTTGGAACAATTCATTTTGAAAGGAGTAAAATCGAAATATTTAGCAAAATATGTCCCAATTACTTTTTTGCATTTCATATTTGGTGATCAGATAACTATTTTTTTTTTAAATGTCTGTGAAAGTTGATAACGTAAGTAAAAACAAATTAAAGAAGTCGATTAGAAAACTGAGATAAATCTATTTTCCTCTAGTAAGTCTCATCCACCTTATTTTAAAATATGAAACATCAGAATTATTTTTAAAAACATGAAAACTTCTGAGAATATGATTAAATTCAAAACGATAGATTCAGTTTTCCCCCCCCTTTATAAATGCAATAAATGTAACTGACGAGAATCCCACATGAAAAGGAGACAATTGATTGGCTAGCTTAATCATGTGATGAAGGAAAGGTTTGAAGGTTGAAATTAAATAGAATTGCTGTCAGAATTTCAGCTAAGCCACACAGCATGTAAGGTTCTGGAAAATGAGTGTGATAGTCCAGAAATAACTAGTAAATGAATTGAAACTCCATTTAGTTAAGTAAATAAAATCTACTTTAAAAATAAATTTATTTTCTTCAAAGAAAAGGATAAACAACATCTTCGTCCATGTCCCTCAAAATAAGATAGTGCTCAGAAAATATATACCATAGAACTCATGAGATACTATATAACATCAAGAGAAAAGTAGGCAAAGGACAATATATAAATTTATTAGGCATATATAACAAAATAATAAAATAAACCAAAAGAGGAAACGTAATCCATGATGGAGGTAAAGCAAATAAAAGATACGTTGAATATAAGATAATCCAGTTGCTCAAGACGTGTCAACGGCAACAAAGAGAAAAAAATTGGATGAAAAAATACAGTGTTTAATTAAAAGGTAGAAAATAAATTCCAGGTTTTACCTAATTTGCATATGCCTATAAAACCTTTAGCCAGAAAAAAAGACCCTCATCTACACATGCTTACAGCCAGTTTCATTTATTTAGCATTCCCCAAACTCATTTCACAATATTATTTAATTTCATTAAATAGAAAAAACTGTAAGAAAAACTTTAAAATTGTTTGAATTATGCAAATGCCTCAATTCGTTCTAATATTATGAGAATCTTAAGCCTTGAAATCCGGGTACGAAATGTGGACAGAGTTTTGCTTAAAACTTAGTTTGAATGAATAAACAATTCACAAGGAATTCAGTAATGTCTTCAGTTTTCTTTATTTTTTGAAGAAATATTGATGAAATTTGTCAATCTTATGTAAAATTATCCGTTCTTATGAATTCTATACTCAGATTTTACGCATCTGAAAACTGTAAGATGTTATTTAAATTAAATGTTTAGTAATCTCAAAGTGAATTTAACGAACCAGAAGAAATTTGGACGAGGAGTTAAAAGATCTTATGACAAACCTTTGACAAGCCGTTCAATTTGCCGATAGTGCTGAAGAAGATCTTTCAGTTTGAAGCATTCTTTTTCTGTATCTTTCCAACTTTGTTCGCAAGATTGAAAGAACTGCAACTGTGTCTGCAGATCCTTCTTTTCAACAATCATCGTCTTCAACTGCTTGCAGACATCTTCATAACAAGAAGACAAGTCTTGTTTACTCTCCAAACATTCATTCAATTCGCTGGTCAAAGTTTTCACTTTATGGTCAGCTTGAGCAACACGGGCCCGAAAACTATTTAAGTCATTCAACAACCTTTGATAAAAACAGAAAAAAAATATATATACATACACAATCATATTAAGTTTAACATACGTTTTACATGCAGACAAGTGTTGAACAACTTTTAGAAATTGACTTCCAAACTAACCTATCTCTAGCTAAGTCTTCATTTATCCCTATTTCTCTAAAATTCATCTTTAACACTACCTCCTATGCTTTTCTTGACCAACTGCTACGTCAACTGTTCCACATATACTGACCCAAGAACTCTCATTCATTCTTTCAACGTAATCATACCAACAAAGTCTCCTGTTTTGCACACATCTTCCTATACTGTCCAGATTTAATCTTCCTCTGAGGTCATCAGATCTAAGCCTGTCTTTAAGGCTCACATTACATTCATATCATTCTCAAATCATTTCTCTCCATGCAATGTATGGCCTCAAACATCAGTGGCCAGGTTTCACTTCCATACATCATAACACTGTATACACATGCCTGATAGACTCTCCTCTTGGTCAACAGTAATAACACTCTGCTGATTAATAATGACAGAAGTTCCTTGAGCTTACGCCATCCACTCCTAACCCTTGCAATCACACTAGCACCTGCTTCACCCTGTGTTCCAATGGTATCACCAAGGTAACAAAACCTATGAACAACCTCAATAGACTCGCCATCCAAAAATACTGTCTTCACATCTGAGTTTTCATCTATCTCCATTGTCTCACTCTTCTTGTACACAAACTGGTTATCATCTCAACCTATCTGCAATTCCACCGCATTTCTTGTGTACACAATGCTAACAAGTATCACAAAAACAGAGTCGCACCCAACTTTCTTTCCACAATCTAAATCAGATGATCAACTTCGTGCTCACCTCCTTTCTCCCAGGATCTTTTTACTTTCATATTTGTTTTGCTCAACTAAGACACAGCTAAAAGTAAAATAATATTGTATAATTTACATGATTCAACTAATCATAATTATTATTTCATTGCATCTTAATGTTTGTGCAATTCTTCAAGTTCAACAATTTCACACAATAATTGAAATTACCTCGATTCGCTGTCATCTTCAATCGTTGTGTTGTCATATTCAAAATATAGCTTCCTAATGACTTCCTTTTTTGACCACTTCTGTCGACATTTCGGACATGTAGATGACGTGGACAGCCAAGTGTCCAAGCAAGAAGAATGGAAAGTATGACCACATTTACCGGCGGCAATGTTCAGGTCATTCTCCCCAGACAGAAATCGGTCAGAGCAGATTATACAGCAGGCATTCATTGTAAAACTAAAAAAATGAAAACAAAAACAGAAATTTTCATCAACAAATTTGTAGATGAAAGTTTACAAGACAATATTGATGGAAATAAAATAGAAACAACTAAATTGGGAACAGAATTGATCTTTCATAACACTCACGTATGTTTTAAAATAAAAATTATTTCTTTCAACATTAAAAAGGGTTCAATATGACAGGGGGCACTATCGAAAAGTACCATTTTTTTCTTTGATTTAGCAGCACAAATAAACTATAAATAAGTATCATAAATCAGCCTAGTTCAGAGCGTGAGAACAAATGTTCTCTTCAATTTAAACTTGCAATATCTTGCTTATATTGTTTTTTTTTAGGGCAGCACTTTTTGTATCCGCCACGATTTGTCTCATGTGATTCAAATAAACCAATCAATCACAATCATTTAAAAATAGAGAATTGTCTTCATTATTAAAAAGATGCACCAAATTGTTAAAAGTTAGGTGTCTGTAGATAATTTTGTTCTGCGTTTGGTATAAGTCATTTTTTTTTTTTTTCAAACCGAAAAAAAAATACAAAGGGATATACACTCAGTGACCTGACTGGACAGGGCTATAAGTTTCCTTAATTTAAATTAAAGCAAAAAATATATAAAATATTGTTGTTGTTTTTAATTATTTATAATAACGTTATTATTTCAGCACGGTCCGTAAACTGCAAAAGTATCGAGAAAATATTAAGTATAGCATAAAAAATAATACACTTAATAAAAAAACGAAAAAATACTTAGTAATGTGGGGAAAGTAAAAAAATCAAAAGAAATCGAAAAGAAAAATATTGTATTGAAGGGGAAGGGGAAATAAAATGACAATTGGATGCTTATTTTGGCACTTGTATAGATCGGGTACACGAGTCGAAATTTATTTTAGAAGAGTTCCAATGGTGTAAGGGGCAGATAACTTTTTTTTTAAGTACATAATTTCTAGCTTCTCCTAAAATGGACGTAATCGACGTGAATGCCTTGAATATGCGCGAATTATTATATTTTACAAGTATTCAACAAAAAGTGGTGGCTTATCCTATTTATCAGAATTTATGTGGCGGCAGAAATTTTCCGCAACACCCCCCTCCCCCTACAGAGTCTTTTTGAACAAATTTCTGAATTCTATCCCGTTTAAAAAAACAAAATCAATAGAAGAAAAAAAAACAGATAAATTTATTTTTTAAACTATAAAAAAAAAATCAAATGTCTTAAACCAAAACCGATGGCTGTTCGTTTTGAAATTAAAAAATATACTGTTGATTTTCCCAAATTCTATTTTCTTCAATAAATGTTCTATCAATATACTGTTGATTTTCTCAAACATTGAATTTGCATGACTTCTTATTTAAAAAATGGATATTTTCCATTTTCGGGGAAATTGCGTACTAAAAAAAGAGAGTTATCTGCCCCTTACACCATTGGAACTCTTCTAAAATAAATTTCGACTCGTGTACCCGATCTATACAAGTGCCCTTATTTTTAATAATGAAGACGATTCTCTATTTTATATGATTGTGATTGAGTGGTTCATTTGAGTCACACGAGACAAATCTTGGCAGATGGTGGGTGATACAAAAAGTGCTGCCCACGCCAATTCGATTTTAGCGTGGGTCCTAATATCAGAATGGTTAAGGTTAGGTTACGGTAAAAAAAAAAAAACTTTTTTTTTACCTTAAACTAATCCTAACCCAAGTTTTAGTTCGACAAAAGTTTGGTTCGATTCAAATTCTGTAGAAGCACACAAAAAATGTCACTCATTGAGAAACATTTTGAATAATGTTCAAATTGATAGACGTTAAAAAGTAAGGCACTTGTGCAAATTAACATCCCCGGCAAATAAGGAAAGATAATCAGTTTATTGAAGAATCAGCCAAAAATTATTTTAGAATATAGAGCGAGGAATTAGTTTCGTATTATAAATTCAACGTAAAATGAGCCTCCATTTTCAGGCAATTCTAACTTTTTAGGGTTGTTAACTAAAATTATATTACCACTAACTCTAAGTCCGATTGGCTAGGTCGTAAAACCACAAGTAATCGCCTAAAAAAGCAGAATCTTCCTATAGCAAAATTTCAAACTTGATCATAAATTCAGTGATTGTCTTCCCTTTCCTAAAATGAAAACAATTTGCCGAAAATGTTAATATGCACATGTGCCAAAAGGAAAGTACACTTTTATTTAAGGACATAAAATACAATTTAGACCAACAATCAATTTTAGCCAAAATTTGGGTGAAATCCAAGAAAAATAAGGAAGATATTCTAACGATCCCTATAGTACAATTGAATAAATAAAAAAACAAAAAACGATAATCACGTCGTTACCTGCGCAATTGAATGAACTGGATAAAATTTGACGGCTCGTCTGAATATAAAAATGCATTAGCATTTTTTTTTTTATTAAAATGAAAAAAACAACAAATAATAAAATAAGATTCGTTTCTTACCAAATTTATTTTTTTGAAAATTAAACGCACGTTTAATTGTTATCAACTCTTTTCACGCCCGAGTGTTTTTGTATTTAAATAAAACTAATGCATATTTTTTTTAATTGAAGTTAACGTAGTTAAATGCCTCAATGCAAAAGATAAGTGCATAGCTACAAACGTTAACAAAATCTCTAAATAAATAAGATTATTTAGTTGAGATAAAAGTGTCACTTTGTTGAATGATTAAAACATGCTCCTTATTAAAACTGGCGCCATTGAAACTGGAACGCCACCTACCTACAGGTTTTAAAAGGAAACAAATGAGAACAAGGGGGGTAACTCTAAACAAATTTCACTCGTTAAAAAAGAACAATTCGACCAAAACAAAAAAAAACATATCAGTTAAAACAAATATATTTATTTACTCCTCTCCAGGAGATAGGCACAAGGCCATTTTTATCTTACTCCCACAAGTAAGATGTGACTCAAGGTCGGGGCGAGAAAGTGGGGTTTGAAACGCTAGCGCCCGAGAGGTGAGCACTGGCCATTAAAAATTGCCTGGACAGCCCCGTCGGCATTCCCCGGTAGGGGCGCCTCAGGCAGTCAGCAATAAACTTACTCCTCCCTAAAGAGGGGAGGCAAAGCCTGGGAGGGTGCACCTCCTAGAACTGCACAGGACCAGCAACCCCCAATAGACCGGCCTAAATCCAGACCCAAAGGCCCGGACGATACCGATTTTATTAGGCGGAGTAAAAAAAAACCGGCACTTAAATTAAATCATCATCACTCAGTACAATTCTATTTCTTATTAATTTAATTGTTATTAAAATCAAATTGACAACAGTTGTTAATTATGTAGTGAAATGATTGGGTGGAATGTAATGCCATAATAAATAATAAAGATATTAAATAAGGTAGTAAAATTTTGTCAATTAATATTAGTAGTTAAATAATACTAATTAAAAATCCGGCAATTATGCTCTATAGTTAACAGCCGAAAAATCGAAAATAAACAAAATATGTAACAAATAACTTTTACCAAACACATTAAAATTTAATTTTCTATTGATTTATATAGTTTTGAAGTTCTGAAACTTTCTATGTGTAATGGATAGAGCCAATCACACCGACGTAAACGACAAAATATAGCCTGTGCAATGCATGACAGCCTGGAAGGGAAATTTGCATAGCGCCCAGGCAAACTGATAAAAAGAAAGGAGTTGAGAACGGAAATAGAACGAATTGGAAAGCGGCAGGAACAACGGTTTATTCTTAGAAGATTGTCCTAGATTTTTTTGTTTTGTGCGTTGCTTTCTTACAAGCTATCTCGGCATCATAATGGCAGATAAGATCGATCTGAAGCTTATAACGGAGTTTAGTGGTTCAAACCCCAGCCAATCCATTATTGAATGGATTGAAAGGGCTGAACTTGTGTGTCAGCTGTGCTCTGTAAAAAAGATGGAATGCATAATTCCTATGCGTTTGACAGGCGGCGCCTTTGCGGTGTACCAACAATTCACAGAAGAAAAAAATAGGGAGTTTGCCTCCATAAAGGAAGCTTCATTTAAAACGTTCACCCTGGACTCCTATGTGGCATATGTGCAGTTTGTGGCGTGCTGCATGCACCTGGGTAAAACCGTAGATGTTTTTCTGCTGGATCTGCAGAAGCTTTCTTTACCATTCGATGATATGACGGATCGAGGCCTCAAAGCATCCTTTGTCCATGGGTTGTCCAATCATGTCTGACAGCTTCTACAGGCTTCTTCTCGAATGAACATTTCTCAGCGTCTGGCTTCAGCGAGAGCTATATTGAAAGATGACCCACCTGGACCTGCATTAATTACGGCAGCCATGGGGTCAATGCAAACCAACGGAAAGTCAGATAAAGAACACGAGGATAAGGTGTTTCGAATGCGATGGAATTAATCACTTAGCTAGGGATTGTCTCGCTCAGCGTGACCGATGGAGAGCTAGGGCGTGGCCACCGAGAGTTACTACAGGCCGGTTGGCTAGAAAATGACGTCACTGCATTGCGTGTCAAAACAAGGACCGTCGTAATGACAATAAGAAGGCATTTTGACTTCTCTATTCACTAAATAATCCATCAAAATTCAGGAAATCAACCAATTTTTATGAAATTTTCAGGATTTATTAATTAATGATCACGGAATATAATAAATCCATTACTTTATTATAAAGCTTGGTGCAAATGTATTATTTCTTGTAAACAAAAAACACCTTTACTAAAGTTATTCAAAATATCAAAACATGTTGAACATACGATATTGTAAATATTTCAAACAAAGCATTAGAAAACTTTAAAATTTGCATGTAAAAAAAGAAAAGAAAAGAACACGATTCGATTCATCTTGAAACTGATCTTTATCCAATATAAATTTAAAGAAATAATAATTCACGATCAAATACTGCAAAAAACTGAATTATGAATTACCATTATTTAAACTTCTAACCCAATCAACCGTAAGTAATTCAGACTTTGAAATTTGTTTAAAAATTATACAAAAAAAAAGTTCAATGTTAACTGTCTGTTTAATAATGGAACCACCAACTCCTATCTTGCTATTAAGAGATAGGTACGTGCAAAATCAAAGGCCGATCCCCAAAATGTAAAAACATTTTGACCCTCCCTTCACTTAAAAATTCACCAAAATTCAGGAAATCAACCAATTTTAATGAAATTTTCAATATTTATTAATAAACAAGCACAGGAGATATAGTGAAACATTTGAGAAAAAAAATCTTAGTGAAAATGTATTATTTTTTTTAAAACAAAATACACCTTTACTAAACGTATATTTTTATATATATAAAAAAAATCCATGATTTTTTTAAATGAAAATAAGATCTGTATATGTTTAAAATATTTTTATAAAAAAACTATTTCGTATATATTACGGAAAATGCCCCTACACTCTTGTTAATAAAATCAGTATAACTCGAAGAATTAACGATATTATCATTGAATAAAGCATTGTTTAATTAATATTTTTTGTGAAAATTTTGATTAAATATGATGTTATTTCATTTATTTAATCTACAAAAGTAGAGAAAATATAAACTATGCTACACTTAAGACATCGAAAAAAAGTAATAAAAAAAAAATGGAACACTACTTTTTTTATCAAATAATGAATAAGTAATTCAGACTTGATTTTTTATATAATTAAAAAAAATTCAAACTTACTACACTATATTTAGTCGGTGTAAACATTATTACGTGTATCCATATTTGCAGTAATTATTTCTCTTTTGGAAATCCAAACATATGCAGTAGGCATTTTAACTTTGTGAATTATGAAATGAAATTTTTAAAAGCGCGAAATTATTTTAAAATTGGTTGATTTCCTGAATTTTGATTCCATTATTAAACAAACAGTTAACATTGAAATTTTTTTTTGTATAATTTTTAAGCAAATTTCAAAGTCTGAATTACTTACGGTTGATTGGGTTAGAAGTTTAAATAATGGTAATTCATAATTCAGTTTTTTGCAGTATTTGATCGTGAATTATTATTTTCTTTAAATTTATATTGAATAAAGATCAGTTTCAAGATGAATCGAACCATGTTCTTTTCTTTTCTTTTTTACATGCAATTTTTTAAGTTTTCTAATGCTTTGTTTGAAATATTTACAATATCGTATGTTCAACATGTTTTGATATTTTGAATAACTTTAGTAAAGGTGTTTTTTGTTTACAAGAAATAATACATTTGCACCAAGCTTTATAAAAAAGTAATGGATTTATTATATTCCGTGATCATTAATTAATAAATCCTGAAAATTTCATAAAAATTGGTTGATTTCCTGAATTTTGATGGATTATTTAGTGAATGGAGAAGTCGAAATGCCTTCTTATTGTTATTACTACGGTCCTTGTTTTGACACGGAAGTCAGTGACGTCAGAGGGGGGCAGGAAGTTAGTTGCTTGGCCTGTAGTAACTCTCGGTGGCCACGGCTAGGGCCTCATAACTGTGGAGAAGTGCATGTTGTTACTGATGTGAAGGACTAGACCACACTTCTCTGGATTGTCAAAAGGGTTGGGAGATAACAGCTATGCCTCAGCTTCTTTCCCAGACAAGATGTTAACTCGGTGCTGCCAACTGTAAAAATAGCTGTGAACGGGAAAGGGTGCATTGCACTAGTTGATTGTGGGTGCTCTTGGATCATAGTCAGCAAAAAAGTGTGTTGGACGTGGTGAAAGCAGACAATTGAGGTGATTACTATCGGCAGGAGAACACAGACATGCGGAGTTGGTTCTGTTAGCCTCCGACTGGAGACTGGGCATGCGGTTGTAATTGAGGTCCTAGTAATGGTGGGGGACCTGCTTAGGTTTGCCCTCTTGATGGGGATAGACGCGATAAAAGCTCTAAGCGGAGTATCAATCTTGAAGTCAGGATAGGTCCAATTTCTTGATGAGCCAGTTTCTGTTTGTGCGTCTGCGCCAGCCGACGTCATTGAAGAATCTGATTTTCGAGTGGAGTTTAGCCTGTAGAATAGGACAAAGTCTCATTCTAACATTTAAAACAACTTCATTGGTCATCTTCGTTAACATGTAATTAAAAAGAGAATGTGAAAGAGAAGGGTGTTAGTAAATGAATACGTCGATGAGAATGGACGAAAAGGAAAAGTTATGAAGTCCACATGGTGTTAAATAAATGTCCCATTAGTAAGGAAGAGAAAAGAGTTCATATATGAAAAATGTGTGTCCGTACACATGTATGAAAGTCAGGCAATGTCCTGTTTCTAATAAAACCTTCAACAAAATGTCCAACAGTATTTTCAAATAAGTTGCACAGTTGATGGTCTACAAATTATTTTCAGCCACCAAAAGCAGAAATCTTTGGATATATTTCTTTACTCATAAACACTGAATTTAATCAGGAAGTTCTACAAATTATTTTCAGCCACCAAAAGCAGAAATCTTTGGATATATTTCTTTACTCATAAACACTGAATTTAATCAGGAAGTTCTACAAATTATTTTCAGCCACCAAAAGCAGAAATCTTTGGATATATTTCTTTATTCATAAACACTGAATTTAATCAGGAAGTTCTACAAATTATTTTCAGCCACCAAAAGCAGAAATCTTTGGATATATTTCTTTACTCATAAACACTGAATTTAATCAGGAAGTTCTAAAAATTATTTTCAGCCACCAAAAGCAGAAATCTTTGGATATATTTCTTTACTCATAAACACTGAATTTAATCAGGAAGTTCTAAAAATTATTTTCAGCCACCAAAAGCAGAAATCTTTGGATATATTTCTTTACTCATAAACACTGAATTTAATCAGGAAGTTCTAAATAAACAGAAAAATAATGTACTAGCATTGTCAGAATGTTATGTTTTGTTTTCAGATAAATCTAACGAATTTGTAACCTGCAAGAAATAAAAGAGAAAGACAAAGAGGGGATGGGTAGAATTAATAACTAGAATGGTTTTGTTTTAAACAAAAATAGAGTTTTACATAAAAATCCCCAAAGCGGAGCACATTTAGACTTGCATATAATAGTTACAAATGTTAACAGATACAATAAAAAGGGAGGTAACTGCATATAAACGGTTTCCTAAAAAAATATTGTTTAAAGAAACAATAAAAATATACGGCGAGAAAAAGTAAGTAATTCCAAATGTTTCAACAAACGAATAGTAAAATATGAATAGACAAATACTTACAATATTTTCTCCACAGACGAAATCGTCTTACAGAAAGAAAAGTCTCAAACTTGACAGTTTAAATACTTAAAAAATACTGAACAGAGTCTCTTGCTAGAACCAAAGTTTGTTTTACTTTCGACAGCAACATGCTGACCTTTTCCTGGATGGGCATTTTTAGATGTTCAATGAAAGAAATTCAATTATGTCACATAATGAATACAAAAGGGAAGAAATTTAGCACCCCAAAAACTGACGTCAATCTCATTCACTTCTTAAAGGGTTTCTCTAGCAGAAATTGTGTTGCTATGATAGCCACTAGACGAACATAGTAAGTTCCAGTCTAAATTTCCAAACAATTCTATTGGTAAAGATGACCTCAATTTCTCCAATATTACAATTTCTGTAGAAATGTGCCATAAATCCGGAATCTCTCTATAAGATCTACAAATTAATTCCATTGAATTCATCTGGTTACCTAAAATATAACCACACCAGCTCTACATGTGGTCAAAAAAGATAATGCTGAAACAGACTATGTGTGTCAGTTCAATCAGTTTCTCAAAAGCAGCTCTTATCTCTTCGGGAATGAAAATAAATGAATAGATGTGGATGTCATCATATAAAACATATGAGTAGAATCCAGATTCCGATTATTAAAAATCAAGAAATCCAAAACTCGATTAGATTTTTTTTTAATTTTGGAATTTAAGATTTAAAAGTATTTAATGACGAATTGATACATTTGTTATGTATCATAAGTCAACGACGTGTTGCAATCAATATAACTGAAAACCATATTTGGTGGTGCCACGTCCTGCAGTGATCTTCCCAACAGGAGACACTCTCACCCTGGAATTAAAATCTGGCAAACGAACACCAATGAAATTAATAAAAGAACATATTCTCAATGGAAGAAGATTATTTTTATTTAGCCATGTTCATGTTTGCTTATGAAATAACTGTGGTTGCAAGTGAGGGGGTTGCAGAAATAAGGCCTCTGTTAGAAGTGCAGTGCTTCGTTCAAACCGATTTTAAGTTATCTCACTCTTCTCAGTGCTATCCCATGTCATACTCACACTTTTCGCACTCTCCCTCCTTAGTTGTTTTACATCATCCCCCAAGCCACCATCCCAGTCCAGAAATCGCTCCAAAGGTCAACTACTCGACCCTGCATCCTGCCTACAAGACAAAATTTCTCCATAAATGCAATTCCCCAATGACCACAATTTATAAATAATAATGAACATACGTAAAGGCAGTTTTATGTTGTTTTTACAATTTTGGAGACGCGGTGGCCATTTAAAATAATAATAATGTCTATACACAAACATTGGAAGGAAAGTACTATTTTATAAGATTAAATGTATTTGTAAATAAAGTAATTCATGCAAACATCATTTTAAGAAAATCAACGTTTAATTAGAAGAGTAAGCGAATATTTGAGGCAAAAAGCGGCTCTGGATTTGAATTAGTAAAATATGAATTAAATTTAAATTAAAATGTATGTATGTAAGGGTGATGAGGTTTTTGTGTTGTTAATTTTTTTTTGGTGGGGCATCTTACATAATAGTGTCTATACATAAACATTGTAAGAAAGGTACTATTTTATAGGATTAAAATATTGATCTGTTACTTTCTCACAACCTAGTTTCCAATGGACCTGTTAGAACTGCTACCTTCTCACGTGAAGCGGTGAATGATGAACGTATGTGTGCTATTCAATTTGCACCCTTCCTCTTTTCTTCACTGTTGAACTCTTTTTGAGGTTAGGTAAGAGTTGCTAACTTGTAAATAAAAATTGTACAGATTGATTTTGTGATTTTTTTTATTATAGTGCATCCTTCTACAAATTTGTCTCACCAAATACCAACGACAAACGCAGCAGTACTTATACTAATAACCAAAGCACTCATGTGTTATCAACGAAATGGAAAAATAGTGAATAATGTTTAAGTTTGAGCTTCAAATATAGTTATGTAGGGGACGTTTTCTTATGTATATTGTAAGAATGTTCTCAGGAAGAAGACTTTTGATGTTTTTGTATAATTTTTAATCAGAAAATGTAATTTTATTAATTGTTTTTATTAGCTGTTCAATCGCTAGTCGACATAGTGATTAATATGAAGTGATATAATGCACTCTGTAATACAAATAAGTTACTCTCATTAGAGTTATTCGATATTTCTCTATGATGTAATGGGTTGAAAGATGATGACTGAGGGAAAGGGTTAGTCACTCCTACTATTCTTATATACTTTCCTTTTTTTGTGTCATTGATTTTCTTTAAGCTTTATTGTAGTTAGAAATTAAATTTCTTAAACAAATTGACATAATTATGATGTACTTCAATCTAAATGTAACTTCCTAAAAATCTTACTTTAAATTTGATATAATTAGTTATCTCTATTCATATCAAGTTAAGTATGTGTATATGTTTATATATTTGTATGTATAGAATTAACTCATAAACTAATTAACCGATCATTATGAATTTTGGAACACATCTGCTAGGCGTAAGGTGTATTAATGTGGGCAATATTTAGCTTAATTTTGTTTTATGCAAAGGGGGGTAAAAAAGAAGGTGGAAACTCTTTGTGAAAATTCAGATACCTCAGATTTTTGTGAAATTTAACAATTTGTATTAGATAATAAATATGTATTTGTATTAGTTAATAAATATTTCCCAAATCTCAGTTTATTTGGGGTATTTTAAAGGGTTTTTAGGAAGCATAATATGGGCACATCCTCTCATTTGAAAATTAAAATATTTTAGATTAGTATTGAATTTGATCCATTCGACACCAATTAAGCAAGATTCGCTGAATTAAAAACGTTTTCTTAAGATCTCTCAATCTTAAGCCTTAAGTTTTAGACATCTTCTAGAATCAAAATCATATAATGGATTTTGATTAAATTTGGACATCAGGTTAAGTACCATTATGTCTTGATTTTAATTTTTGTAAGGGGACATAAAAGTGGTGCAAAACTTTTGTTCAGTGAATTACTTGTACCCGTCCTGGGACCGGTATTCTTCTAGTTCATCATAAAAGAACAAATAAACATAATTATGATGTAAACCTTCATTGATTCAAAACAACTCTTTATCACTTCATAAAGACTTTGATATCTTTCAAAAGTTTTCAATTTTACAATCTTTAATTTTTCTCCAACTGACCAAAATTTGAGTTTGTTTATACAAAATCAAATTCCACAATAGTGAAATATCTACAAGCCCATGAAAAGAATAGTTTGGCTTTTTTCCTTAAATTAATAAATTTTGACTATGTACAGAATAAAAATTATGTTTGTCTTTTTTCTGTTTTTCTGCAAATAATGATAATTATACTGCATTGCTGTTTAAAAAATTGAATAAACCTTTTTGGCAGTTAGATTAGTAGCTGTCCAGAAAATATGAATACTTTGATTATTTATTAAATAATGTGAATATTCAGATTATTTATTATATAATGTGAATATTCAGATTATTTATTATATAATGTTTCTGGGTGTTAGACGGATAACACATTTCTATCTAGAAAATAATAATACTTTTAAATATTTTATATTTAAGGGAAAACTTTATATTTTTATATTTGAAGGGAAATAACTCTTATACTCTAAAGTTATCTAC
This sequence comes from Sepiola atlantica, assembly GCA_963556195.1. Classification (NCBI taxonomy): domain Eukaryota; kingdom Metazoa; phylum Mollusca; class Cephalopoda; order Sepiida; family Sepiolidae; genus Sepiola; species Sepiola atlantica. The sequence continues at coordinate 69,735,431 of OY744520.1, read as the reverse complement.
CTTTCCAAAAAACATTTCGATGCATACGTTATCTGCTCTTGGATTTTAACCAGCCAATAACAAACAGGGACTCATACAATGGAGACACTCATCGAGACCGCCTTAGCAAACCTCCTCATTTTTATAGTAATTCTTCCAGTTATAAAATTGTTAATTTTCATCCATTTATTTCTTCATATTCATGTCTTACCACTCACATAAACTACTTTATAACACTGAGAAAATAACTTTTACTCATATGTTTGTATTACGACTTAAAAGCATAAAGGAAAATCATTTTTTTAGGGTGCAACTAATCCAGGAGAATGAAAACACTGAAATAATACCAATAGAAAATGCAGACCCTTTGATCACTGTGTAACATTATGTGGTACGAATAAATCGTTGGTAACGTTCTGTGGGCAATTCCTTTAAACTCACCAGATTACCAATTATCATCTCATCAACAGAAAACAACTGTTTGTCTCTAGTTTATACATTGTAAGTAGTTGGATCAATGCAATGGGTAGTGATGTCTCTCTCTTTATCTTCTCTTCCGTAGTTGTTAAGCCATCGTCCTAGTCATAGTGAATATATAGTAGCAGAAGTTTCATTGTCTTCCTCTTTCCTTTGGTTCTATAATAAAGGTAATGGTGTCATGCTCTTTGATGCCGTATTCATTTACAGCACTGTAAAGTTACGTCAACTTCCCATCGTCAGCTACCTATGGGATGGAGGATGCCCGAACAAGGAAAGAGCTTCGAATCCAATCAGCTCACCTGCTAACTAGAAAGACTTTTCACTCTTCATCACTACATGTCACGACGGACTTCCTATTTATTACATCCTATCCTTACACGTAGCTCTAATTTTAATCTATTAACTTTGAATAGAATTTCCCACTCTTCTGCTTGATATAACTTTATGTGGAAAATTCCATTTATCAAACTATTTTCAAAAACGTTCAATGTTGCTACATTCGTCCTTTTCTGGCAAATTAAAATTTATATTACTGTGATAAATAATTATCAAAGCAAGGCAAACACTTGCGCTCTCTATATCTCTATCTCTCTCTCTCTCTCTCTTTCTCTTTAATGACTGTCGCAGTCGGAAGAAGCGCTTACTCTATGTCTCTGTCTATCTCTCTCTCTAAGATTTTGTCGTGCGATTCAAGCAGCCACCTGACTGGGGAAGAGGGAGGCAAGGTTACGAAGAACAAGCGATGTGGGCGACCGGAAACGGAACAGACAGGGAATGTCGCAAGGGTGCGAAAAACAAAACACACGAGGTGAATTTAAGAATACGTCAGAGAGGGCGAAAACGGCAGACGGGACGCTGGTGTAAATAAAACAGAGAAAAGGACAATCGTATCGCCGGTTGAATCCAGAACATTATTACTCCCAAGGATTACGATTCCAGTAACTTAAAGGACAATTGTATCGGCGGTTGTACCTAGAACATTCTTATTCCCAAGGATTACGATTCCAGGAACTTAAAGGGCAATCTTATCGGGGATTGAATCCATCTTATTCTTAATCCCAAGGATTACTATTCAAGGAGATTATTGATTTTCGTGTCATCATTTATATTGTATGTGCGTGGACTTTTGATCCGTATTATACTTTGGACAAACAGCTAAGTATTGGCCTATCTCTTGCCAGTATCTTTCTTATACAAATATATATATATTTTGACTGAAATTTCATGTTGCATACAGCTACACACACTCTCCAAAATACACGTCTGTCTCCCTCACTCTTTCTCGTGGTGTCATCTTCTTCTATTTGTTTATAAAAATCTTTATTGACTTTTAATTTCACTCGTGTTTGTGTTCGTCATTTATTGCTTTGGTTATCCCAATTCCCCTAAGACGAATTTCACCGGTTAATCCGACATTCGACGATTGACCAAAGATGATTAACGTGCCAACGGACATTAAATAAAATAAATATATGTGTAACGATCTGATTGCTAATCCGTACCGATCATCCCACAGTTAGGTCGTAACACTACATAAGATTTATAACCACTTAATACCATTTGAGAAGTTACCTGAGATCTCTGAAAATCTATCATGAAATTACCAAAAATGACCACCAATCAATCCTCCAGCAAGGGCTTACCTCTACAAAAAAAACTAAACTTCTAAAACTACATGCAGAGATTTTGTTCATTCCCTAACTACTCCCCTTTGCTGCCATCTCTTAGGCTTGGGAATATGTAGTTTTACTTAGAATTTTCTTCTAAAATGTCTGCTCACAACATAGAAAGATATGGAAGACAAATATTTATTATAAATTTGGTTAAGTCAAGTAGACAACTTGTAAGGAACAATCACATATTGGAAAACCATAAATCGCATTTGCCCAAAAGTCACCTCCTCTCAGATTCAGGTGCTATCTACTAAGGTCACTACATACGTCGTATTTCATTCGTATCTCCTGTTTGATTGGTCATGATAGGTAACAACACAATTAAACGTCATATCAAAACAAAATATATTCATGATCTCGGGTATTTACATAGCTTTATGGCCGGGGGTTGGTTCTTGGACAATGGGTTAAACCCATGTGGGGTGACCCGACCAAATGTTGTGGGAGAGATGTCTTTATAGTGGCATGTCATTCCCACTGTTTGAAGTGGCCCGACCATGTGTGGATAAGATTAACAGAATAAAACAAACAAAAGGGATAGAAAGAAAAATATTATTATTAATTGGAAGTTATATTGAAACGAAAGCGAAGGAATAATAAAGCTACACATAAGAATAGTATTTTATAAAGATCAACAATTAGAGTAAAACATTTATATTAAACAAAACAATTTATTTGGCTAAGACATTTTGTAGAACTATCAATTACAGAGAATAGTTGAGTTCATTTTTAAGGAGTGAAAAGTTCCGTTTGTACGAACATGTACGAGTGAAATGTTCGGTTTGTTTAAGTTCATGTTTGTATGAATGCGTATATGCAAGCATATTTGATGTATTTTTGTGGCAATTGTAATGTGTGTGCTTGAAAGAATAGTTCGTTATTCTTGGTAGGAATTAAAAGAGATTACCTATTTTTTTACCTTTGCCTCCCCCACCTCCTCAGTCGAGCCGGTGGGGGGGGGGTCGACGATCTCCTCTGCGTGCGTTTGGATGGAAAGCGAAAGAGAAAAAGAGCGAAAAGAGAGTGTGTGACTTGTTTTATAGGGAGTCAAATCACGCGTGGTCAAGCTGACCTGTTGGTCCCTGATTGGCCGGAATCTTCGTCCAACGTGCTTTCACGAGATAACCTCTTCTTCTCTATCTCAGAGACGAAGGGTTGAGCAAAGAAAGAAAGAAAAGAAGTCGCAACAAATATCCCCTGGCAGGTAGTAGCGTCTACTACAGCTTCATTTCGACCAAAATATAGTTATTGCATTTCTCTCACTCATCTTTTATCCATCCAGATCCATGTAACTCGACTGGTGCACTTTACTCTCTTTATAGAGATATTTGACCAAAAAGTTAACACAAAAACAGATCAAGATATTACAAAAATATCCCCTCAACCTGGAGGTGCTTGCCCCCTTCAGATATCTACCATAAGATCAAACAGGAACACAAAAATTACTTTTGCTACAACCCAACTCCACTAGTACATATATTCTTATATATAACTCAACTAGCATACATTTGCAACTCCGAATCTTGCGTAATCTTATTTTTATATTAAAATACATTGACTAAGATGTAGATAAAGTATATGTGGATGGCAGAGTTATTCATGTTGCCAAGAAGTTTTGTTATCTTGGCAATATCATTAGAGCACAAGGTGGAGCAGATACTAGTGTGATTGCAAGAGTGAGGAGTGGATGGAGTAAGTTCAGAGAACTTCTGCCATTACTAACCAGCAGAGTATTACCACTGTCAACCAAGGGAAGAGTCTATCAGGCATGTATACACAGTGTTGTGATGTATGAAAGTGAAACCTGGCCAGTGAGGATTGAGGACATACGTTGCATGTAGAGAAATGATATGAGAATGATATGATGGGTGTGTGATTTGAGTCTTAAAGACAGGCTCAGATCTGATGACCTCAGAGGAAGATTAAATCTGGACAGTATAGGGAGATGTGTGCAGAACAGGAGACTTTGTTGAAAGAATGGGTGAGAGTGATAAGAATGAACTTGAGAGAAAGAGGGATGAATAAAGATAGGTTAGTTTGGAAATCAATTTCTTAAAGCCGTCCAACACATGTCAGTATGTAAAACGGACATTAAACTACTATTACAGAAGAAGAAGAAGAAGAAGAAGAAGAAGAGAATGACAACAAATGTCAATCATTTTTCACCCTTTCTTTCTCCTACCGTCATTGCTGTAATATTACTGTCTCTCTATTACAAATGACAAGCTGAAAATGGCAATCACAAATACACACGCATGGATCCAATACTTTCTAGAGTTTTGTAACTCTAGAAAGTATTTTTTCTTAATTCAAAACAATCAAATTTCGTCCGTTTTGAAATGTCTATATAATTATGATATGAGTTTCTTTTAACTTTTAAATGTTTAGATGTGTCTTTGTAAATGATGAAATGGAGCCAGTCAGGTAAGCAAAATGACAATTCTCTGAACTTTTGGATTGCATCTTGTATTCTTCTTCAATTATTTTTCTTTAACTTTTGACGGTACTAGCCTTGATCAGAATAACCGTTTTTCCTAACTGAAGTTCATAGGATTTTAACAGGCCTCATTTCATCATTTACCAGACACATGTGGTTGCGCCATCACCTTTGCTCTAACACGTTGTTGATGCCACTTCTTTTAAGATGAAATCACAAGATGAGCTGAAGTTTTATTGGTCTGTTTTCAGGAAAACCAATTTTTCAGGTATGAAGTAGAATACTGCCCTGGTATATATTTTATATCTTAACACCCCACACATAAGAGGGTGTAGACAGCTCTGTTTGGCCCTTCTAAGCTGTTCACGGCTTGGCTAGAAAAATAGATTGTCAGTCACATGTTACTTTCAACACTCTAGGTTTCATATGTTAACCACTCTTGATTTATAACAGTCATATTCATTAAGTTCTAGTGCTAAAAATAAAGAGAGATAGAGAGACAGACCAACTACTGCTACTACCACAACAACTATTCCAGAATCACACTTATATTCTTGCTAGAAAAATATATATATATAATTCGTACAAATGATTGAAAATTTATAGACTTGCAAAAAGGTCTAAAACTGAATTATGGGATTATTTTTTCTATTATAAACTCCCTTTGTAAGATTGAGATTCAAATAATTTACTTTTGCAGAGACAAGTTTTAAAATGCATTGTGGACATATGAACATATGCGAACCTGAATTCTGGCATTATTTTTTCTATTATATATATAAAAAAAAAGAAAAGACCCAGTAATATTGCTTTTCGAACTGTTGTAGAGACAAGTTGAAAAAGATATTTTGAACATACAGACTTATGCTAAACTGAATTATGGGATTATATTTTCTATTATATATATATAAAAAAAGAAAAGACCCAGTAATATTGCTTTTCGAACTGTTGTAGAGACAAGTTGAAAAAGATATTTTGAACATACAGACTTATGCTAAACTGAATTATGGGATTATATTTTCTATTATAAAAGACCCAGTCAGACTGAGATTCAAATAATTAAACTATGTAGCTGTTGTAGAGTAAAGTTAAAAGAAGTATTTTGGACATACAAACTTATGCAAAATTTAATTATAGGATTAATTTTTCTGTTATAAAATACTCAGTAGATTGAGGTTAAAATCATTTACTTTTGCGTTGCATTGTGAAAGTTCCTTTAGCTAGACTCACCCTCGACCTGGTGGTTCTGGAAATGACCTTAATGTGCATCTGATGGTGAAGACCCAATTTGGGGGTTTTGGAGAGTGTAACAGCACTAAACTGTCCATCTCTACCGGAGTGGATCGAAACAGCTCTTTCTCATGAGTCACCTAACCCCTAACATCTCGGCTCATTGTGAATTACTTAATTCAAGCCTGAACAGTTCACTGCATTCTGAGTGGCGATTTCAAGCCATTCATCTCTTTCAGTGTCAGATTCTATAAATTGTTGGTTTGAAGATTCTTTCTCAGTCACTTCACAGTGGTCAGCTATGTTTGAAACACGTCGCTGTGTTGCTAATACCAGAATGGGATTGGTGTAAGGGCATTGGTGTCCTTTACCAAGATACCAGGCAGGTGATCTGTAGCATGATTAAAATATCAGAAGTATTTTTTCAGTCAGTCCCCTTTTAATCAATGATATCCAAGCCAGTTGAACCTTGCAGTTGATGAGGTAGTCAATCTGCCTTATGTGCAGGATGTAACAAAGACATTGTTGATCAATGATAATAAAAAAATTTTTTTTTTTTTAAATGGTGCTTGTTGCTTAAAATGCCAAAAAAAAGATTTGTCTTTTACTGTTTGAGAGGTAAATAAGGGGCAGTAACTCTTAATTATAATTTTGAGCCAGATTTTCTCTTTAATTTCTAACAAGCCTGACTTTCTCTTAAATTGCGATCATGGATCTTAACTTGTTCCAGTTTGAAGACATACTTTATTTTACTTCAGAAAAAGCAAAACAGATCGATTTCTTGCAAGCTCATGGATTTATTTCTGGCGAAGAAACCTGCAATTGTGGAACCCTAACCCTAAACCCTAAATTTGTAAACAAATTGCTGAATTTCATTCAGTACAAAACTCAAGTTTAAACACAATAAATTCTTAAATTTTCCATTGTTGTATACTTTGTTGTTCATTTATTACTATTTAATTTTCTGTAAATTATGTTAGATGTAATAACAACAGTTGATAAGAGTTACTGCCCCTTATTTACCTCTCAAACAGTAAAAGACAAATAAATCTTTTTTTTCGGCATTTTAAGCAACAAGCACCAAAAAAATGAATAAAGATTAACACAGAATTAGAAAAAATAAATAAGTACACAAACGCATGAAATGATGATTGCTGGCAAATTTTTATTTTCTCATATTTTTATTATTTGTTTTATTAATGCTTTATTTTTCTGAATGAAGGTGACATAGCAGAATGACAATTTTAACATGAAAATAAAATTTACAATTTGAATGATCAGAATCGTCTAAGACGTCGGCAATAAACCAACAAATAGTTTTTTTTTTCTTTTATTAATGTTGCCTAGAAAACTAAATAGTTACATTTTATATTAAAATGTTTATTTTTTTCAACAGAAACAACTTTTCTTTTTTTTTTTTGTTAAGGGGTGCACCATGAAAACAAAATTTGGAGGGAAAAGAAATTGAAGTTGGGAAATTGCTAAGAAATTAAAAAGGGAAACGAGAAAGGAAAAAAATGAAGAAAAAACAATCCAGAAATACACAATATCATCTGAAGCATCTTTGTTTTTAGGGAATGGAGGAGGGGAGTAAGTCTACATGCAATTCAAAAAGGGTGTCTTTTAAGATGCGTCCATAAATCTTTACAAGAGGTTCTGTCGGTCAGTTTGTCATGATTAAATTTGAGAAAATAAAGGGGAGAAGGTCCAAAATTTAAAAAAAATTAAAAACATTTAATTTAAAAAAACAAAACAAAAAAACAATTTTTATTTTTTAATCAAAATTTTGGAAAAATTTTTGTTGTTCATTCTTAAATTTGAAATGGCATCTTCACTGCTAAAATGGACGCATCTTAAGAATACCGGTTTTTCTTATGATTCTAGGTTGATTGCCGATTCTATCTGTACAAGAGGAATGTGTATTCATGGACTTGTATTTAAATACACTTTATTTCTATATTTTTCTTCTTCCACAGGTCAAATAGGGAGTCTGCAGAAGCAAAGGGAAATAACTCTTCTTTCTTCATTCACATCACAGAAAAGTTGTTCCCAAGACCATAAAAATGTACAAAAAAAATTATTTTGACAAAGATAAACTGGTTAAGTAAGAATTATCTACTTTTTCATGTTGCTATTTATTTTTTCTTCTTTTTTTTAATGAGTATAGGAGAAAACAGTTCATTTTAGGGATGGGGGGAAAGGCAAGAAAAGAAAGGGGGGGAAACATTAAAAATAATTTACATACATAACCTTGTTTATATTTGTTATATTTGTAAGGAGAGAGAAGTATATTAATATTAGTATGCTTGACTTTATGTTAGTTTTGAATACACGTTTCGGATCATGTATACAATTAGCGCACACCCCAGAATGAGATGCTAAAAAAAGGTCACCTTTGCCTTTTGCACATTTTTAAAAACATTATTTATTTCCAGTTGCTTTTTAAATAAACAATGTCACATCTAATGGGCGAGTCAGAAGTAACCTGGCAATCAACACATTTTTAGTCGAAATAATAAAATTTACTGATTTCAATAAATTTTTGTTATTTGAACTAAAAATGTTTCGACTGCCCTGTTACTTCTGACTAACCAAGTTTGTTTTATGGAGATTTGCGCTAATAATATTTATTTACATAAAAATTACATAAACAACAATAAAATTTCCACTTTTTTTTTTTCTCAATAAAAAATAATACATAGTTTTTATTTAATCAGAAAGTTTATGGAAATTTTTCACTTGCAAGAAATTAAATTCAAATAAATATCTTAAGTGCAAAATTCTATAAAACATACATGTAACATTGTTTGTCTACAAATCAAAAGGGGGCTGGAGTGAGGTGGAAGCTGTGTAAAAGCGAAAGTGACCCTTTTTTAGTATCTGATTCAGGGGTTGGTTATTGTATACACTCTCCACATTTCTACTTCAGCTTTTAAGTTGGATTATTTTTTTTATTGTAAAATTGATATGTTCAATGCCGTAAAAGCATTTCTTCAGGTTTCTTTCTTTTTTTTCATAAATAAAATTTTATTTTTCCACATGCTTTGCCCAAATTTATTTTATTTGGGATAACGGGTGGATGGAGGGGGGAATTTCATCACTGTCAGCCTTCTCTTTTTTGTTTAAATGAAGCCATCTTATTTCTCTTTTTTGTTTAAATGAAGCCATCTTATTTCTCTTTTTTGTTTAAATGAAGCCATCTTATTTCTCTTTTTTGTTTAAATGAAGCCATCTTATTTCTCTTTTTTGTTTAAATGAAGCCATCTTATTTCTCTTTTTTGTTTAAATGAAGCCATCTTATTTCTCTTTTTTGTTTAAATGAAGCCATCTTATTTCTCTTTTTTGTTTAAATGAAGCCATCTTATTTCTCTTTTTTGTTTAAATGAAGCCATCTTATTTCTCTTTTTTGTTTAAATGAAGCCATCTTATATTTTGTTGTTGTTTAAATGAAGCCATCTTATTTCTCTTTTTTGTTTAAATGAAGCCATCTTATTTCTCTTTTTTGTTTAAATGAAGCCATCTTATTTCTCTTTTTTGTTTAAATGAAGCCATCTTATTTCTCTTTTTTGTTTAAATGAAGCCATCTTATTTCTTTGTAGCTTTCCTCTTTACCAAAAAACAAAAAAAAACATTTGATTAGCAGCACATCACACAATACAAATTGGGTGATACCATCATTTATTTATGCATAAAATAAACATAAGATATAAAGGAGTCAGAAGTAAACGAGAAGTACATGTACATTGAATAATTTATTACCTAAGTATCAATGAATTTTATTATTTGAACAGAATTTCTTGATTACTTCTGACTCTCTCTCTCTCATATATATATATATATATATATATATATATATATATATATATATATATATAATTACTATTTCATGTATATACACATATATAATATTTTAAAATAATAACATATTACATATATTTTCAGTATTTACTTCAATAGTCAAGTATGTGAATTGAGCTGAGTAGTAGTATGAAAATATACTTATGACAAATAAGCTATACAGAAACGTTTATGTTTCATTCCTGATGATTTCCCCCGGGAATGTAACATAAACGTTTCTGTATAGCTTATTTGCTATAAGTATATTTTCATACTACTACTATATTGATATATATATATATATATGTATATATATATATGTATATATCATATTTTTCAGTATTTAGTTCATGTGCTCAATACTTTTCTAGAACTTTATAATAATATAGCATGAATGACTACACAAATGCAGTCATGTTTCAATCATAGATCTCATCAGGCCAATTTATATATATTTGGCAATTTCCCCATTACCAACTTATCTGTTTGCTTTCCTCTGACGATAAGATATCATTCTTTGAAAAGCCATGACTTAAGGAAGGAATAATAAGATTTCTTTTATTTAAAACCCCTTGTTTTTGAACTGATGACGTAATAAATATTGTATTTTGTACAATTTTTATTCTCATCTTTTACTTGTTTATATATATATATATATATATATATATATATATATATATATATATATTGAGAATTCATATATTCTCCTTATATTTATAAAGTAAAATATGACAAAATATATTTTTTAAATTTCTTTTTAGTATTGAGGTATAGGACCACAGTAATTGTATATCATTATGCAATTATTGTGTACCTTCATATCAACAATAGAAAACAAGAAAAAATGAAAATTTTTGTCTCTCTCATATATATATATATATATATATATATATACACACACACTCACGTTTCTTAATTATTTATACACTTTCAGTCTTCACATAATCAGGCTAGTTGTTCTTTTATTTAACTTTATTCTCGAGAAAAAACAACTTAAAAAAAGAACGTTAACTGGTACACACAAAATGGTTAGTAAAAGCTTGTCATATTAGAAAAATCGAATATGTAGTCCTGAAATTTCTAAGATAAGTACGAAATCATAGTATCTAGCCAAAGGAGGTAATATAGCCCCATTTTCTTTATTTACATTTTTTTTAATAATAAGGTTAAGATGGGTGGGGTGGGTTACCTCCCTTATCTAGATGTTATGCTTTCACACTTACCTCATTTGCAATCTTCTCTGAAATTTCAGGTATCCATATTGGATTTTTCGCATATGACCAGTTTTTATCCACTATTTTCGCCTGTATCAGTCAATTTGCTATCAATAACTTATTTAAATGTTAGTTGTTTTTTTTTTTACTAAAACATTATTTTAAGTAGAAATAAGTTGTTTGGGAGTGATGGCGAATTCACTTTCACTGTAGATAATTAGCAACCACAAACCAATAATGTATCGTGTTATCAATCTCGCTGTGCAGGAATTCAAAAATTAGCCATTTCAAATTTAATGGCAGATCAAGTTAATTATACAATTACTCATTTTAGTTTTTTCATTGTACGTATTGTAAGTCTATGAGTAAGTAACGTACCTCCCTGATCCCTGAACTGAAAACTGAACCTTTTCTATGTAGTCTACATATATACTAACAAAATCCTTCCTTTGTTATATAGCCGAACAAAGTTCTAGCATTGTATTTACTGTCCTTCTTATAGTGTTAGCTTTATTTGATTTGGTTCATGCGTTTCATCATGAAAGCTGTTTATATAATGTGCTGAAGTGATTTCATCAACAATTTCAGTTGTTTTTTTTAAACAAATTTGGAAATATTTTTGGTGCTTCTTGGCATAGAAATTCTCGCTAACTACTGTAAATATGATTCTAATTTTATGTTGTGCATACTAGTTATTGTCTCTAAATATAATATTTCAAGTTTTAGTGAAAAAAACAAAAACAAACAAAAAAAACAAGTAGTGTATTTATAATTGTCAAATGTTTGGTTATTTTGAAAGGTAATTCAGGATTTAGATTGAAAGGGTTATCTTTCCTTGTCAATTACATTTATTGTTACCCCATTAAACTATCAAAATGGTTGTCGTTACAAACTCTCTTCGGAAAGTTCGTAAAAATGGAAAATCTACTTGTTTGTTTTCACTAAAACATGGAATAAAATACACAATGACAAATCTGCATAACACAAAATTACAATCTTTTTTTCTGTACAGTCAGGATTGTTATGTAAAAAAATACCATTTTTTATAAAAAGAAAACAAAATGCATTAAAAAACGATCTGCACTTTTTTTTTCAATAGAACTGAATTAATAAATATTAAAAACAAAAAAAATAAGACAATGTATTTGAATTCTAAGTAATTTACTTGTTTAAGGATTTAATGATTTACAGTGATATGACATGTTTTAGTAAATAAATTAAAAAAAACATTAAGTTAGTTATAACAAGTTGAGTGGTATACGTGAAAAGGTGATTAATAATTGTCTTTAATCGAAAAAATATATTCATTAATTTTTTTCCGACAAGGCAACTGTGGTAACAAAGGAGATAAATATCAAATCATAAGTGACCAGAGTTATCTCCCTTACGATTTCTTACTTATTATCCCCCTTGTAATTTTGTTGGCAAAATCCAGAAATCCCTATTACATTTTTCGATTAGAAGGAGGGTTTTTAATCACTATTACACGCATACCAGTCAACTTGCTATAACTAACTAATTTAATGTTATTTTTGTTTACTGCAACATAATTTAAAATTAAAATAAGTTATTTCACTGTAAATAATTAGGAACCGTAAAGTAGTAAATTATTAATAACTGAAACATTTAAAATTAAAATACATTAAATAAAAAAAAAATAGATGTATTCATATACAAATGATACTCAGCCTTATACAGTGCGTCTGATACGAACACGTCAGATTTGTTACAAAGGGAGTGGCGGTTGTACTGTCTACGACAATACTACTAGAGAAGAAACAAGCCCGACTTTTGAAGATGCAACTGTAATGGAAATAAGAATTCTATTGCCCAATAGTGGTGCGGTTAAGAAATATTTTTGGGTTTAGGTGCAGAACAAATGAACCATAATACTTGACTTTTGCATATAAACCTACATTCTAGTAAGAAATTACTTTCTAACCGCAAATTTAAAGGTTTCAAAATCACTTTTGAATATTGGACATTTTCTTCCTTTTTTCATTATTAATATATAGATAAAAATGGTCGCCCAGCAATTTCTTTATGAGCATGGTAAATTCGAAAATTATTTTGAAGCCTTTAAATTGGCGGATAGAAAGTAATTTCTAGTTAGAATTAAAGCTTATAGATAAAAGAAAAGTATTAGAATTTATTTGTTCTTTTAAACGAAAGAAAAAATAATTTCTCAATGGCGCATCTATCCTAGAAAAAAAAAACTGAAATAAGATAGAATAGTTTGATGGAAAATGTAATTGGTAGAAATAATTCGACAATATTCTATTCTATATGATTTCTCAGTAAAAGTACAGAAGTCAAACTACGAGAAATTAGTAAAAGTAACAGACTAGCTAACACCCGAGAACTTGTAAATAACAACAACAAAAAAATAATAATTTATATGAAACACATTAGAATGTAATTCTCTACCAAACCAGCATAGTTTTAACGTGTGGAAACGATTTGTAAGATGCTTTTAAACGTTACAAATGCAGAATAGTTAACACTAGAGAACTCTTAAACCAAACAAAATGGCGGAACACACACAATTTTAACATGTGTAAATGATTTGTAAGAATTTTTTAGATGGTATTAGAACTCTTAAAAATCGTTTCCACACGTTAAAACTATGTGAATTCGGTAAAGAATTTTATTCTAATGTGTTTTATATATAAACTATGTGGTGTTGTTTTTTTTTTTTTGGTTTATGATTTCTCGGATGTTAACTATTCTGTACTTTCACAGCTTTCTCCCATAGTTTGACTTCTTCAAAGGTTGGACTAGTTTCTCTTCTAGTTGTATGAACTACTCTTTATACGGTTAAGAATCATTTCCATATTAATATAACAATAGAAAAGTAAATGAGAAAAATAATCTTAAGATAAAAAGAAATTAGACATTAAATATTAACTTTAGGTGAATCCTAAATAATGTCACTCGGCACTATTTTAGAACAACTTATCATTGCATAAAAATATTATATTCAATGCTTATTTTTTGAAAAAAAAAAATATTTCATTTAATTTAATAAAAATAAATACCATTGCTCTTTGTCTACACTAACTCGACATTTTCAACATGGCTGTATATTGTTTACACTTGTTTATATGCTTGGAGATTTTGAAGGCGACTATTCTACTTAGTGATGCATTATGGTCATAAAGCAATATTTTTCTGGGGGGGGGGGGCAATTCAAAATCAACTTTATCCAAAATATGTGCGTAATAGGTCTTTATTCTACAAACTTTTCACCCTTCCCAAATCTGTAATTTTATTTTTCTAGAAATTAATTTTTTTTGATAAAAAATCATTTATGACCATAATGCATCACTCAGCATATGGCCATGTTGAAAATTTTCAACGAGCATGTGAACAAGATACAAGCATGTTTAAACTGGTTTTTAACTAGCGTAAATATTTTTTTTTACAAGCTACCATATTTTTTTTTAATTAAATTATTTTTTCGAGCTAGTGTAAATATTCCTTTATTAAATTAATTTTTTTTTGTCAAAAAATAAACATTGAATATAATAGTTTTATGCAATAAAATGTCCTTCTGGAATAGTACTCAGCAGTATTTCTTACGATTTTCCTAAAGTTTATCTGAAGTGATTAAGAAAAATTCCATTCTATCAAAAAATAAACAACAAAATATCTGGAGTTTGGCTTTTGATCAATTAAAAAAAAAAGATAAAGAGAACAGGATTTAAAAAAAGTAATTTTAAACAAGAATTTAAATAGATGTTAAAGTGAAGAATTTAAGAATAAAAATGGTGAAATAAAAATAAAAAAGTTTACAAAACAAGCAAAATGTCATTTTTTTTTTTGTCTTTTTCTGTTTTGGTTTTAAACCATATTTTATCCATTTTAGAATTTTTCAAATAGTTTAACAATTTTTTTTTCACTGGATGGAGAAAAAATCCTACTCAAAACAATAACAGCAATAACATCAACAATAACAAATAATATACAAAAAAAAACATCCATTTTTCATTGGAAGTGGTCAAGTATATTTTTTGTTTATTTTTTTCTTCTTCATCCTGTGTGATATTGAAGATATGCATTTGATTTTTTTTTTTAAGGTCACTATTATTTCATCTTTTAGGATATGACATTTTGCATTCAGATCATTTGAAAGGATATGACTTTTGATTAGAGATTAAAAGTATCATGTGACCTATAATCTGGTATTTGATTGGTTAATTTCAGTAACTGCCTCCAGCAGCCACAGCAGCAGCAGCATTAGTAAAAGTAGTGGTAAAGAGGTGAAAGTAAAATGTTTGTCGTCTTTGTTTCTTTTACATATGGTACACAATTTTTTATATCAACTTAATAACAACTGACAATTTGCTGCTTCCCCCTCAGAAACACTTTTTATCAAACTTGTCAGGGTCAGGTTGGTGAGATTTCATGATTGGCTTCATTGGAATTCATCATCAGAACTGAGGAGTGTAGTTTTCTCATTAAACTTCATCTTGTTTGAAGTGCCACCAGTCGGTGGCATGGGTCGAGTGGTGGGTATGGCTCCATTGGGGTAAGAGGCCTGCTGCTGATAAGGATACTGCTGGTCATAGGGCCACCCAGATTCATGACCCTCCTCGTCGTGAGGGATTTTCATTCCTTGCTGGGTGTATTGCTGGTACTGCGGATGGAAGTTGTGAATTGCATCCTGCATGATGTCACGCGGGTTCATCGTCTCCTTCAGGCTGCTTGAGATGCTCTGCAGAGACACCGTGCGGCCATGGTTAGACGTTGGGCCCGAGCTATAGATCATATGCGGGAAAGCAAAGCGAAGAGCAATGGCGGCAAATACCATCTCGATACAAATCAAAAAGTTCTGCCAGCCAGCCGACACTGTACCCACACCAACTCGCAGTATTCCAGCTTCAGAGAAGATAGGACTTATTAAGTCAGCCTTTTCAAATATGGCAAGGACAACACCTACAAAAAACAAAACAATGTACAGTTATTATATATGTAATGAGATTGCATCTGAGGGGTTGGGTCTGATGAAACATGTGTAAGATCAAGTTTTTGAATTTGAAAAAGAATGCATTGATTTAAAAATAAAATTATGTACTCCCAAAGACCCCTCGAGGATAAGGGTTAATATGTTTGTCAGGTAGACGGTGAGAAAATACTGTGAGGATTGGTGACAATTGTTAAAACTGGTCAGAATTTGATTATTTAAGAGGACGGCTCAACAAGAGTTTTTTTAAATTTGACTTGAGAACAGCCATGTTGTAGTCAGCTGGGAAGCAGCTCCATGGTATTGTGTAAAACAAGCACAGGAATGAAACATTATGGCGATGGGACAGGGGGATGGAACTTGGTAAACAACTTGGTAAACAGTGTGGAACCTATTAGGTTAGAAATTCTTTTTTGCACCCTGTCCAAGAGGAAGAGGCTCGTGGTTTGTGCAGATAGATAGACAGATATATAGATAGAGAAATGTGTGTCATATATAGAGATTTATATTATACTAGACCACCCGTGGCCCGTTGAGTTACTATTTGTTATACAGGGTGTTTCAAAAGTCTTGGGAACATAACGATTTTTAATAACTCAAAAACTATTAGGAGTTGAAAAATAAAATTGGTACCGTTGGAAAGGTTAAAGTTTCAAGTTTTGTGGGGAATCTTCAAAGTTGCTCAATATGAGCACCATTCGTCACACGGCAGACATCTAGTCGATAGTCCATTTCCTGCCAAACGCGTTCCAACATCTTGACGTCAATGGTTCCCACAACTGCCGTTACTCGAGCCTTTAGTTCGTCAATATCTCTTGGAAGGGGCGGCACATAGACTTGTTGCTTGACAAAGCCCCAAAGGAAAAAGTCACACGCGGTAAGATCTGGAGACCTAGGAGGCCAGGGCATGAGAACGTCATCACCTCGCCCAGATCTCCCAATCCATCTACCAGGCAGCCTTGTGTTAAGAAACTGCCTTACTCTAAGACTCCAGTGTGGTGGTGCACCATCTTGTTGAAAAATGAAGTCATCAGATTCTGCTTGTTCCAACTGAGCCATTAACCAGTCTTCCAGCATGTTGAGATAGGATTCACCAGTGATAGTTGCCTCTTCAAAGAAGAACGGTCCATAGACACCTTTCTTGGAAATTGCACAAAACACGTTCACTTTTGGTGAATCTCGCTCGTGCTCAAGAAGTTCATGAGGATTCTCAGTACCCCATATGCGAGTGTTATGCTTGTTAACTTTGCCATTCAGATGGAAGGTCGCCTCATCGCTAAAAACAAGCCGGTCATCAAAGCCGTTATCTTCCAACTTCTCTTGCATTGCAATGCAAAAGTCACGGCGAAGTGGCTTATCAGTGTCCTTCAACTTTTGGACCAACTTGAGCTTGTAAGGTACCATTTGCAGTCGTTTCCTTAAGACACGCCAGACAGTTGCTGGAGCAAGCTGAAGTTCCCTGCTGGCTCTTCTCACTGATTTACGGGGGCTCCGCTGAAAGGCTGTCCGAACTTGCTCAACTGCATCTTCTGAAGTTGAAGGGCGACCTGTTCGCTTACTTGGGCACAAACACCCATCTTTCACAAATTTAGCATGCCATCTGACAATGGATTTCCTTTCAGGGGCTTCTTTTTTAAATTTCCTGCGAAATGCACGCTGAACACATGTCCACGATTCAGTCTTTGCAAATTGGAGGACGCAAAATGCCTTGTCTTGTTTAGAGAACGCCATTACTGCACCTGGAAAGATAACACGAAAATCATTAGTATGACCAAAAACTTGATTAAGCAAGCTTTAAAATGGCACCAGTTTCATTTTTCTACCTGGAATAGTTCATGAGATATACGCATTTGTAATGTTCCCAAGACTTTTGAAACACCCTGTATATATATTATAAAAAAAATGAAGCTCATTTTGTGATGTCATGTATATATGGGAGGGGGGGGCACTCTGGAAAGTTGTAAATATAGCCTGGATTTGATCTGTTGACAGGCGGTATTTATCTACTTCCCACAAAGTAAAATGTGACACAAGGTCGTAAAGTGGGGTTTGATAAGTCAGCACTCTAGAGGAAGAGCACCTATTACCTTTAAAAATTGGCTGGGCAGCCCCGTCGGCATTCCCCGGTAGGCGCGCCTCCGGCAGTAAGCAATAAACTTACTCCTCCCCAAAGAGGGGAGGCAAAGCCTGGGAGAGTGGACCTCTTAGAACTGCACAGGACAGGCCCATAGACCGGCATAAATCAAGCCCCGAAGGTCAAGACAATGTCTATGGGGTGCAGTATCCATCGGAACAGATACTACACTTTGATCTTGGCCAAAAAGCCGAGAAAAACGAACTTAGCTTTATTCGTTTATGTATAGTAACTTGAAACTAGATGATGTCATAAAGGATGAATGGTAACTTTGTGATGTAATCGAGTGTGTACAGTGACAAGATAACAAGCAAAATACAAAATAACAAGCAAGATCCAGAGTTTTAGTAGTATAGACATTTTATCTAGTGTTTATATATATATATATATATATATATATACACACATACACAGTTGTTGTCCATATTCCATATAGATGACCTGTGCCCCTTTATTCTTTGTTTTAATGGATGACTCTCTCTCACTGACTAGGTTTAACTTCCATACAGAATCACACTGCGTACACATGCTTGATAGAAGCTTCTCTTGATCGACAATGGTAACACTCTGCTGGTTTGTAATGGCAAAACTTACTCCATCCGCTCCTAATTCTTTCAATCATGCTAGTATCTGCCCCTCCTTGTACTTCAATGGTATCACCCAGCACAATAAAATAAAAATAAAAGTATTTGATATTTCTAAAATGAGTTATTGGTATTAACATGTTTCTTTGTCTTGAATATGGTGTCACCGGAGAAAAGTATACCACATAATTAAGTTCCAGTGCCTTTGTCTTGGTTGCTACCATTTTTAAAACGTTTCAGATTTTGTACTCTCTGGATGTTTTTCAGATGCCTCTTATCGTAGCCAGTAAGCTTTTGAGAATTTTAAATGGGGGAGATTCTTCTCATCCTTTATAGATATCTAGTATCAGTTCATTTTTTCCTGGGGTCATTATCAAGGACTGAACTCATAATCTCCAAGTAAAATTTCCTATAGAATATCTCTTTTTGATCCCCCGATTTTATAAATCAGGGGACTTATGTTTTGAGGCATGTTCGTCCGTCCGTCCGGATTTTTCTCCGCAACCATCCATTAGATTTCTCTGAAATGTTGCATGAAGTTGTAACTTTGGTCAGGTTAGAAAGTGACATTCTCCGATTTTTGAAAAAAAAAATCTGTTAGCTCCCCAGGGGGTCAAAAGGCCCCAAAATGGCAAAAAAATGACATTTTTTTCCCCATAACTTTTCATCCATCCATTCAATTTCTCTGAAACTTGTCCAAAATGTGGAGGCAATTGTTCCTAATAGAAAATAAGAAACGCTGACCGTGGAAAAAATCTGGTTTGCGCCCCCGGGGTCAAATGGGGGTCAAAAATGCCCCAAATTCCCCAAATTTATTGCATTTTACACTCGCCACATCGAGCCACATACAGAGGAGACTACGCACGCGCGGCTTGTTTTTTAAAATTATTTTCGTTAGTCATGAGTTAGTCATGAGTTAGTCAAGGTTAATGAGATGGGTGGATTGTCAGTAGAAAACTGAAGAATATTATGATAGATTTGAAAATGTTGAATAGAATGAAGAAAGTTTGATTACTTATGAGGACGTTTTATGAGAAGTATTTGTTGATATTGGATTTGAAGATGATTATGTTGTAGTCTGCAGGGAAACAATTCTGTGGTAAAGTCTTCCACAGATGATTATGTTGTAGTCTGCAGGGAAACAATTCTGTGGTAAAGTCTTCCACAGATGATTATGTTGTAGTCTGCAGGGAAACAATTCTGTGGTAAAGTCTTCCACAGATGATTATGTTGTAGTCTGCAGGGAAACAATTCTGTGGTAAAGTCTTCATCAGATGGGGAATTCTTAGAAAGAAACCGTTTACGGATATTTAGTTTGATGTTAGGCGCACGAAGGAAAAAAGGTAAGTTCTTCCTGTGAATGTTCTACAGGGAGGAACCAGATAAGTTATCAACTTTAACATTAATTGGCCACACCAGATTTACTCAGAAATGAAGACGCACCCTGATGTATTGACTGCAAACACATTCTAATTGAATGTGATAACCGCACACAATAAACATTATAAGGAATCAAACCTACAATAATTGTTTGAACATACAGACTAAAAGATTATTGGATTTTTAAAGTAATAGGAACTTTTAAATTATTATCATTTTTTAAACTTTTAAATCAAAAATTGATGTTCTAAAGCTAGATTGACTCGTTAAAATATTGTGATCCTTTAATGGTCAAAAACACACAAAAAAATACATTCTAAAATCGATTGAACTAAACACTAGGCTGACTCGAAAATCACACACTAAAATAAAATGTATATCTCATTGGGGTTGAAATGGCATAAAAAACGTTAGACTTTAAATCCTAACCAATGTCTTTATCCACTTGGCCATGTGACCAGTTAGAAAAGTTACAAGAGTTGAAACTTTATTGTCATGCAAAGAGCACCGAAGTACTATGTTCGCGCGACCGTGAGCCAAATTTGACAAAAAGATATAGATAGAAAATCACACGAGTAAAGTTGTCAGTCATTCCCCCTTTTCCTGTTTCCAGGCTGAAGTGATCAACCAGTCATGTAGTGTAAATAAGCCGAAGGTTAGACCTGTCAGAGTTCCCCTGATGTGACAGTTTGTCATTGGCGTCCACCTACAAAAGGGGATGATGGCAGAGGAGGGTTACTTTCGCTGGCATGTATTTTTGTTTCCTTTTTTCTATTTTAGTGAGAGAAAGCCAGTCTGCAACTTGCTAGTGTTTAGCTGATATGAATAGAATAATAAAGTATATTTTATAAGAAAAGTAAAAGAATGTCTTATTTTTATTTAACCCATTCATTGCAGCTAAATGATCAAATCACCCACAAAAAAGAAAACTAACAAATGAAACCAAAATAAGAATTTCCCTCATTCACGCTTACACAGATTTACTATAAACGAAAGCTTAAAACATGGCTGTGTGTAACTGAAGTTGAGGATTATTTGTAGAACTTACCTTGCCAAAAAGAGAGGAAAATCACAGACTTGACGGTGAAGAATTTCAGAACAGGTTCAAAAGGACTCAGCAATTCTTTGGTTGCAAAGTAGAACAAGAAAAGACCGTATAGTGCCAGACTTATAGAAATGTTGTAAATTATGGTGATGTACAGGTAACCACTTGCTGGTCTGAAAAGAAAAAAACAAAAAAAGTTTTTAATTCAAATTTAGGAATTGGAAGGAATAAAAGAATTGAGAAAAAAAAAAGGAAAAGATGGTCGCTTTTTTTTATGGAAACAACATGCTCCAAACCGAAACTTAATTATGTGGTATATTTTTCTCTGGTGACACCATATTCAATGAAATAACATGTTTGCCACAAAATTTTTATCACATAGTAGACTCTACTCCAACAACATCGTTTTCAATACTGATTTTGGCAAAGACAGACTCTTTTATGGCGGCGATATGGTAAGTCAAGACTATTTCCACCACTTGATCCAGGTTCAGATAATTATCATTAACTTCCTGTGTTATGCAAACACTTTAGTTCATCGATCTGTGAAGTATTTTTTTTAAGACAGGAGAAAAAATACAAAAGAAGATGAATTTCTTCTTCATCCGATTTATTTTTGAACAGGCCTTTGATTAGTCCTCTGTAAGAGGGTGGGGCCTGCCTGTCAGTTTTCCACTCCAGGCTCGGCGGTCACAAGGATCTAAGGTTGTAATCCCCAGGGCTGCACAGTCACGTTTACACAGCTCATCCCAAGAAAGCCTCGGTCTTCCAGCCTGCCGACTTGATGCGATGGACATGTTTCTGACACGGGAGATCCAGCTGGAGCTTCGCTCGACATGGCGAAGCCATCTCATCCTGCCCAGCTTAAGGGCATCAGTTATTTCTCGTATACCAAGCCTAGCGAGAAGAGTCTCGAAGAGAGTGTCGTCTTCTGACCTGACATGACAGATCCATCTAATCATGGCTCTTTCGTTGTGCTGCAGTCTCTTGAGTGCTCGCCGATGCAGCCCATGTTTTAGAGTCATAAAGCATAGCACTCCTCACACAGTTGGTGTACACCTGTCCTCTAGTTGTGATTACCAGATGTTTATTTGACAAGATGGGTAGGAGTTCTCTAAAGCCCCTCCAGGCAGAATTGCATTGGGTAATAGAATCAGTCTCACAACCACCATCGGCTGAAAGGGAGTCGCCCAGGTAGCAGAACTCAACTACAACTTCCAGTTTGCTATCCCCAACCGCGACCTCTTTCACTGGCCTGCCGTCTATTGGTCTAGCTGCACCAATACAGCAAGGACACCTGTATTGCTGATCCGGTCAGAGTAGGCCACTGATTTCACTGTATCTCTTGTGGACCCAGTAGGAACAGACGGGGCAAAAGATAGAGTTTTTCCCTGTACCAATCAGGCAGACCACGCAAGGGAACTTTCCTGATCTTTTCATGGAATTCAGGTTGAGTCCAGCAATCATTACCTTTGTCTTAGCGAACAAATTAATGAAAACTAACAGATTCATTAACTAAAATGGTCGGCTAAAAAAACGAAGATAAAAATATTAACTTGGATTATTTGAACTATTCTTCTCATCTTAGATGTTATTCTCACAACGTTTCAGACGATGTAACCTCCAACCTTTTTCAGATGCATCCGGTCAAACTCGGGAATCTGTACATAATTTCAAACGGAACCCTTTATTTAATCCATGAAGGTAGCTTGCTCTCATTCTGTCAGCCATGACCAGGTAAAAGTCTTAAGTAATTCATAATTATATTCTTCGTATCACTCATACTGAGGATTGAACTTTCAACCTCCAGAAGACTGTCACTTAGAACTGGTTATTACTTAGCAGTTATATCCATTATGCCACAGGTAATTGTTGACAATTCTAGTATGAATTTTAAGAGCCTTTAACCTATTCTATATATATATATAGTAATATGTTGTAATATATAGTAATGTGTTGTAATCTATAGTGATAAATAGTAAAACTACACATTTAAATTATCACTATAGATTACAACATATTACTATATGTATGTATATATATATTTTTTTTCTTTAACATCAATAATTGAAGGAATTTAAAAAATGCACAACTTGAAGTAACAAGATTTATTCAATTATACATTACTACTTGTTATCTAACCATAGGAAATTTAAAAAAAAAAAGTTTCAAAGAAAATCCAAGAGATTTCCAGCCTCAGCACCACCGCTTTTTCTCTGCTCTTCCATTTAGCTCTTCTGGTCCCTCACATATGCTAATTAGTTGCAACTACAAAAGTCTACATCTGCAAAGAGAAGCCCTCTCCCACTCTGTGGGGTGGGCAGTACCGACATGCGGTGCATCGCATTCTTTTCTCAGCGGGTAGCTGTTCCTTTTTATTATCACACTTCGAAATCATCTACCAAAGTATAAATAGTCGGAATACCTGTCCTAGCATGGATCATAATACTGAGTCATCTTTTCATAAGTACAAAGAGATTGGACAACAAAATATCTCAAAGTAATTAAAACCATATTGATATGGTAAAAACAGTTAGTTGAACACATGCCATGGAATCATCCATTCTTACCCGAGGAGATTTATTAATCTAAAGCAGAAATGGTAAAGGAAATCGCTTAAAATGAACGTACACAACTCGGTTATTTCCTTTTATCACTAGCTTTTCTATTGAATTAAATATAGAATGGAAGAATAAGTCTCTGTGCTAGTGTGTTCAGCAGTTCGCATGTACTTATTTAAACAAAGTTATCTTTGTTTTCTGAAATTTGTTAAATTTTTTACTTTCCTTTTCGTTTTATTCATAGAATTTTCATATTCTTACTTTTAAGTTCTGTTTAAGATTTAGAATGAGGATTCGTTTTCAGGTGGGGTGGCAAAATAATATGGTGGTTAGGTTAAGTGAGTGAATGGAATTATATAATCTTTTGAATACTTACGAGAAATTGCCATCTTTATAGAGTCCAAAAGATTGCAAAACCAAAGTTATGACAGCCATAACTGGTTTGATAATGCAAAACTGCAAAGTGGCCTAGAATAAAATGAGAAAATGAAACGAAAATAATTCTTGTGAAGAAAAAAATCCCTGTTTGTTATGGAATTGTAAGTAATCGCGAGTTGCCTCCCCTTGTTCGAGATTATAAATTATCAAAATGTTCTGTACAAAATTAATTAGAAACAAAAGAAATGCTTATGGGAGGTCAGTTTTCATTGAATAAAATAGCACAATGTGTATTATCAAAATAGAACATTTTTTTTAATGAAATTTTTGGTGTCCGTTTTTATCTCATTTAATCCTCAAACTATCTTGACTTGTCGAAAGTTGATTTGAAAAAAAAAAACCTAAAAAAAAACCCCCAAAACGATAGAAATAAACCTACACTAATCGCAATAACATATGCAAAGAAAGAGAAACAATGAATCTGAATAAAAGTATTATAATAAGTAATCATGAGTTACCTCTCCTTGTTGGAGATTATCTCCCTTGTTTTGGAACTCTTTAGTTTATAAATAACTATAGTTACCTATGTTTTTATCTGTTATTGTACACAAAATAAACCTTCATAGGTTTTATCATGCATTCACGTTTTCATTACGTGCACATGTATCAATAAATAAAGATACTGTCATCAGAAAGATAAGTTAATATCAATGTTAAATTCTGTTCTTACTTTTATATATTTATAAATGCTGGCATACTTCATGAAAAACAAATAATGGAGCAATCAAACTCTTTCTCGGAACAAAACATTTGTTTAGATGCGTCCAAGCATTTCTATTAAAAGCTCTTCCCTTCAGTTGATCACGTTGAGATTTGAAATTAAATTTTAGTCAGTCCGTCACTCTTTGATGTTTGAAATAACATTTTAGTCAGTCTGTCACTCTTTGATGTTTGAAATAACATTTTAGTCAGTCTGTCACTCTTTGATGTTTGAAATAACATTTTAGTCAGTCTGTCACTCTTTGATGTTTGAAATAACATTTTAGTCAGTCTGTCACTCTTTGATGTTTGAAATAACATTTTAGTCAGTCTGTCACTCTTTGATGTTTGAAATAACATTTTAGACAGTCGTCACTCTTTGATGTTTGAAATAACATTTTAGTCAGTCTGTCACTCTTTGATGTTTGAAATAACATTTTAGTCAGTCTGTCACTCTTTGATGTTTGAAATAACATTTTGGTCAGTCTGTCACTCTTTGATGTTTGAAATAACATTTTAGTCAGTCTGTCACTCGTTGATGTTTGAAATAACATTTTAGTCAGTCTGTCACTCTTTGATGTTTGAAATAACATTTTCGTGAGTCTGTCACTCTTTGATGTTTGAAATAACATTTTCGTGAGTCTGTCACTCTTGATGTTTGAAATAACATTTTAGTCAATCTGTCACTCTTTGATGTTTGAAATAACATTTTAGTCAGTCCGTCACTCTTGATGTTTGAAATAACATTTTAGTCAGTCCGTCACTCTTTGATGTTTGAAATAACATTTTAGTCAGTCCGTCACTCTTGATGTTTGAAATAACATTTTAGTCAGTCCGTCACTCTTGATGTTTGAAATAACATTTTAGGCAGTCCGTCACTCTTTGATGTTTGAAATAAAATTTTAGTCAGTCTGTCACTCTTGATGTTTGAAATAACATTTTAGTCAGTCTGTCACTCTTTGATGTTTGAAATAACATTTTAGTCAGTCGTCACTCTTTGATGTTTGAAATAACATTTTAGTCAGTCTGTCACTCTTTGATGTTTGAAATAACATTTTAGTCAGTCTGTCACTCTTGATGTTTGAAATAACATTTTAGTCAGTCCGTCACTCTTTGATGTTTGAAATAACATTTTAGTCAGTCCGTCACTCTTGATGTTTGAAATAACATTTTAGTCAGTCCGTCACTCTTGATGTTTGAAATAACATTTTAGGCAGTCCGTCACTCTTTGATGTTTGAAATAACATTTTAGGCAGTCTGTCACTCTTGATGTTTGAAATAACATTTTAGTCAGTCTGTCACTCTTTGATGTTTGAAATAACATTTTAGTCAGTCGTCACTCTTTGATGTTTGAAATAACATTTTAGTCAGTCTGTCACTCTTTGATGTTTGAAATAACATTTTAGTCAGTCTGTCACTCTTTGATGTTTGAAATAACATTTTAGTCAGTCCGTCACTCTTTGATGTTTGAAATAACATTTTAGTCAGTCCGTCACTCTTGATGTTTGAAATAACATTTTAGTCAGTCCGTCACTCTTGATGTTTGAAATAACATTTTAGGCAGTCCGTCACTCTTTGATGTTTGAAATAACATTTTAGTCAGTCTGTCACTCTTGATGTTTGAAATAACATTTTAGTCAGTCTGTCACTCTTGATGTTTGAAATAACATTTTAGTCAGTCCGTCACTCTTGATGTTTGAAATAACATTTTAGTCAGTCCGTCACTCTTCGATGTTTGAAATAACATTTTTAAATGTTCCTACCATATTAGGGATACATTTTTATGTTTAAATTTATCAGAAATATTTCTTCCACCTTTTTATATTAGTGTTTTTTAACATGATCATCATCATCATCATCTAATCGTGCTAGTGTCACGGATCTTTTTGACTCTTTCACACCATTTTTCTCTATCTGCTATCACACTAGGTAGGTTTTCATCGATACATTATGTATCCTCTACTAGTTGATTCACGTAAATCTGTGTGGCCTCCCCACTGAATTACATCACTGTTTAAGCATCCACAAAAGAACATCGTTGACGATTTCATCCGTCACTGTCCAAGAGTTACCAGCAAATCTGGTTCTTCTCTCTCTGATCAAAGCAGAGTTCTGGTGAAGGTGTCCGTAAAGTTGTTCCTTTGTGGAATGCTACCCCCAGGATATGCTACAAGCAACTCTTAGCATTCTGAGTGAATCAGACTTTTTACTATTTTTCAGATTCATTTATTTGGATTGCCCTTCATTTTGGATTTTCTTGTGGGTAAATCAGAGATAACTAAAAAATGGAATTCAAAATTTTGATTTCATAAGCAAGTCATGGGACTGTCTTCAGCTGAATACATTTGAATATTTATGCCAATTCAAGCACACTACTTTTGGAGCCTACCTATAGATATAAAACTGACACTCAGTTGAAAGGAGAAATGAATACAGCAACACCACAAGGGCAAGGTGTGAGGTAATCAATTGAAATGGTTTACCACACATACATAAAAAAAACTTAAATTTGTTTACTACAGATCGACTCACTCTTTCATGATACTCTACTTAAAATAGGTTTTATTCACGCAGGACTTTCTAACAGATACACCGGGCATTAGAACACACAAATTTGTACATTTCCGGGATAAATGATATTAATACCACTGTCAAGGAGATTATGTTTTCGGTTGAGTTTGTTTGTTTGTTTGTGTAAAGCCTAGTGTCCACATCGCTTGACCAACTGTCACCAAACTTAGTCAAAATATCAGCCATGGTCTCACTTTGAACTGATTTAATTTTGGGATATCTAGGTCAAGGTCACAAAAAAGGTGAAAGTCACACTTTTGATGATAACTTTGGTTCTGTTCATCATAGAGACTCGCTACTTGGCCCATATTGTAGCCAATGGATTTCAGCATCTTATGTGACATTTACCTTTGACCTCTACAATTTCGGTGAAGGTCGGAAATTTAATAGAATTTCAACTTCTGATTTTTCAAAATTTTATGTATGGATCTGATACGCTTTGATAACAGTAACTACCATGGAAATTTTCAGCTTGATCAGATAAATATCTTTTGAGTTATCAACTTTTCCATGGCATAACTTCAAGCATACGTCATACAATATGGAGAAGTAACCCCCAGATAAGACTTTGGCCCAGTCTTACGTTGGCAGAGGGAGATATGTGGTCTCACGACTGACTTTATGTTCTTGATTTTCCCTTCTTCCTACTTTTGATTGTTGGCTTTGCACACAAGCATACCAGCATATTTATTAGTTCCACACATGAATAAGCAACACCTTCATTACTTGCTAATTTAAGAGTTAAAAAAAAATCGAAATGTTTATGCAATTTAAATATCCCTTCATTGAATTATCTTTCCAATTTTTGATTTTTAAACATCCAAAAAAATTAAATGTAAATAAATTAAACTTTTAACAAGACAAATTATGTGAAGGATTGTTATATAATTAATGTGTTTCCACCCCCTTTCCTTACTAAGGATCTGAGTGGATTGAAGAGCAGGAAGAGTAGTACTGTCTTGTGTGAGCCGCATCTTCACATATTTGTTGTCTCTTGATTGATTCTGCCATCACTGCCTCTTCAGGAAGTCCGTTCCAACGCTTTAGGGTACATTAAAAACTGTGTTCATATTTCCAATCAAGCATATAGAGTAAACAGCTTCAAACTATGGCCTCTTGTTTGATTATAGCAATGATGAATGAAAAATGTCTTTGGATCTACTTTTTTTTTATTTTAGGGGAACTATTACTACTACTATTACTACATTATATATATATATATATATATATATATATATATATATATATATATATAAGTCTCGGAAGTTTCTCAACCATTAAAACTATATATAAAAAAAAAATTAAAAAAAAAACAAAAACCTTTTAGTCCCAAGCTGTTCAGTGGAAAATCACTCATGTAAGTCAATTTATTTTTTACAGTTATTATATTAGTTTGCTTCTAACATTATTTAAGGGATCATCAGTTGTTTACCATGAAAAACTTATATATATATATATATATATATATATATAAAATGTTTATAATGCTAACTTTAGTTCCGTATTAATAATATAATTCCTGCCAAAACTACCTATTAATATCAACACTATGGTCTTTACCTGATTCCCCTGAAATAAAGACCCTGATTCAGCTAATGGAAAGGATAATCACAAAGATATCCAGACATAAGTTGTCTGTCATATTCAACAATATTTGTTTTAAAGAGAAAATGCTGTCTAAATATACATATAAAGTTAGATATATTTATATGTTTATATATTTCTGTGTGTAGGCTTCACTCCTAAACTAATTGATCATTATGAATTTTAGAACACAGCTGTTCGGCATAAACGGCCGTGATGTGGGCAATATTTAGTTTACTATAGTTTTATGCATGTGGACAAAGAGGAGGTGGAAGCCCTTTGTGAAAATTAAAATACCTCAGATTTTTGTGAAATTTTAAAAATATCAATTAATAAATATTTCACAAATTTAATTTTTTTTTAGTACTTTTTAGGGGGCATAATAAGTAAACATACATGTGTCTAGCTCGCTTTAATAATCATGTATGCACATTTATTTTTATGAGCAAAGAAGGCAGGCTTAATCTTAATAAATAACCGATACTAATAAAGAATGGAAAGAATAATCACGTATGCAAATTTAATTTTTATCAGCAAAGAAGAGAGGCTTAATCTTAATAATAACCGATACTAATAAAGAATGGAAAGAATAATCACGTATGCAAATTTAATTTTCATCAGCAAAGAAGAGAGGCTTAATCTTAATAATAACCGATACTAATAAAGAATGGAAAGAATAATCACGTATGCAAATTTAATTTTCATCAGCAAAGAAGAGAGGCTTAATCTTAATAATAACCGATACTAATAAAGAATGGGAAGAATAATCACGTATGCAAATTTAATTTTCATCAGCAAAGAAGAGAGGCTTAATCTTAATAATAACCGATACTAATAAAGAATGGAAAGAATAATCACGTATGCAAATTTAATTTTTATCAGCAAAGAAGAGGAGGCTTAATCTTAATAACTAATAATAAAAAATAATGGAAATAATTTCTCTCACTTTTAATAGATATAAAAAAATATACCTTTGTTCTTAATATTTTTCTGACTAAAATAGGAATTAATCTACGGGCACACAGATGCTTTATTTATAGATTCAGGAAAGAGAAAGCAGATTAGTTTATTTTTTTTATAAGTAAAACTTATTTCACATTTTTTTTTTCGAATTTGCTTTATTTTTTTATTATTTATATTTTGTAAGCTTTACCTAATAGAGTTGTTTCACTTTTTACAGTAAGATTTACCTCACTGACAACAAAGGCAATAAATTGTTATTGATAAAAATAAATTACTTACTATTTTCCCTGGCAACGCTGGGTATCCCTATTTGTTTAAAATAAACTTTAACATTTTGATAATATCAGAACAGATTTATTTATCTTTTAAATGTGACCGTAAAGGAAGGATAAGAAAAAAATCAACTCGCAATTTAGAAAAATGAAGTTGGTCCTTCTAAAGAAACATTTGAACACAAATTCTAAATATTTATCCAGGAAATAAAACAATATTGTGAAACAGAACTATTTTACTCTAATAGCTTCTTTCCTCGTGCTACTGGCCTCTGGAACTCCCTCCCTGACCCCTGTCTCCCCGACAGTACCGACATGCAGAGGTTTAAAACTAATGTAAACAGACATCTCGTTGCACAGCTCCCAACTTAGAATGACACCCTAAACCTACTCCCTAATTCTCAGTAGCCCCTTACGTCTACAGTGGAGTCCTGCCTTGTTTGGGGTGAAATATCTTTAAAAAAAAAAAATAGTTAATTAATAAAATTAACATGAAAATTAGATAACCTTGCGACTGATATCACATATACATAAACAGTATATAAAAAGATGGTGCGTCTATGGTGTAAAGTTGAATTAACTTGAAATGGAGCATTTTGACTTTAACGTACGAGAAATGGGCATAACCTTTGCATATATATATATATATATATATACACTAGCAAAAACTACCTCCCACGGGCAGCAATAAATCTAGCTATAGCCTTATCTACAAAAAAAAAACAAAGAAACAATTTTCGTTTCACATTTTGGTAATTTGAAGAAAAACAATAACAAGATGATTGTCATCGTGTTATTTGATATATTCTAAATGTTGATATTTAATTTTGTATAAGCATAAAAATGAATTCCCCATAATGAACGGATTAAACGAAAAATCGGGGTGACTAAAGAATAATCAACAGAAGAAAGGGGTAAAAAAA
>OY744520.1:69613598-69688598 GCA_963556195.1 Sepiola atlantica | reverse complement strand
AGTAACACCTAGTGACTAATTAAGAAATAAAAAAGAATTTAAAATTTATCAAACTGAAATTGAATAGTTCACCAAAGTTCAGTTCCGTTGCTTTGGCAACAAATCCAATGTTATCAAACGTGTTTACCAATTATTCAATCACAATTTGTTATCACCCAAATGCAACACACACATCTAATCTGTATCTAATCATTTTGTGTCTGGTCACCATGACAACAGTTCTTTGTTCCACCCTCCTACTCCCACTTGCTCATCATTGTACTCAATCAATGGCGTCCTCACAGACTCAAGAGGGAATTGAAACCTATGTGATATCTGAAATGTATATCACTTTGAAAGTGGGAAAAAATCTAGTGAAGATGACAAAAATATCATGGATAGTTTGACACCAGAACCTCTGAGGAGGACAAATCAAATTTGCGTTTGGAATTAGATTTAACTGATTATCATCATCCTTATAATAATGCACTTGTTGCTACGTTAGTACGACCATTACTCCCTATTTGGCATCATGGACTTGCCCAAATGTAAAGAACAAGTAAACTGATGGTGCTAAACTTTGTTTTTTTATTTTATTTTTATTCCCTCGACTCAAGAACTGTTTATGTTGTTTTGGTGTTTTTGCACCCGCCACTCCTCACCGACTTTTCTTTTACTTGTGATATTCTTATGATTCTTAGGATTCTTGTGATTCTTGTGAGAAAATATTTACATTTTTGGAAAGATAATTCAATGGCGGAATGGACGTTAGAAAAAAATACGTTTTTGAAATAAAATCGATTGAACTTCGAGTATTTTCGAGTGTAGTTAACAGACCAAAACAGGGTGAAAAGACAAATGTGCAACAAATAAATGTTACCAAAGGCAAGATAAGTTACTCTTTTACTTATGCGAATAAGTTCATTTGTGTTTTAACTTATTTTAAAGCGTTTTTTTTTTTTGTAAAAAGAAACAGTGTCCAGTTAGAACAAAAAATAAAGATTGTGGCACGTTGACCCCTGGGCCCTTAATAATCGCTTAAAAATCGAAAAGTAAACAAAATACTGGTATTTAAAGAAGTTCAATCGATTTTATTGCAAAAAGATTGTTTTTGCAATAAAATCGATTGAACTTCTTTAAATAATAATTTTTTTTCCTTTTAATTATGCTGTTTCTTTCCTCAAATTATTATTTAAAAAAAAAGGATTTTGAAAGTTTAATTTAATTATTACTGTATCGTTAGATCATCAAATTATTAATTGAACCAAATTGTTATAAAACTGATTAAAATCGAGAAAATGTAAGTTTTCTTGTCTAGAAAAATCGATCATGCAAAGTCGAAACAATAAATTTATTGATTTGAACCGACTTAAGGCTTGGATTCATTTTGACAGACTGTTATGCTTACAATGTCAGCAAATAGGCTCGTAGAGAGAGAGAGTGTTGAAGATTTATGTGACAAATGCCAGGGAGCAGGGAACACTAGTTACATGCTGTCAGTCTTGTCTCGTGTATGATTAAATGGGGAGAGAGTGTTTAAGAAAGCGAAATCAATTCTGGTGGATTTAATTTTGTAATTAAATTAGTTTTTAATAGGATTTTTAAAATTTCGTTTTATTTTACACTATTGCATTTTTAATTTCAATAAATATTTGATTAATAGTAAATAAAATAATAAATCAATATGTAAGTTACATTAACGCGAGACACACGAAGTTGTTTCATAATTTTATTAATATAAAGAAGAGATAATAATAATTATAATAATATTATAATAATAAAAATAATAATAAAATTTTCACAACCTTACATGAAAGGTTAAAGCAAAACTTTGGAAGATATATACACAAAACAAACATATGCGATTAGATGATGAAAGTAAGTACTACATCAATACAAAAAGACACTCAGAAGGGAACGATCCCAAGCAACTACAGACCAATAATCTGCCTACCAATCATCTGGAAAATCTTAACGGCACAAATGAAAGAACAGATCTATCATTCCCTGAATAATTGTGGATGCCATAAAGTGAAAAGATGGACACATAACCTGTTATACATAGATCAAAATATCCTAAAGGAAATAAAAAACAAAAACAAGAACATAGCCATGGCATGGATTGACTACAAGAAAGCCTAGAATCCCTCAAGCATGGATAATTGATTGATTAAGGATTTACAAGATATCTGACAAAATTATCAATCTTATGAATAAAGCAATGGAAACATGGAGACTGGAACTGACAGCTGGAGGACAACACCTGGCTGAGATAATACAAAGAAGCATTTTCCAGAGAGACTATCACCACTACTATTTATCATAGCCATGCTGCCACTCTACAACATACTCAGGAAATGTAATGTTCGATACAAATTCACAGACATGGAAGAAAGAATAAAGCACCTTATGCAGATAGACAACCTGAAGGTATTTGCAAAAAACAAAAAGGAATTGGAAAAGCTGATAAACACAACCAGAATTTTCAGACATGCCATTCAAATGAAATTCGGAATGGAAACTTTTGCACTACTATAGATGAAAAGGGGAAAGTTTGAGACAGCATAGGACTACATAACTATAAAAGGATAAGGGTACTTGGCAAACATGTTACATACAAATATATGGGAGTTCTGGAAGAAAACACCATCAAATCAATAGAAGTTAAAGATAAGATTGAAAAAGAATACCTGAGAAACACAAGAAAGCTCTTAGAAACCAAATTATTTTGTTAAAACCTGATGAAAGGAATAAATACCTGAGCAGAATCTCTAGTAAGATATTCTAGACCATTCATAAGCTGGACAAAAGAAATGAGGCACCTGGACCAGAAGACTAAGAAATTTATAATCATGCATAATTTACTCAACCGAAAGGATGATATTACCCGACTTTACATAAATAGGAGAGAAAGAGGAAGACATCTGGTAAGTATAGAAGACTGTGTGGATGACACACACAAAGAGAGTTCTAAAAATATAATCCAAAACACAGAAATGCTGATTATTGCAGCAAGAATCATTGGAAAAATGAACAATACAGGGAGCATTGAAAATGAAAACAAAAGACAAAAAAAAGGGAAGAAAAGCAGCTACATGGAAGATTCATAAGACTGACCTGAGAAGAAACACACAAAAACACCTGGACATGGCTATGAAAAGGTTATCTGAACAGAGAAACGGAATCACTACTGATAGTGGCACAGAACAACACGATCAGAGGAAACTATATCAAACCTAAGAAAACAGGAAAATGTAGATTGTGGCAAAGACACAAAACACTAAATCACATAAGTGAATGCAGCAAACTATCCCAAAAAGAATACAAAAACAGAAACGACTGCGTGGTAAAAGCAGTCCACTGGGAACTATGCAAACGTCTGAAATTTGAACATGCAGATAAATGGTACAGACACAAACCAGAGACAGTATTGGAAAATCAAAATCACAAACCCCTCTGGGATATGGAGGTACAAATAGACAAACTCATCTAAGTAGGAGACCGGGCGTGATAATAGCCAACAAGAAGGAAAAAACTTGACAAATCGTAGATTTTGACGTCCCAGCAATTCACAGGGTGAAGATCGAGGAAATCAAGAAAAGCAAAGCAAATACATGGAACTTGTCCGAGAACTGAACAGAATATGAAACATGAAGAATATCACTATCATACCAATAATTGTAGGAACAGTCCCTAAAAACCTGGAACAAAGACTCAAAGAAATTGTAATAAAAGAGAAGATTGAGACCATACAACGAACGGCAATGATGAAAACATCCAAAATCTCAAGGAAAATCCTTGAATGTGGAAACCAACAAACATAACAAACGAACGCTAACCTGCCACAAATAATTTTAAAAAGTAAAAGAACATAAAGAAACAAGGTACCACTCAAAACTGTCATGAAGGGTCAAGGAGGATGAAAAGACCGAGGTGGAAGAACACCAACCAGACCTCCACTGGAAGCGTGCGGAGAATGCTGGAACCTTGGAGAGGCTTATTGCTACTCAAATTCCAGAAAAGACCAATGGTTGTTACTAGCAAGAAATCGATGGTTAACAGTTGTTTTGATAATGCAAAGTGATTTGCAATAGCTATTGAAAGAGATGGAAAGTGCTGGAAATCTGGGGAGACTTGTTGTCACTCAGACTCCAGAGAACACCAATTGTAATTGCCAGTGAGCAATCACTGATAATGACTCATGTGAAAACTCTTAATGAGTAAATAATAATACTCCTAATAATGTAAAAAGTTAACAAGTGGTAAATAAGTCATTGCCAACTGACCTGTTTGCAAAAGCGTAGAAAACCTATAGTGTATTGTCTCCCTGCCAAGCAACATGTGCACCACATCCAACTGGATCTGAAACAGATATAACAGCAAAAGTTTTAATTTAAACATTAACATACAAAATAAAATCCTTTTTTTTTTGGTAAATTTATATATTTTTAGATTAAACCATTAAGACTGGTGTTTATATTAAGGAGTTGAACATAGATATCTATATCTATAACTATATAAAGTTAGATATATTTATATGTTTATATGTACAGAATTTACTCTTAAACTAATTAACTGATCATTATGAATTTTAGAATACAGCTACTAGTCATGAGGTGTCTTTAATTTAGTTATATAGCATAATATCGACACAACCTCCCATTTGATCCCTAGTCATCAGACACCAATCAAGCAAGATTTTCTAAATTTCAATTTTTTCTTAAGACCTGTTAAGTTTAAGGCTTAAACTTGAGACATTTTCAAGAGTCAAAATCATGTAATAGGTTTTGATCAAAATTGGAATAAGGATTCTAGACATGAGGTTTAGTATCATTTTATATTTATCTTAATGTTCGTAAGGGGACATAAAAGTGGTGCAAAGCTGTTCTTTTCGAAGAATTAATTTTACTTATCTTAGGATGGGTATTCTTCTAGTGTGTGTGTGTATGTTTGTGTACATATATATATATATATATATATATATATATTGTGTGTATTTAGGCAGCATTTTCTCATTTATGCAAACATTATTAAAACTAAAAGAATTCGTCTGTTTAATCATACCTTTTTTATCTTTCAATTTTTCTGATGGTCTTTTTTGTATTAAAATCAAAAAAATTAATAAATGTCCCATAGGTGTCACAAACGTTTTCGATTCTTTGTTGAATCATTCTCAGGTGTCAAAAAATGAACAAAAAAGCTGGAGAAAGGAGAGAAGTTTTTAAAAGATAGCGGAGAAACGTGCCGAGAACGTTTTTGCATTGTTCCAGAAAAGACGTTGACAATTTGAATTCAGCGACGCCAGAGTGCCATCACAGAATAAAATCGCATTTTGCCAGTGGCAACATTTTAAAATGCTTAACGCAATGTGATTTTATTCTGTGGTGCCACACCAATTGGACAATTATGTATTTAAATTTTAATACAAAAAAGACCATCAGAAAAATTGAAAAAATAAAAAAATAGTTATAATTAAACAGATGAATTATGTTATCTTTAACAATGTTTGCATAAATATATATATATATATATAGATATATACCTACACACACAGACAGCTGTTTAATCATCTACAACTCATCACTACTTTTGTTAGAACAAAACATTTTCTGATTCATCAAGGTTGTTTGTACCGAAGCAATTATAAGCGAAATACAAAATGCCTTTATACAAAAATGCCTTCATAAATATTCAGAACCAAGAAATAATAGAGTGCCTGATTGGCTGACCCACTCCACTGAAATTCATGCCATTTGGTGCAGTGACACCATTAATAAAAGTAAACATTTCAAAAACAGGAAGAATTAAAATAGCTGTCAGGTATTAAGTCATTCCCTTAATGAATAATTCTACTTTTTTACTTAAAAGTATTTCAAATATGAAACAGCAGGTTTTAATCAAATACTGTATTGTAAGAGAGAAGAGAAGAGAGTGGGAGAAAGAGGATTGGCAGAGAGAGACAGAGAGGAAAAGAAAGTAAGCGAAAAGAGAACGAGAAAAGGAAAAGAGAAAGAAGAGAATAGAGAGAGAGGAAGAAAATAAAGTAAGAGATAAAGAGAGAAAAGGAATAGTAAGAGGAGAGGGGAAGAGAAGAGACGGTGAAAAGAAAAGAGCGAGAGAGGGAAAGATAAGAGAAAGAAAGAGGAAAGGAAGAGAAAGAGGGGGGAAGAGAATAGAGGGGGAAGAGAAAAGAGGGGGAAGAGAAAAGAGAGATAGAGAGAGAAAGATAAGAGAAAGAAAGGGAAAGATAAGAGAAAGAGAGGAAAAAATAAGAGAGAGAGAGAGGAAAAGATAAGAGAGAGAGGAAAAGATAAGAGAGAGAGAGAAAGATAAGAGAGAGAGAGAGAGAAAGATAAGAGAGAGAGAAAGATAAGAGAGAGAGAGAGAAAGATAAGAGAGAGAGAGAAAGATAAGAGAGAGAGAGAGAAAGATAAGAGAGAGAGAAAGAAAGATAAGAGAGAGAGAGAGAAAGATAAGAGAGAGAGAGAGAGGGAAAGATAAGAGAGAGAGAGAGAGGGAAAGATAAGAGAGAGAGAGAGAGGGAAAGATAAGAGAGAGAGAGAGAGGGAAAGATAAGAGAGAGAGAGAGAGGGAAAGATAAGAGAGAGAGAGAGAGGGAAAGATAAGAGAGAGAGAGAGAGGGAAAGATAAGAGAGAGAGAGAGAGGGAAAGATAAGAGAGAGAGAGAGAGGGAAAGATAAGAGAGAGAGAGAGAGGGAAAGATAAGAGAGAGAGAGAGAGGGAAAGATAAGAGAGAGAGAGAGAGAGAAAGATAAGAGAGAGAGAGAGAGAGGGAAAGATAAGAGAGAGAGAGAGGGAAAGATAAGAGAGAGTGAGAGAGAAAGATAAGAGAGAGAGAGGGAAAGATAAGAGAGAGAGAGAGAAAGATAAGAGAGAGAGAGAGAGAAAGATAAGAGAGAGAGAGAGAGAAAGATAAGAGAGAGAGAGAGAGAAAGATAAGAGAGAGAGAGGGAAAGATGAGAGAGAGAGAGAGGGAAAGATGAGAGAGAGGGAATAATGAGAGAGAGAGGGAATGATAAGAGAGAGAGAGAGGGAATGATAAGAGAGAGAGAGGGAATGATAAGAGAGAGAGAGAGAGAGAGAGGGAATGATAAGAGAGAGAGAGAGAGGGGGAAAGATAAGAGAGAGAGAGGGAAAGATAAGAGAGAGAGAGGGAAAGATAAGAGAGAGAGGGAAAGATAAGAGAGAGAGGGAAAGATAAGAGAGAGAGGGAAAGATAAGAGAGAGAGAGAGAGGGAGATATAAGAGAGAGAGAGAGGGAAAGATAAGAGAGAGAGAAGGAAAGATAAGAGAGAGAGAAGGAAAGATAAGAGAGAGAGAAGGAAAGATAAGAGAGAGAGAAGGAAAGATAAGAGAGAGAGAGAGGGAAAGATAAGAGAGAGAGAGAGAGGGAAAGATAAGAGAGAGAGAGAGGGAAAGATAAGAGAGAGAGAGAGAGAGGGAACGATAAGAGAGAGAGAGAGGGAACGATAAGAGAGAGAGAGAGGGAAAAATAAAAGAGAGAGAGGGAAAGATAAGAGAGAGAGAGGGAAAGATAAGAGAGAGAGAGGGAAAGATAAGAGAGAGCGAGAGGGAAAGATAAGAGAGAGAGAGGGAAAGATAAGAGAGAGAGGGAGGGAAAGATAAGAGAGAGAGAGTGAAATATAAGAGAGAGAGAGGGAAAGATAAGAGAGAGAGAGGGAAAGATAAGAGAGAGAGAGGGAAAGATTAGAGAGAGAGAGAGGGAAAGATAGAGAGAGAGAGGGAAAGATAGAGAGAGAGAAAGGAAGGAAAAGATAAGAGAGAGAGAGGGAAAGATAAGAGAGAGAGAGGGAAAGATAAGAGAGAGAGAGAGGGAAAGATAAGAGAGAGAGAGGGAAAGATAAGAGAGAGAGAGGGAAAGATAAGAGAGAGAGGGAAAGATAAGAGAGAGAGGGAAAGATAAGAGAGAGAGGGAAAGATAAGAGAGAGAGGGAAAGATAAGAGAGAGAGGGAAAGATAAGAGAGAGAGAGAGAGGGAAAGATAAGAGAGAGAGAGAGAGAGGGAAAGATAAGAGAGAGAGAGAGAGGGAAAGATAAGAGAGAGAGAGAGAGGGAAAGATAAGAGAGAGAGAGAGAGAGAAAGATAAGAGAGAGAGAGAGGGAAAGATAAGAGAGAGAGAGTGGGAAAGATAAGAGAGAGTGAGAGAGAAAGATAAGAGAGAAAGAGAGAGAAAGATAAGAGAGAGAGAGAGAGAAAGATAAGAGAGAGAGAGAGAGAAAGATAAGAGAGAGAGAGAGAGAAAGATAAGAGAGAGAGAGAGAAAGATAAGAGAGAGAGAGGGAAAGATGAGAGAGAGGGAATAATGAGAGAGAGAGGGAATGATAAGAGAGAGAGAGGGAATGATAAGAGAGAGAGAGAGGGAATGATAAGAGAGAGAGAGAGAGAGAGGGAATGATAAGAGAGAGAGAGAGAGGGGGAAAGATAAGAGAGAGAGAGAGAGGGGGAAAGATAAGAGAGAGAGAGGGAAAGATAAGAGAGAGAGAGAGGGAAAGATAAGAGAGAGAGGGAAAGATAAGAGAGAGAGGGAAAGATAAGAGAGAGAGGGAAAGATAAGAGAGAGAGAGAGGGAGATATAAGAGAGAGAGAGAGGGAAAGATAAGAGAGAGAGAAGGAAAGATAAGAGAGAGAGAAGGAAAGATAAGAGAGAGAGAAGGAAAGATAAGAGAGAGAGAGGGAAAGATAAGAGAGAGAGAGAGAGGGAAAGATAAGAGAGAGAGAGAGAGGGAAAGATAAGAGAGAGAGAGAGAGGGAAAGATAAGAGAGAGAGAGAGGGAACGATAAGAGAGAGAGAGAGGGAGGGAACGATAAGAGAGAGAGAGAGGGAAAGATAAGAGAGAGAGAGAGGGAACGATAAAAGAGAGAGAGAGGGAAAAATAAAAGAGAGAGAGGGAAAGATGAGAGAGAGAGAGGGAAAGATAAGAGAGAGAGAGGGAAAGATAAGAGAGAGAGGGAGGGAAAGATAAGAGAGAGAGAGTGAAAGATAAGAGAGAGAGAGGGAAAGATAAGAGAGAGAGAGGGAAAGATAGAGAGAGAGAGGGAAAGATAGAGAGAGAGAGAGGAAGGAAAAGATAAGAGAGAGAGAGGGAAAGATAAGAGAGAGAGAGGGAAAGATAAGAGAGAGAGAGAGGGAAAGATAAGAGAGAGAGGGAAAGATAAGAGAGAGAGAGAGGGAGGGAAAGATAAGAGAGAGAGAGGGAGGGAAAGATAAGAGAGAGAGAGGGAGGGAAAGATAAGAGAGAGAGAGGGAGGGAAAGATAAGAGAGAGAGAGGGAGGGAAAGATAAGAGAGAGAGAGGGAGGGAAAGATAAGAGAGAGAGAGGGAGGGAAAGATAAGAGAGAGAGAGAGGGAGGGAAAGATAAGAGAGAGAGAGGGAGGGAAAGATAAGAGAGAGAGAGAGAAAGATAAGAGAGAGAGAGAAAGATAAGAGAGAGAGAGAGAAAGATAAGAGAGAGAGAGGGAAAGATAAGAGAGAGAGGGAAAGATAAGAGAGAGAGGGAAAGATAAGAGAGAGAGAGGGAAAGATAAGAGAGAGAGAGGGAAAGATAAGAGAGAGAGAGGGAAAGATAAGAGAGAGAGGGGGAAGATAAGACAGAGAGAGGGAAAGATAAGAGAGAGAGAGGGAAAGATAAGAGAGAGAGAGAGGGAAAGATAAGAGAGAGAGAGATGGAAAGATAAGAGAAAGAGGGAAAGATAAGAGAGAGAGGGAAAGATAAGAGAGAGAGGGAAAGATAAGAGAGAGAGGGAAAGATAAGAGAGAGAGGGAAAGATAAGAGAGAGAGAGGGAAAGATAAGAGAGAGAGAGAGGGAAAGATAAGAGAGAGACAGGGAAAGATAAGAGAGAGAGAGGGAAAGATAAGAGAGAGAGAGGGAAAGATAAGAGAGAGAGAGGGAAAGATAAGAGAGAGAGAGGGAAAGGTAAGAGAGAGGAAAAGAAGAGATAGAGGAAAAGAAGAGATAGAGGAAAAGAAGAGATAGAGGAAAAGAAGAGATAGAGGAAAAGAAGAGATAGAGGAATGAATAGACGAGGGGGAAGAGGAGATAGTAAGGGGAGAAATATGGGAGAAAGGGAAGAGAAAAATGGGAGAAAGGGAAGAGAAAAATGGGAGAAAGAGAAAAAAGAAAAAAGGAAAGGAAGGGTAGTTAAAGGGGGAGAGAGAGGACAAAAAGGGGGGAGAGAGAGAAACGAAATGGGGGGAGAGAGAGGAACGAAAACTGGGGAGAGAGAGGAACGAAAACTGGGGAGAGAGAGGAACGAAAACTGGGGAGAGAGAGGAACGAAAACTGGGGAGAGAGAGGAACGAAAACTGGGGAGAGAGAGGAACGAAAACTGGGGAGAGAGAGGAACGAAAAGGGGGGAGAGAGAGGAACGAAAAGGGGGGAGAGAGAGGAACGAAAAGGGGAGGGAGGAACGAAAAGGGGAGGGAGGAACGAAAAGGGGAGAGAGGGACAGGGAGGAAAAGGTGAGAGAGGGAGGAACAGGGGGCAAAGCAGTAGAGTTATAAAGAGGTTGAAGCAAGATCTTAAAAATTACAAAGGGAAAAGAGAGAGTGGGAAGGAGGGGAAAAGAGAGGGCATGAGCAATAAAGAGATAGAACCAAGGTTTAAAAAATCACAAGGTCTTTTATACTTACTGTATAGGTTTGCCGCGTATCTCTGACATTATGGAGCTCTCACCTCCAAGATATTCATAGCAAAGGCTGAGGAAATTATAAATCACAAAAGCTGAAATAAAAATTTTTTTAAATAGAGTAAAATAAGGGTCATTAAAATATTTACAATTTTAAAGAAAATCAACAGAAAAGGAAATGTTAAATATTTCAATTTTATTTTCTTAATATTTGAACTCACCTACAGCAAACTGAGTTATCAGTGGACTTTTTTAAAAAGACAATTATCATAGCAACTGCATTTGGAAAGAATGGAAAACTGAGTTTCGAAAAAACAAAGTCAGTTTATAGGAAGGAATCTTAGTATACATCTTGTATATAAATTAACTAAATGAATAAATGCAAAACCTTTTTACATTTATCACTCCTATATTATCATTAAAACGGGTTAATGCTATTTAAATCAATAATACAACACACTATTTTAAAATATTGTATATATATCGTAGAGACAAAAGGCACAAACTCTTTTCATGCCTAATTTGCATAACTATTTTTTAAATACTTCATAATTAATTGATGTTTGGTGTCATTCAGTCGTAATTTTATCATTCTGTTTATTCCATACACATGCAATATTTTTGTTGTTATTAACAGTAATTAATTAAAGTAATTTAATACAAAAAGATAAATGATTAAATTTTTCTTAAAATATTTACTAGGAGAAGTAATTTAAACTAGAGAGAAAGATTGTGGCTTTACCACGGCCACAGATAGATACATGGGGTATAAGAAATAGTTTTGAAAGGGGGAATGGTTGACTGATTGACCCCTCTCCCTCTCTCCCATTAGCGACGCCATATAGATGTAGGGAGAAAGTGTATCTGACTGCTTCTTTTCCGTTTATGACCGACGTCACATTTTTTTTTTATTGTTTTTAATAAATAAAAATAAAGAAAACACACACACGCAGAGCGAATTGATTTCCTCTTTCTGCACATGTTTTGACGATTTCATTAAAAAGGTTGACACTACTAAAATCTTCATATGCATGGTTACAACAAACTTATAAATGAAATGTTTAATATTTAACACTTTGGTTTCAAGTATTTCAAGTAGCGAACTTTACAAAGTGATAGCGAGCAAGCAAAGCCAGCTAGTTAATTAATATAAGCTAATTCTTATTTCAGTTGCCTAAATCGTTTAAAGTGAAATTGGGTTTGGCGTGCTTTCAGCATTATCTCGCAAACAACTCAAATAAGATTTTTATGAAAAAAACAAATACAATATCACCAGCAGTCTACAGGGGTTTGTATTTCCATCAGAAACAGGTGAATGTAGATAATTTTCTTTTGTTGTAGAAATGGTTCAGTTTGACATGAATTTATGTCTAAGTTGTCAATAACGTGCTGAATCGTCTTTGTTTAACATGTTTTTTCCAGATCAGATGTCGGTTGCATGTTGGCTAGGCCCTGGAATTATGAAGTGATTTTCTCCATGAAATCCCTATCATTGGTTTCAATATACCATTGCTTGAAGCCATTTTAATGGAGTCATTCCAGGTCTTCTTTATCTGGGTGCAAATTTGTGTATATGTTTTCTTCCTTCCGAATCTTTTATACATCTATGAACGTGCTGTGTGTGCATTCACTACACAGGCCATGATCGTTGTGCCGGTCCAAAGTTGTTGATCGATTCCATCATCGGTCGTAATGTCAATATGGTCTCAGTCAGTGCTGCAACAAAAGAATTCTCCCTCCAAAGAAAATCTCAACTCCCGTTTAAAACAAGTCACAAAATTTTATTATTTAGGAGGTTACAATGATGCTAATTTTCTTCTACTGAAAACAATGAGAAACCTTAGCCCGACCAAATCAAAACACAATCCATTAGCTAAGAGCCCAAGGGTCAATCTTGCTTAGAGAGGCATACAAACTTCAACTCCCTGTCACAACCCAGAAAACCAGACTGACTGTAAGACGCCCAGAGGGCCAACTATGAATCGTCCCTGCCCATCTGTTGGAATATATAGAGATATTTTGGGACAACCAGAAAGACCACCCAAATATCCACTCGAAAATGCAAATCTGACCCAATCTAGACAAAGAAGTTAGGAGTGAGAGAGAGAGAGAGAGGGAGAGAGAGAAAAGAGAGGTTTGGTTGTTTGGTTGTTTTGTTTTATGGCATATCAACACTTTTTCAGATTATTTAATGCTGAGTCTGGTCATTTTAGTGAAGGTTTTTATGCTTCAGTCGATAACCAGACAGACTGATTTGGTAGCGCCAGTAGGTTCTATTTGAGCCATAGATACGACCCTTACAGGTACTACAACCCCTGGCCAGAGTGAACCTGGGAACAATGGCAATTAAACATGCAACTCCACATTTCTCGCAGCTCACAAATAGAGGCCTCACCACTGGATGTCTTTTACGGTCATACCCAGGACCTGAAGAGAAAAAAATTGAAAGGAGAGAGAAGAAAGAAAAGACAAAGAGAAAATTAAAACGAGAACAGAAAGAGGAGATAAAGGAGGAGAGAGAGAGAGACAAGAGGGTAGGCGAGAGAGAGAGAGACAAGAGGGTAGGCGAGAGAGAGAGAGACAAGAGGGTAGGCGAGAGAGAGAGAGACAAGAGGGTAGGCGAGAGAGAGAGAGAGACAAGAGGGTAGGCGAGAGAGAGAGAGAGACAAGAGGGTAGGCGAGAGAGAGAGAGAGACAAGAGGGTAGGCGAGAGAGAGAGAGACAAGAGGGTAGGCGAGAGAGAGAGAGACAAGAGGGTAGGCGAGAGAGAGAGAGACAAGAGGGTAGGCGAGAGAGAGAGAGACAAGAGGGTAGGCGAGAGAGAGAGAGACAAGAGGGTAGGCGAGAGAGAGAGAGAGACAAGAGGTTAGGCGAGAGAGAGAGAGAGACAAGAGGGTAGGCGAGAGAGAGAGAGAGACAAGAGGGTAGGCGAGAGAGAGAGAGACAAGAGGGTAGGCGAGAGAGAGAGAGACAAGAGGGTAGGCGAGAGAGAGAGAGACAAGAGAGTAGGTGAGAGAGAGAGAGAGAGAGAGACAAGAGAGTAGGTGAGAGAGAGAGAGAGAGACAAGAGGGTAGGCGAGAGAGAGAGAGAGAGAGACAAGAGGGTAGGCGAGAGAGAGAGAGAGAGAGAGAGAGAGACAAGAGGGTAGGCGAGAGAGAGAGAGAGAGAGAGAGAGACAAGAGGGTAGGCGAGAGAGAGAGAGAGACAAGAGGGTAGGCGAGAGAGAGAGAGAGACAAGA
Source organism: Sepiola atlantica (assembly GCA_963556195.1). Lineage (NCBI taxonomy): Eukaryota > Metazoa > Mollusca > Cephalopoda > Sepiida > Sepiolidae > Sepiola > Sepiola atlantica. Next base: position 69,674,708 of record OY744520.1, on the reverse strand, counting down.
GGGTAGGCGAGAGAGAGAGAGAGACAAGAGGGTAACCGAGAGAGAGAGAGAGACAAGAGGGTAGGCGAGAGAGAGAGAGAGACAAGAGGGTAGGCAAGAGAGAGAGAGAGAGACAAGAGGGTAGGCAAGAGAGAGAGAGAGAGACAAGAGGGTAGGCGAGAGAGAGAGAGAGACAAGAGGGTAGGCGAGAGAGAGAGAGACAAGAGGGTAGGCGAGAGAGAGAGAGACAAGAGGGTAGGCGAGAGAGAGAGAGACAAGAGGGTAGGCGAGAGAGAGAGAGACAAGAGGGTAGGCGAGAGAGAGAGAGACAAGAGGGTAGGCGAGAGAGAGAGAGACAAGAGGGTAGGCGAGAGAGAGAGAGACAAGAGGGTAGGCGAGAGAGAGAGAGACAAGAGGGTAGGCGAGAGAGAGAGAGACAAGAGGGTAGGCGAGAGAGAGAGAGACAAGAGGGTAGGCGAGAGAGAGAGAGAGACAAGAGGTTAGGCGAGAGAGAGAGAGACAAGAGGGTAGGCGAGAGAGAGAGAGACAAGAGGGTAGGCGAGAGAGAGAGAGACAAGAGGGTAGGCGAGAGAGAGAGAGACAAGAGGGTAGGCGAGAGAGAGAGAGAGACAAGAGAGTAGGTGAGAGAGAGAGAGAGAGAGAGACAAGAGAGTAGGTGAGAGAGAGAGAGAGAGAGAGACAAGAGGGTAGGCGAGAGAGAGAGAGAGACAAGAGGGTAGGCGAGAGAGAGAGAGAGAGAGAGAGACAAGAGGGTAGGCGAGAGAGAGAGAGAGAGAGACAAGAGGGTAGGCGAGAGAGAGAGAGAGAGAGAGACAAGAGGGTAGGCGAGAGAGAGAGAGAGACAAGAGGGTAGGCGAGAGAGAGAGAGAGACAAGAGGGTAGGCGAGAGAGAGAGAGAGAGACAAGAGGGTAGGCGAGAGAGAGAGAGAGACAAGAGGGTAGGCGAGAGAGAGAGAGAGACAAGAGGGTAGGCGAGAGAGAGAGAGAGAGACAAGAGGGTAGGCGAGAGAGAGAGAGAGACAAGAGGGTAGGCGAGAGAGAGAGAGACAAGAGGGTAGGCGAGAGAGAGAGAGACAAGAGGGTAGGCGAGAGAGAGAGAGACAAGAGGGTAGGCGAGAGAGAGAGAGACAAGAGGGTAGGCGAGAGAGAGAGAGACAAGAGGGTAGGCGAGAGAGAGAGAGACAAGAGGGTAGGCGAGAGAGAGAGAGAGACAAGAGGGTAGGCGAGAGAGAGAGAGAGACAAGAGGTTAGGCGAGAGAGAGAGAGAGACAAGAGGGTAGGCGAGAGAGAGAGAGACAAGAGGGTAGGCGAGAGAGAGAGAGACAAGAGGGTAGGCGAGAGAGAGAGAAACAAGAGGGTAGGCGAGAGAGAGAGAGACAAGAGAGTAGGTGAGAGAGAGAGAGAGAGACAAGAGGGTAGGCGAGAGAGAGAGAGAGACAAGAGTGTAGGCGAGAGAGAGAGAGAGACAAGAGGGTAGGCGAGAGAGAGAGAGAGAGAGAGAGAGACAAGAGGGTAGGCGAGAGAGAGAGAGAGAGAGACAAGAGGGTAGGCGAGAGAGAGAGAGAGACAAGAGGGTAGGCGAGAGAGAGAGAGAGACAAGAGGGTAGGCGAGAGAGAGAGAGAGACAAGAGGGTAGGCGAGAGAGAGAGAGAGACAAGAGGGTAGGCGAGAGAGAGAGAGAGACAAGAGGGTAGGCGAGAGAGAGAGAGAGACAAGAGGGTAGGCGAGAGAGAGAGAGAGACAAGAGGGTAGGCGAGAGAGAGAGAGACAAGAGGGTAGGCGAGAGAGAGAGAGACAAGAGGGTAGGCGAGAGAGAGAGAGACAAGAGGGTAGGCGAGAGAGAGAGAGACAAGAGGGTAGGCGAGAGAGAGAGAGACAAGAGGGTAGGCGAGAGAGAGAGAGACAAGAGGGTAGGCGAGAGAGAGAGAGACAAGAGGGTAGGCGAGAGAGAGAGAGACAAGAGGGTAGGCGAGAGAGAGAGAGACAAGAGGGTAGGCGAGAGAGAGAGAGAGACAAGAGGGTAGGCGAGAGAGAGAGAGAGACAAGAGGGTAGGCGAGAGAGAGAGAGAGACAAGAGGGTAGGTGAGAGAGAGAGAAAGAGAGAGAAAGAAGAAGGTAGGCGAGAGAGAAAGAAAGAAAGAAAGAGAAACAAGAGGCTAGGCGAGAGAGAGAGAGACACAAGAGGGTAGGAGAGAGAGAGACAGACAAGAGGGTAGGCAAGAGGGGAAGAGAGAGAGGCGAGAGGGGAAGAGAGAGGCGAGAGGCAAGAGGGGAAGAGCGAGAGGCGAGAGGGGAAGAGCGAGAGGCGAGAGGGGAAGAGCGAGAGGCGAGAGGGGAAGAGCGAGAGGCGAGAGGGGAAGAGCGAGAGGCGAGAGGGGAAGAGCGAGAGGCGAGAGGGGAAGAGCGAGAGGCGAGAGGGGAAGAGCGAGAGGCGAGAGGGGAAGAGCGAGAGGCGAGAGGGGAAGAGCGAGAGCCAAGAGGGGAAGAGCGAGAGGCAAGAGGGGAGGAGAGAGACGAGAGCATAGGAGAGATAGACGAGAGCATAGGAGAGATAGACGAGAGCATAGGAGAGATAGACGAGAGCATAGGAGAGATAGACGAGAGCATAGGAGAGATAGACGAGAGCATAGGAGAGATAGACGAGAGCATAGGAGAGATAGACGAGAGCATAGGAGAGATAGACGAGAGCATAGGAGAGATAGACGAGAGCATAGGAGAGATAGACGAGAGCATAGGAGAGATAGACGAGAGCATAGGAGAGATAGACGAGAGCATAGGAGAGATAGACGAGAGCATAGGAGAGATAGACGAGAGCATAGGAGAGATAGACGAGAGCATAGGAGAGATAGACGAGAGCATAGGAGAGAGAGACGAGAGCATAGGAGAGAGAGACGAGAGCATAGGAGAGAGAGATAGACGAGATGGGAGGAGAGAGAGATAGACGAGATGGGAGGAGAGAGAGATAGACGAGATGGGAGGAGAGAGAGATAGACGAGATTGGAGGAGAGAGAGATAGACGAGAGAGATGTAAGACGGAAGGAAACGAAAGAAAGGTGAGATGGGAGGAGAGAGATGAGAGAGATATGAAATAGGAAGAGCGAGGTGAGCGGGGAGGAGAGGAAGGTGAGAGGGGAGGAGAGAAACGAGAGAGGAGCAGATGAGGGAGACGAGAGGAAAGGAGAGAAAAGAGGGGAGAGAGAGAGAGGGGGAAAGAGAAAAGAGATGGGAGGAGAGATAGACGAGAGGGGAGGAGAGAAAAATAAGAGGGAAGAGAGACGAGAATTAGGGAAGACGAAAGAGGAGGTAAGAGTGGAGGTGAGAGAGATGAGAAAGAGAGGAGACGAAGAAAGACAGGAAAGAGAGGAGACGAGAGAGACGAGAAAGAGAAGAGACGAGATAGAAGAGAAAGAGAGGAGGGGAGATGAGAGAGACGAGAAAAAGAGAGTGAGAGAGAAAAGAAAGAGAGACGGTAGAGATACAAGAAGGAGAGAGAGAGGGGGGAAGAGAGATACGTAAAAGAGAGAGGGGAGGAGAGATACGAAAATAAGAGAGGGGAGGAGAGATACGAAAGAAAGAGAGGGGAGGAGAGATACGAAAGAAAGAGAGGGGAGGAGAGATACGAAAGAAAGAGAGGGGAGGAGAGATACGAAAGAAAGAGAGGGGAGGAGAGATACGAAAGAAAGAGAGGGGAGGAGAGATACGAAAGAAAGAGAGGGGAGGAGAGATACGAAAGAAAGAGAGGGGAGGAGAGATATGAAAGAAAGAGAGGGGAGGAGAGATACGAAAGAAAGAGAGGGGAGGAGAGATACGAAAGAAAGAGAGGGGAGGAGAGATACGAAAGAAAGAGAGGGGAGGAGAGATACGAAAAAAAGAGAGGGGAGGAGAGATACGAAAAAAAGAGAGGGGAGGAGAGATACGAAAAAAAGAGAGGGGAGGAGAGATACGAAAAAAAGAGAGGGGAGGAGAGATACGAAAAAAAGAGGGGAGGAGAAGGGGGAGGAGAGATACGAAAAAAAGAGGGGAATAGATAGGGGAGGAGAGATACATATCAGAGAGAGGGCACGAGAGATACATGTCAGAGAAAGAGGAAGAGAGATAGGAGAGATACGAGAAAGAGAGATACGAGAAAGAGAGATACGAGAAAGAGAGAGACGAGAAAGAGAGAGACGAGAAAGAGAGAGACGAGAAAGAGTGAGACGAGAGAGAGATGGGAAGAGAGAGAGATGGGAAGAGAGAGAGGGGAAGAGAGATACGAAAAAGAGAGAGGGGAAGAGAGATACGAAAAAGAGAGAGGGGAAGAGAGATGCGAAAAAGAGAGGGGGGAGGAGACATGCGAGAAACAGAGAGGGGGGAGGAGACATGCGAGAAACAGAGAGGGGGGAGGAGACATGCGAGAAACAGAGAGGGGGAGGAGACATGCGAGAAAGAGAGAGGGGGGAGGAGATATGCGAGAAAGAGAGAGAGGGGAGGAGACATGCGAGAAAGAGAGAGAGGGGAGGAGACATGCGAGAAAGAGAGAGGGGAGGAGACACAAGAAAGTGAGAGAAGAGGAAGAAGAGACGAGAGAAAACAGAGATAAAGAGAGGAGGAGGGAGAAAGGAGGAAAGGGAGGGGGAGAGAGAGAGAGAGAGAGGGACATATGGTCTCTCTACATGATTTGATTAGATTGGTCTTAAAATAATGACCGTTAGATTTAGACTGCAGTAATTCTTATTTGACTTGCCCAGTTCATTATTTATTGATCCATCGAGAGTTTTGCCTGCCTGACCGGCCAGAGTATCAGAAATCGCGTGGGTGGATGGATGCATGGGAGGGGTGGGGGGTAATGGTTAGGGTGGGAGTTCATACCAAAAAAAACACAATCCATTTTTGTTTCTTTGATTATAAATATCATGGCTTTCAAAAGCTTCGGAGGGAAGAAAACATTCACACAAGTTATTTATCTAATTCCCACAAGGTAAGATGTGACACAAGGTCGGGAAAGTGGGATGAGATAAGCCAGCGCTCGAGAGGTGAGCACTCTGGCCATTTAAAAATTGCCTGGGCAGCCCTGTCGGCATTCCCCGGTAGGGTCGCCTTAGACAGTAAGCAATAAACTTACTCCTCCCCAAAGAGGGGAGGCAAAGCCTGGGAGGGTGCACCTCCTAGAACTGCACAGGACCGGCAACCCCCAATAGACCGGCGTAAATCCAGACCCAAAGGCCCAGACAATACCGGTTTATTAGGCGGGGTAAAAACCCCTGGTTGAATCATTCACACAAATTTACACTCAGACAAACTAAATCTCCTTATATAAAAAGACAAAGATTGTCCGTCTGTCTGTGCACTTGTCACTTTCTCTATCCATGAGACACCTAAAACCTATACCAATTATAAATTAACATACTCTTAGGATTGTTTATAAAAAAAAAAATTGGAACTGACATACTCATCATGGCATTGATTGATTTTCAATCTAAATAATGGACCCTGACTTTCGAACCAGTTAATTATCCTCTTTCAAATTGAATTGCCTTCCATTAAAGTGTCTATACAGTAATGCAAGGAAGATGAAGACTTTGTGGTGTGAACACAAAAACTTTTGAAATCCATATAAATTAAATTAGAAATTAAGAAATAAATTGAACATTACATTAGTCCAACTAGATTTGGTAAAGAAATATATGTTACATGAAGAATAATTGAAAATAATGTATAATTTTTTTAAAAAGTAGATTCGGACTAACATGAAATCTGTTGCTAAGGTTACTGGGAAAATGGTTGGATCATTCTACCGTTCCAGAAAGTATTTCACTCCTGATGCAATCCTCTACCTGTATAAGAGTTTAATACATCCTCAGATAAAGTACTGTTGCCAGATCTGGGGTATTGCTTCTCAGAGCACGCTTTCTTGCCTTGACAGAGTACAAAACCAACTTTGAAATCTAGTGGGGGATGTCCTCTTCTCTTCTCGACAGTCTTTTTCTCACAGAAGAGACGTTGCTAGTCTTTCGCTACGGTATTGTTATTTTCATGGTAGATATTGGACTGAGCTCCAATCTATGGTTCCTTCCTGTAAAACATACACAATAAAAACTTGTCTCATTACAACCACTCTAAATAATTTTCCCCTTTTTTCACTGTGTACTTAAAACTAAATGGCACTTTCATGAGCAAAGTTTCTTTCTAAGAACTACCCGTCTGTGGAACAATACAATGGGACTGCTTCCTAGCTGACTACAACATGGTCGTTTTCAAGTCCAATGTTTGTTTAAATCAATTAATGCTAGTAAAAATATTAAAATATGATATCAAGTTGTTTATTAGTAAAAAATAAACATTCCTAAAAAATTAATAAGCGATTTTTTTGTAAAGTAAAAAGGAAACAGTCGATGAAACTTAGTTAGCATGTCTCTGCTTTGTTTTAGTTAAAAAAAAAACTTAGTAATCAATTTTTTTAAAAACAGTTACTTAGGAAGACGCTAGGCATTAGTATAATACTGCAAATACTATGTGAGGATGTTCGTTAATGTATTCCTGCATTCTTAAAAGTGATTAAATGTATTATGAATAACCAGACAGCACTGTAGTAATACAACCATTATGATATTCTGTTATTCCTCGAATACAGTCCGGACGACAGGTAGAATGTAAGTGAATCTGAGGAAGCGTTTGTTATTTATTTTTATAATCTAGTGTAGTATATAGGAAAGAAATGAAATAATAAACGGTGACTAAATAGTAATTATACGTATTAAGAAAATAACTCGGTGAATGTTAGTGACATGGGAGAAGAGAATTTTAACATAGTGAAATTGTTTGCCACCTTCTGTGTGGGATTACGTATTTGAGAGAAGCAGCTTAGATGGAATAAAAGCAATAAGTTGTAAAAGGAAACAAAATATATGCATATTTTCTGAAAAAACATTAAGAAGTGCTGCAAGTGGTTAGTTGAAAAGATTAGCACATGAAATGCGCGGTTATTTTCCTATAATGTTTCAAGGCGTATGGAAAAAACAACATTATCTTATTATATATCTTCTATATGAAGTAGACTTGCTTTTTCCCCTGTAACTTTGACTACACTAGAAAAATAAGAAAAAAGAATATTTATTTTATTACTTCTTAAAACTACCCGTTCACCTAATCAAAACAATACCAGCCGTCGAAAAATCGAGTCTAGGGGACGCAACTCTCATCAGAAGAATACGCTTTTACCTCCCCTATTCAAAATTCCAGCAAAATCACCCGAAAGAGTCTATAACAGTTAAACTCTATTGGTATACTACACAATGGGTAGTTTTAAGAAGTAATAAAATAAATATTCTTTATTAAAATATATTGAACCAATGTTTAAATGTTATCCATTAGAGAGTAACGGCGACAGACACTGAAAAGAATTAAAATAAATTTGGTTTAAAAAATATAAAAACTATTAAAACAACTTTAGCTGACATCTATTAGTTTCCTATCACAATATTTTTAATTAATACTCCCAATAAAATCTGCGCAAATTATATAAGGTTAAGAAAAGTGTTTTATTAAAAAAATTGTTAATGTCTTTTAGCCGGTTTAAATATTAGACCCGAGGGAAAACAATCTTAGTCAAATGGGGTACATATTTTTATTAACTCTGCACTTAGTTTCGTATTCAGATGAATTGAATAGATACTTCTAATTTAAATGACATAAATTGTATAGTGAGACTTATCTTTGAGTTTATTTAAGTATTTTATAAGTAAACAATAATAATCATTTAGCCAATCCTAAATTTTGATACCAGAATAATAATTACTGATCGAAGGTTATGCGTATTTGTATTAGCTCTGCATTGAGTGTTTCAAGATGGCTGTATGCCACGTTGATAGGAGCCATATGGGAAATCTATGGTGAGCGTATTTTTGTTTTTTGGACCTTTGTTTTTCATTTCACACCACAATGTATAATTTTTCAAACTGAGAACTTTTTGTTCTTTCTGAAGAGTTCGAGGAAGATAGATCCAATATTGACATACTAATGTTGGTTGGTTCGTTCCTCTATGAACGAAACAAATTTGTAAAAAAATTGCACCAAAGATTGACTATTTTTAAAATGTTTTATAAGATATATAAAATCTTGGCCTTTGGAATGTAACAAAATCTTGTTTACTTATATATATATATATATATATATATATACACACTAGAAGAATACTCGTCCCAGTATGGATAAAATGAATTCCACCACTTTTATATCACCTTATGAAGATTAAAATCAAGATGTAATTATATTAAACTGTATGTCCAGAATTCTTATTCCAATTTTGATTAAAATCCATGATATGATCTTGATTCTAGAAAATGTTAATTTAAGATTAACGCTTAAGGTTTCTTAAGCTGAAATTCAGGGAATCTTGCTTAATTGGTGTCTAATGACTGAATCAAATTTAATGCAAATCTGAAATATTTTAATTTTCAAATTGGAGGCCATGCTAATATTATGCCCATAAAATCCCTTTAAAATTCTACAAAGGAACTGAAATTTTGGGAATATTTATTGAGATCTAATTCCTATTGTAAAAATTTCAAAAATCAGGTGTATGAATTTTTACGAAATGATTAATTTGCATAAAACTAAATAGTCCACACTACGACCCCTTACGCCTAGCAGATGGGTTTAAAAATTCATAATGATCAGTTAATTATTTTAGAAGTGAATCCTGTACATATAAATATATACAGATACGTAACTTAATATAAATATACATATATAATGCGTAATGATTATGGCATGATCAGGTGGATGTGCAGCTGCCAACTGGAGGAAAGGATCCCTTCGTCCGTGCTTCTTCAGAAACTTGGTATGGTGGGATTATGGATGCCTTACACGCTCGACATCTCAGGTGGTTTTGCCATGTACAGCGTGCCACCTCTTGTATCAAGTCCATAACATGTCTGGATATTCCAGGCATTAGAGAGTGTGGTAGTCTGAGGAAGACCTGGCTTGAATGCACAAAAAATGATATAACTGCATGCAACCTGACTGATGTCAACTTTTTGGATTAGACCACATGGAGAGCAGGCGTGAGGCATTGGCTAGTGTTGCCCACCCCGGGGTCTGGGACACTTGCAGTACTCTAAATACCAAACCGGATTAAATGATGATGAATGAATCTATTATTAGACTTTGTTTGGATTTGAACTGAATTAGCATTGTTTGTTTAAACGATTAAAGAACAATTTCTTACCTTCATAGCAATATTTTATACTGTCCACATAAACATAATAGCTGTCATTGTTAAAGAACAAAAGACTGAGGAAGGAGTCGAAAGAGTATATAGGAACGATGAAGAGAATTCGGACAATCCACAGCTGCTCATTCGGGCAGGAATAGTAGCGTAAGTGAAGATAAATCTGAAATAGAAAAGTTTCACCATTTTAGAATTTAGAAGTAGGAAAAAAAAATTAGCGGCAACATTTTCTGTATTTATCTTCTGAGAAATTTATTTCAGAGAAGGATATGACGAATGCTCACAAATAAACCAAAATAACAGATGATGGTAAAACACTGTTATAAACATTAAAATTGATGAAGAGAGACTGCCTCCCCCCTCCCCCCAAACAGAATTTTGTATTATGTTCTATCTTCATTGGTTGCTTCCATACTCTTTTTTTTATTTCAGTATAAATTGAACATATTCTACTCAGCCAAAAGTCCACATAATAAATTTATCAGAAGATGTTGATGTTGTTTGGATTATTCAGACTACTATCCCCATCTTGGTTTAACAAACAAACTTTTCGGCTTCAGGTGCATCTTTTCAAACTTGATATACTTCTCGTCAATTTGGAGACAAGAAAAGAAAAATTTTAATTAAATTTTTGGTACTTTTCCAGATTAAAACCTAAGCTTAAATCGACTTGGTGTCGTTAGCTTCCGGATGTTTACGTAGACGTCTGGAAAATGCTGAAGCGCTTATCCAATCAGAATGCGAGGAAATAAATAGACGACAAGTTAACATTTTAATTAACTGAATCGTGAAATTCACTAATTGAAAATAAAAATTCATCAAAGCGATAATGAATTTTAAGAACACCGTTTTAACACTTGTTCAGTGAAAAAACAAACTTTTTCATGCAGATATAACACATTTTATAACCCTAACATCGTTAAAAAAAAACTTTATATTTAAAAAAAAAAAACAACATTTTTTCCAGTTGTACATCCAGCCTAGTTTTGGATTATTTGGATGCATTCTTTCATTCAGCTTCTTCTGGCCGTCTATATAAACATCCAGAAACTACTGATGCCAAGTCGATTTTAGCTTGGGTTCTAATCTGGATAAGTACCAAATCTTTTTTAAAATGAATTAAAAAAAAAATTAACGGCACATTTTTTATATTTTATTTCTGAGAAATTTCTTAAAAAGAAGTCAGTCTTACTGTAGATACTCATGATAAATTACGTCACACAATGACGTCTCAACTGCTATATTCATGTCACCCACCGTCAGTCATTCAAAACATTGCAATGTGCTTAATGTGCTTAAGACATGGAGGGGATAAGTTGATGATGACCTGATCCTAGCGGGTGGCACAAGCGAAATGGTCACAGATAGAAGCTGAAAGTCATTCATGAAATGTTAAACATCAGCATGAGAAGATGAAAATAAATGATAGAGAAGAATATGACGAATGCTCACAAATAAATTCAAATAACAAACAACAACAAAATACTGTTATAAGCATGAAAACCGATGAAGAGAGACTACCCCCTTCCCCTCAAACAGAATAATTTTGTTTTGTTTTCTTTCTTCTTTGTCTATTATTTGGATGTAAATTGAGAATTGTACACATTCTACTCTTCCAAAAGTTCACTAAATACATTTCTCGGAAGATAAATAAAAATGCTAATGTTATTGTATTATTCAGACTACTATTCACAACATTTCGGTCGATGTAACCACTGATCTTTAGGTGAATCTTTTTGAATTTGGGAACCTTCTGCGCAAACTTGTGGAACCTGAGAAATTTAAGATGCACAAATATATATATATGGAGTATTTTGTAATTAATAATTATCATTTTAAATTAAAATATTAAATTAAGATAGTAATAACCCATTTTGTTATTGTAATAATTTTCGTCTGATCGTCAATGCAAAATGGCTGTTTTGGGGTTTGAATTTCTTTAAAATAAGGAATGTTGCCTTTCAATTTTTCTTTTTGTAACTTAACTTTATTACATCTCATTTTAAAATGTACCCATGAATATTATTTTGAGGCATAAAAACAGAACAAGACAGACCTGCAATCGATTGGAGAAATGTCCAGCCAAAATATTATGGGATGATATCTAACATATAAACTTATTTTGTCGGCTTTTCAAAGTCAGACCCAAATAGCATTTAAGTTGATAAATCAAATTTTGCTTCCTACTAGGCAATTTTCATTTGTTATTGTTGTACCATGTTATTAACAATATAATAATGTACTTAGCTATAATTTATCTTTACAATTACTTAATCCAGCACCGACGACTGCGAATATGAAACATTTAAAAATAATCAACTAAAAATAAAAATCAGCAAGAAGATAACTCATTTTAAATTGAAGAATATAACAGGAGTTGTCTACCTTAAAAAATGTGCAAACAAATAAAAATTAAAATGACTTCACTGCATCCCAGGCAACGCCACATAGATACAGCTAAATCCTCTGTCTGTAAAAAAGTCAAATACATCCTAAGATGGAGTACTGTTGCCAGATCTGCGGAGGTGCTGCTCAGAACACTATTTCCTGCCTTGACAGAGTACAAAACTGACTTTGAAATCTAGTGGGAGATGTCCTCTTCTCTTCCCTGCAGCCACTTTTTCACAGAAGAGACGTTGCCAGTCTTTCTCTACTCAATCGTTATTTTCATGGTAAGTGCATGACTTAACTCCAATCTATGGTTCCCCTGTAAAACATTCACAATAAAAACACGTCTAGCTACAACCACTGTAAATAAGTTTCCTTTCTTTGTACTTAAATCTAAACTGAACTTTCATGAGCCGAGTTTCTTTCCCAGAACTATCCGTCTGTGGAACACAATACCATGGAGTTGTTTCCCAATTGACTACAACATGGTAGTTTTCAAGCCCAATGTTAACAAATTCTTGTTGAGGTGAGGCTGGTTTACAATTGAAAACTCGAAAAACACAAAAAGAACTTTAATTGGTTACTTTATTTCTCGCACTCTTCTATTTGATGTCCTGTGGGTGGGTGGGGGTAGGGCTGAGTCCTCACTCCTGAGAGTCAGCCTGAAAACATCTTCACTATCAGTTACAGAACAAAAACTCTGCTGTCTACAACCACTGTAAATAATTTTCCTTTCTTCCTTTATGTACCTAAAATTAAACGAAATTTCCATGAGCAAAGTTTTTTTTCAAGAACTACCTGTCTGAAACAATACCATGGGGCTGCTTCCCAGCTAACTACAACATAACCGTTTTGAAGTCCAATGTTAAAAAAGTCTCGTTGAGCCGTCCTCTTAAATAATTAAATTCTGCCAAGTTTCAACAATCGTTACCAATCCTTACGGTATTGTCTCATCATCCGCCTGAAAAATTCATTAACCTTTATCCTTGAGTGGCCTTTGGCCATTAATAAGCGGTGACCCGTAAAATAAAGAAACAAACTTTTTCAATCTAGGGGGAAATTGAAATATTTAAGAATTATTTTTTAAATACAAAATCACAATTAGAAATTTAAAATGAGAAATGTGCACACTGTGGTCTTCAAATTTTAAATTCACAAACGGAATTAAAGGATTTCGGTGTGTGATTGATGCAATGGAAAAACACTGCAGGCCATGAAATCGGCTATGCCAAGTTGATGCCCTACCTTGGATCTATCGTGTTTAACTATGGACTTATGCCCTTGCAAAAGACCTAAACCCACATTTTCCCCTCAGCTGTGAATAAAATAGCAACATGTGTTCAATTTATCGTATACAATGAATAGTTTACAATAGATGAATTGTGTTTTGGCATAAATATCGCACACCCTAAAAAGGGGTCTGATATGCAGAAAAACCGACAAACCAACTAAACCTGAGTTTGGAAAAGGAAATCCCTGTGGGTGTGACTCAGTAGCATGCATAGGTGAGTGGTGATGGGGCCGTGACCCCGGGCCATCCAATTTTTTAGGAAAGGAGGCATCCAATCCTATTCAACCTATCTCTCTTCCTCATAATATTTATCAGTACTAGGATTTGTACTGAAGTCTTTTGGACAATCAAAGGTAAGCCCGGGGCATCACCAGACCTCTTCATTTACGCCGGTCTATGGGTCTGTCCTGTGCAGTTCTAGGAGGTCCACCCTCCCAGGCTTCGCTTCCCCTCTTTGGGGAGGAGTAAGTTTATTGCTTACTGTCTGAGGCGCCCCTACCGGGGAATGCCGACGGGGCTGCCCAGGCAATTTTTAAATGGCCAGAGTGCTCACCTCTCGAGCGCTGGCTTTTAACCCCACTTGCTCGACCCGATCTTGGGTCACATCTTACTTGTGGGAGTAAGATAAAACTGGCCTTGTGCCTAACTCCGCGAGGAGTAAATAAATATCAAATTGGAAACGGATTCCTTGATAGGGAAATATAATTCCTTATTTCAATGACCAAAATTTTAAAGCCAGAAATTAAAGGCCAACCTTGGCTTTTATTGATTCACTTCCGATATCAGAGTGAGCTGCACCCATTTCCATAAAAGAGACATGATTGCAATCATCTTAGAATTCTCCGCTTGTGTGCAAAGTGGAGGATGATGTACTTGTCAAGGCTACAGGCCATTTGTATTGATTTTCCTCTATTTCATCAACAGACTCATTCTTTATTCCAGAAAGCAAATTGGTTCTTATTGTCTTAGCCTCCAGATATGAAGGTCCGGGAAGAGCAAAATATGACCCTGATTTCAGTTTCAGAATTCTTACTAAAACATTTTAATCCTTCTCTTTAATATAAGAATAATATGAATAGGCTCATTCAATCTTTCTCCACTCCCAGACTTTTATCTTCACTTTGCTTGCGTTTTAGGGCGCTATTCTAATCCACATTGCCTTCGTCCTTCTTTAGGTTTATTTTATATTCTGTATTTGTTTTTAAGCATATCAGCAAAAATGTGTAAAGAGACGAAAAGATAAAAGCAGATTTTGTCAAAAGTATATGACACCGGATGCAACATAAAATATTTCATGCTAAAACATTGAATAAATTAAACATCATTTTTATTCATCAGAGAAAAAAAAAATGGCTGATGACTACAAAGAAAGCGTGACCAATTTTCTGGAATCGTAAATCCTAAAAATCTGTTTTATTTATTCACATAATTTTTAATAAATAAATTAATCATTCTGTTTCTTTTAATTTTGTTGTTTTCTTTCAAAACTGAAACATTTGAAATTTTGCTGTTAAAAATATAACATACAAGCTGTACCTACCGGGAATGAAAATTTTTTATTTGTGTTTAGCATTATTTTGTTTGTTTTCTTGTAATTACTGGCGACAAAGTTATTAAAAGTTAATGTATTTAAATTGTTTTTTGTTTATGGGAAATTAAATACATTAACTTTTAATAACTTGGCCCTCGTCAGAGATTAGATGAAAACCAACATAAAAAAAAAATGTTAAACACAAATTAAATTATTTAGTCTCATACAACACCGGTTAGGTACAGCTATTCACATAAAAAATTACCCCACCCCATCAAAAAAAATGTAATAGTTGGTCAGAAGGGAAACATTCGAACAGTCTCTTTACCACAAGAGAACAATTTCTTTTTATGTTTAAAAAAAAAAATAGAAAGGAAAAGTTTAATTAACATATGTCAGTGGTGGAAAGAGGACAGCAAGAAAATTGCATATAGCGACATGTCTCTTAGTAATTTTCTAATTTATTTTTCCAGAAATAGCATTTATTAATAAAGATCGTAAGTGGTTTATGTTTTAATTGCTTGTTTATGTTCAAGCACATTTTAAATGAAGGCTATGTATATTTTATTCTCTCTCTCTTTGCCCATAATTTCTACTTATTGTTTGAAGAAAGCCCACAAAAATGCAGTATGTATATAAATTATTATTTGTCAAATGTAATAAACCTAGTTTCTTTTTACCCTGTTACATGTAAGCGTTCATGAAGAAATAGAAGTAATTCAAATACATTATTACAAATATTTACTGAAAAAAAAAAATTATATAATCAAGTCATGACTGACAACTGGTGTATTTGACGAAAAATGTCACTTAGTTATTTTATGAAACTGCATTAATAATAACCTTTTTAGTTTAAGCTTAAATTGTGTATTTATTGTTTATTAAATTTTAAATGAAACATTTATTTTCTCTCCTCTTGCTATGTCGTCTTGAATGATTGTTTGAAGAAAGAGTAATAAAATGTTGTAACTCCCTGTGAGTATGATTTAAGATTAATTTTAATTTAGCTCCCAGTTGTAGAATAAAAATGCACAAGCAAACAAAGTAAATAAGTGACGTAAAAGAGAGGATGATTACCTAACGTTCGGTTGCTTATTATTTAAAGTGAAATGGGTTTCGACATTACTCCAAAACAGAGCAAACAGATTTAGAGTGCTGTTTTTATTTACAAACTTTACCAAATTGAGCAATCTTATAAAATGATGAATCTAGTGAAAGAACTATCGTGTCGGATAGAATATGTAATCGATGAAATACATTGAAATTTAATTATTTTATGTAAATAACACAGTCTGAAAGTTTCCGTATTTCACTGGTTAGGCAGAATCAAGTATCGATTTGTCAGATGTATTACTATTTACTACTTATACTTGAAACAGCATTCATCCAGAGTGGGGCCCCATCTATCCTTGCCACTGCATCACCTCACGAAGGCTGACCAAGCCTGACGATTTGAAGTCAACGATTGGGGGATCTCTAGCCACTCGCTGTTCCAACATCTAACTCCGTAGATTCAGAGGCTCAGGTTGTGTTCCACATCAGCTTTAACCGTCATCAGCCAGGTTTTTCTTTGTCCACCACATCGCTTTTCCAGCTGGAGTAATTGCTCCATAGATCAATTCTCCTGGTTGACAGCGAAGAGCATGCCCCAGCCAGCTTAGACATCTCGTGAGGATAACCTGCCCCAACAAAACGCCCATCGTCCTCAACTCAATGGTGATGTTTTTGAAAAGGTTGAGAGTTTAAAATATTTTGGCGCCATCATCACACCCACGGATCAAGATGGAGCTGACATGAAAGAACGAATTGACCTTGCACATCATGTCTTCTGACGACTCAATTCCCGGTTCTGGTCAAGATCTGAGATAAGGTGCAGTATCAAAATAAGGATCTACCAAAGCTGGTATCAACGATCCTCCTTTATGGCAGTGAGTCCTGGCCAATGAGAGTGGAAGACATTAGGCAATTCAAAACTTTCAATCACCACTACCTGCATCACATCCTCCATGTCCGATGACAGCACTTCCTTTCAAACAACACAGTATGTCTCTCCATTACTATTTAGATCTAACTTGGAAAATCCGACTGACTTTATTTTATATATTAGATTTTAATTTTAATAAACATACAAATATATAATGTACCTATTCTTTTTAAAGTACATCTTTCAGCCTCACCTAAAAACTTGAATATTATACAATGTAAAAATAATTTTAAAAAGCCGGGTTTTCATGCTAGTATATATATATATATATATATATATATATATATATATATATATAAAGAGAAATACAAGTCTGATTGAAGACAACAAAATTGTCTCTTTTCGTAAATATTTTAATTACTGTCTCCACTCGGCGAGCAAGTTTCATGAAGTATGAATCCGAGAGATCTTTTATCAGCCATTTCAAGCGTTTTTAATCTTTGTGATCGTCTTAAGGAGTTGTTTTTCACTATGTTATTGTTGTTGTTGTCGGATGTATACTCCATGAATTACCACCTGAGACACAGAAACTAGCTAACCGAGTCGAGACAGTAATTTAAAAAAATTACGAAAAGAGAAAATACTGCTGTCTTAAATCAGACTTGTATCAATAACAACTTGCTGCCTAAATACACACACACACACATTATCTATACATACATACATACATACATACATACATACATACATTATATATATATATATATATATATTTGTATTTCTACTTTTATTTGTTCATTCCATATGTCAGAATCAGACATCTTTGGATTTGCTGTTTCTTTTTGCGAGGAAAACTGTGGGGTTTCTCAGCAATCATGTCATTATTATGTCAGATGGAAATTAGAATAACATCTCCATGGTGACTTGAACCACATTTTGATCCATTTCGATTTGGAGTGAGAGAAATAGCAAATTTGGATGATGAGCAGGATGAAGGAAGCGGGGAGGTCTTACTTATAGGCTTCACTAAAAGCATCTCGCTGTTTATTCGTCTTAAAAGATAAAAGCCTAACTTAAAATTGGATAAGAATGGAAAGGATGTAATTACATCTGAGCAGATTTTCTTTTTTTTTCTGTTTAGTTGTTTTTTTTTTGTATGTTTCATTGTTTCTTTATTTATCCAACAAGAGATCTTCTGTATTTAGAGAAGAAAAAAATGGTACAATAAATAAAGCCATTCATGTACGTGCACGATATTCAGTTTTTTTTGACTGAGAAAGAATAGATCATCATGCCTATTGCAAAGAGCACAAGGAAACAGGTATCAAATCAAAGAGAGGTATGGATGTCATTAAGAATTATATAAAAAAAAATGTGAGTTATCTCCCTTTCATTATATTAACATTATTCCATGTCAAGGTTTTTTTGCAAGAGTCCACCATGCCTGAATCTTTGGTGGGCTTTTTGAGAAATAGGCACCAAACAGGGAGATAGTCAAAAACTTTTGTCACATGAGGACATCTTTTGCTATGTTCTAATCAGACGTCCTCAAACAACATTTACAAAATGGGCAGACTGAAAGAGACAACAATTTCCAAACTTAAACAACATTTACGAATGTTTCTGAATTTTTGAGATGAGGATTGATAATTTGGATTATTCGGACTATTGTTCTTATCTTGAGTGTTATTCTTACTTTTCGGCTGATGTAACCTCCGACCTTGTTCAGGTGTATCTTGCGAACTCTCAAGGACCCGTGGCGTAACAGATGAAATATTAAGTAAAATTCAGTTCTAAGTGACACTCTTCTGGAGGTTGAAAGTTAATCCTTAGTGCGAGCGAAACGAAGAATACAATTGCGAATTACTTAAGACTTCTACCCGGTCATGGCTATCAATGGCTATCAGAACGATAGCAAGCTTCCCCCGTGGATTAAATAAAGGGTTCCGTTCAAAATACCGTACAGATTCCCGAGTTCAACAAGATACATCTGAAGAAGGTCGGAAGTTACATCATCCGAAACGTTGTGAGAATAACATCCAAGATGAGAACAGTAGTCCAAATAATCCAACATTTACGAATCTGATCTGCATAAGAACAGATTCATGGGTAAACACAATCAAAGATTTCTTTCATAAGTCGTTCAATATCTTCCCTATATGTCTAAGTAATGTACTCAACATTAACCACTATAAACATCATTATTTAACAACTCTCTATATCTCCATATATGTACATAAACTTGAGTAAGCTTATTCAATTTGTTTTGTCATTTTTCCTTTGTCTTTTCAAGACCAAATCAGTTTGTCTATAATATTCCCATCAAAATAGTCATTTGCTGCCAAAGAAATTCCTTCTTTTCCTTAAAGTAACTTCGAATTGCTTTTATTTCAAAGATTTACAAGAAAAATAAACATTTTTCCTCATAAAATATTTTTTTAAATATTATTGCAATATTTTAAATTTTCAAATGGATGGTTGTACCCATATTATGTCCCTAAAACTTTTTAAAATACTCCAAAGAAACTGAAATTTGGGGAAAATAAAATTTATCGTTTAAATTTATCAATAATCGGATTTAGAGGTATCTTAATTCTCACAAAGGGCTTCCACCTCTCTCTTTGCCTCCTTTGCATAAACTAAATTAAACTAAATATAGCCACATTACCTATTCTTACACCTACAGCTGTGTTCCAAAATTCATAATGATTGGTTAATTAGTTTAGGAGTTAATCCTGTACATAAAAGTATATATATATATATATATATATATATATATATATATAATACATATATCTAAATTTATATAGACAAAAATAACAATTGAAATAATCTTTCACACCCATTACTTCTGGATTTATTCAAAATCACAGACAACAAACTCCATTTTCTATTCCTTTCTATTTATAAAAGTAAAAAAAAAGTCGTGGGTGGGATTGTATAACATGCAACCATTTGGCAGATGATCTCGGCTGCCATGTTGAATAGTGAAAGATTGAAGATAACGTAACAGAAAAGATGAGGAAGAAAAGAAAAGGCAGGAAGACAGAAACATTTTGTTCAAGATGAAAATGATCTAAGGGGAAACAGACTAATGCATTTATATATAAATATACAGTATACATATAAAGGGAGAAAATAATTTGGAAATAATCCGACAAGATCTAGAGAATAAGTGGAAAAAAATGAATGACGGCACGGATATAAATAAATCAAATCGATCTCATGTTTGTACCTCATATTTCGTCTATTTATTGGAAGACTTCAGAGTGACTGATGAACTCTTTCAATAAATAAAGATGAAATAATAGCTACACACGAGTTTTATTCATTTGTATCTATGTGGTTATTCAATTTATTCTCTCAATATATAATTTATTAGTTCATGTATAGACAAATAATATTACAATGTGATTTAATATAGTGTATATATTTTCAGTATTTACTTTAAGTGCTCAATACATGAGTAGAGCTTAGTAATAGTATGTGATAAAATAAGGTCATCTATTAATTTGACATGCCTAAAAACGAGGTGCACCAAACCGACCCCCCAAACAAAAGAAAAGAATGTCAAACCAAAGGCAGCTAAGCCTTTGAGAGTAGTTCGGTCATTGGCCAATGAAAATATTAGCCCAAGAGGAGTAATAACAACAAATCGGATTGGTTAGCTAGCTAGAGAAACACTACTTAGATATAAAAGCAATCGCAAAAAAATCTGAAATTTAGCCTGATAATTCCCTGCGGGAATGAAACATGGACATCTCTGTGTAGCTTATTTGCCATAGATATATTTTCATACTACTAGGCATAATCATGTTGACACACCAGTTCCCATTAGATCACCGAAGTTAAGCAACATTGAGCCTGGCCAGTACTAAATGGGTGACCATTTGGGAACACCAGGCACTGTATGTGGCCTGGAGAGGATATGGGCACTACCAGGTTCTATCATGCCCAGAGAAAAGTTAGGACAGATAGAGTATCTGCCTAACTCCCCAAGGATGTCCCCAGACATTATGGGAAAACAACAAATATATAATGTGTATATATACATATATATATACAAGAAGGAAGACCCTGCATTGCATAAGATTGAATGAGGAACTGTCTTTTTATATTCAGCCCATAATATCTTATTACTTTTTTTATATTTTATAATATTCAATTATTGTGGCAGGCCATGTGTGTCCATATATACATGTAAATGTACATGTTTGTATGTGAACATGAAGGTGTGCATGTGTACATGTAACTATGTATGTATATGTGGAGGCTATCTGTATGATATGAGCCCATTGAATGTTGGGGTGGGGTGTCAGAGTGCCTAAGTTTGGTTTGTTTTCAGGCATATTAACCATTTGTGGGTTATTTAATGCCAAATAAAGTTGTCAAATATAATTCTATAGGAAGGATAATTATTTATATTCCGAGATCGTTTGGTTTGTTTTACGGCATATACGACCATCTGAGGGTATTTTAATGCAGCAGAAAGTTGTCAAATTTGATTCTATAGGTAGGATAACTATTTATATTCCTAGGATACATTGCTCTTAGAATACATTGCTCCTTAAAGACATTGCTCTATGAGAATAACCACACCAAGCTGGAAAAGACTGACAATTCTTCCAGCGACATCCCCATAACACTAGTTTTGTGTTTGAAATAAAGTTGTCAAATATAATTCCATAGGTAGGGAAATTATTTATATTCCTAGAATACATTGCTCTTCAGTAACCAACATACATTGCTCTTCGGTAACCAGTATACATTGCTCTTCGGTAACCAGCACACATTGCTCTTCGGTAACCAGCACACATTGCTCTTCGGTAACCAGCACACATTGCTCTTCGGTAACCAGCACACATTGCTCTTCGGTAACCAGCACACATTGCTCGTAGGTAACCAGAATACATTGCTCGTAGGTAACCAGAATACATTTCTCTCAAAATACATTTCTCTCAGAAGGAAATTTCGCAGTGAAAGAGGAAACATTACTCCTAGAAGGGAACTCTACTGAGAGAGCAGCATTACTCCCAGAAAACACGATTCCAAGAAAAACATCATTCACAGAAAAACATTTCTTCTTTGGAAACATTATTCTTTGGCATTGATAATCTTCTTTGTTCTCAACTTGATTGACCCTCAGCCACTGCCTTCTAATATCTATTTGGGGGAAAAAATATAAAGAAGAAATAAAATTTTGATTTTTTGAAGAAATCAAATTGTATAATACAGTTTGGGATTAACTTATAGATACTAGGGCATGAAGTGATCAGCCAATTGATCGGATCGAGCCCCTCACACCTTCCATCTAGCCAAAGTAAGAAACCAAAGTGACCAAGCACGGACCACTCAGTCACGAGGATCCCCTCCTAAAGCATCGTGAGTTGCCACCCACAGCAAACAGGTGGGACCGTTTTCGGGGGAGGGGGGTATCCCTCTGCACAGGTTTGCAGTCGGCAAATTTGTGGCTCCGCTGACAGGGCAATAGAATGTCTAGAAGAAAATTTCTCTGGTTTTAAAAACTGAGGTTTGCTATGCACACTTCTACTCATTCAAACTCGTGATATCTTTTAGAGTCGGTGTGGGTGGCACCAACTTAAATCATTTTCTTTTTCCAGTGAGTGATAAAAATAAATTAGATGAAATTAGTAGTTTGAATAATCAAAATAATACAAACGAAACTTTCATTTTGTAATAATTTTAGCACCATCCAATGGCTTTGGCTTTTGGAGGTGCCGTTTAAGAAAATTCAGAGAATTTAAAACAATCACTTTTACAAATCGTTTTCTTTACCAATCTGTTCAAATTTCTGCAAATAAAATTACATGTTTTCAAAAAACTTATGTATTTAAATCTGTGTCTTTTCTTTAATATTGTATCTTGAAAACCAATTTCAAGTAGGTCTTGATTATGCCAGGTTTCCATGAATTAACGAGTCAGTCAGCCTAGAAAGATGCGATTGTCGCCGACCTGATGGCATGACATTTTGCTTTGAGAGCTGGAAAGTCATGTATATGAGACACAACTTTCTCTGACGTTTTCACGCCATCAAAATATTGCAGAAACTGTTCTCAATACAGGTACCGCAGCTTAGACAGAAAAAACAACAAATACAACTCACTAACAGACTGTTTCATTTTTCATCCTATCTCAATGAAAACATCAGATACTTCAAAATTCATATGGGACATTGGATGGATAATAGCCACTTGCAGCGATGAGCCCAGAGAGACCGTTTCGATTTTCCAGTGCCTCTCTCTAGCTATTATTTGAGACAATACCATGTCTATTATGACGTCATAGTTTTGAGTAAGAAACATTGCTTTCGTGTGGTGGCAAGTAAATAGAGACTTGTTGAAATACACTTTTATTTCTAATAAATGTTCAAAGATGGTCCACTTGAAAGATTTGTATATTTCTTTAGTGATCCTTCTTATTTTACTTCTTTTTATTTTTACATTTCAAGTCGCAGGTTGTAAAAATATAAAATTAAATTAACCTTGTTTTTATCGCAATTGATAAAAAAACAATCAAAAACTAAGAAAGTGAATAAAAATGTGAAAATATTATAATGAAACATTGCAACTTCAAATAATGAGAGGAATTTTTTCAAATGCTACTTAACTACTAATAACTAAGAAATGTTACCAAACTACTAATAACTTAGAAATGTTACTAAACTAATATCATTTCTCTTCATGTAACGCATATCCTTAACTCTCACAGGCCAGGTTTCACTTCTGTACATAATACTATACTTCTGTATAATAACTATGAATTAAAAATAATTTTTTTATGTAAGTCGTTCCAGACAAGGCACAAAGCCACTTGATGTAAGGAGCTCAAAAGCATAAAAGATGATTTTTGAAAAGACAGGAGATGTCTATTGACCTTTGTCTTGAAAAGTCCAAGGCTATAGGTAGTAGGAAAACAGTCAGCAGGAAGAGAGTTCCACAAGTCTACAGTTCTTGAAAAGGAGCTACGAGAATAAGAAGATGTATTATAATGAAGTACCTTCACAGCGAATTAATTAAAACCATTAGACAAACGAGTCAAACGAGCTGGAACAAAGGAAACAGGGAATAATAGTACTTATAAAAGAGACTGAGACTAGCAACATCATGACTGTGAGAAAGAGAGTGTGTAGAGAATAAGAAAGGGTGAGGTAAACCAAATTACAGATATGCTTCTGAACCTTATCAAGAATGCTGAAAAGAGATTTACCAGCCCAAATATGACAACAGTACTCCATACAAGATCTGATAGTAGATTTGTAGAGATAGAGAATAGCTTCGGGTGAATTGAAAACAACAGTAGGAATGTGTATTTTGATGTTCCTTTACCTTACAATAAATAAACACTGACTGGAATTGTTTTTTTGCACTGTTAACCAACAAGGTCTTGTTTACTTATTAATTTTGCCTATATGTCACCCCTCACAGTCTCTCTCCATTTTTCATTCACTCACATATGTTAGGACTTTACACACTACTGGCACTGTCTCAGCTGCAGTGCTTTTACTGTCATGCAGTTATTTTTATTTCTAGAAATGAGTGTTATTTAAGTATCACTGATTATTAGTATAATTACAAATTAAATATATTAGTGAAAATAACTATAAACAAGCCACAATCTAAAAATAGTATTAATAAAATAATTGAAATGTTTCTTCTTGGGAGTTGTTTTTAGCCAAAATTAATATTATTATATCAGAGCAGGACGAGAGAGAACGAGAGCGAGAGAGAACGAGAGCGAGAGCGAGAGAGAACGAGAGCGAGAGCGAGAGAGAACGAGAGCGAGAGAGAACGAGAGCGAGAGAGAACGAGAACGAGAGAGAACGAGAGTGAACGAGAGAACGAGAGAGAACGAGAGAACGAGAGAGAACGAGAGAACGAGAGTGAACGAGAGAGAGAGAACGAGAGAACGAGAAAGAGAACGAGAGAGAACGAGAGAGAACGAGAAAGAGAACGAGAGAGAACGAGAAAGAGAACGAGAGAGAACGAGAAAGAGAACGAGAGAGAGAGAGAGAGAACGAGCGAGAGAGAGAGAGAACGAGAGAGAGAGAGAGAGAACGAGAGAGAGAGAGAGAGAACGAGAGAGAGAGAGAGAACGAGAGAGAGAGAGAGAGAACGAGAGAGAGAGAGAGAGAACGAGAGAGAGAGAGAGAGAGAACGAGAGAGAGAGAACAAGAGAGAGAGAACGAGAGAGAGAGAACAAGAGAGAGAGAACGAGAGAGAGAGAACAAGAGAGAGAGAACAAGAGAGAGAGAGATACTGAGAGAGACCAAGAAAAACCAAGAGAGAGAAAGAGAGAGAAAAAGACCAAGAGACCAATGAGAGAGAGAAAGAGAGAGAAGGAAAGAGAAAGAGAGAAAGAGAGAAAGAGAAAGAAAAGACCAAAAGAGAGATACTTTGTCTTTAAAAGTATTAAATTCCCTGTATTTAGTGAAGTCCCTCATGATGAATTCAAAGATAAGAAAATGTATTCTTTGTTCTGCATTAAAAGTAGAAGTCTCATATGATGATGATGATGATGATATCATAAGGAGTAGGAGGAGGATGATACTCAGTGGCTTAAAATTAATCTCGAATCAATTTCGACATTAAATAAATAAAATAAATTTATAAAATTAAACAACAAAAAAAGAAAGATAAATTAGAAAAGCAAATCAACAGCAATGAAATGAGATTTTATTGAACACCTCAGCAATGAAGTCATGCATTTCAAGAACATGCTTGATCTATTTATATCTTTCAATGACTTTTCTCTTTCTTATTCAACCCCCTCTTCCTCCACTCTCTGAATTTGTTTGGCTCACTTTATCCCCTTCCCCTGCGAAATTTGTGTAGGATGTACACACACACACACACACACACACACACACACACACACACACACACACACAGCGTTTCATACATAGCTGGTGAAGGGTGGTGGATTATGGTACAAACTCCAAAGAAGGAATTTCTTTTAGAGGAAAATTTCAAAATCCCCACACAGTTGAGCTTTAATTTCAAGGCTGTGCCGTATTATCTTGGGGAGGGGGGTGAGAGTTGAGTTACGTTGGTAGCTGCTCAGATTAAATTAGTCTGGCAGAAGGCTATGCGGTTTGAGCAAGCAGTTATGATCAAGCTTACAGCCTCAATAACCATTAGTTCACAATTAAGTATTTGAAAAATATAAATATAATAAAAAGAAATCTCTTTTTATCATAAACATCTTTGGAAGGATTCAATGAAGTTGATGACAGTATGAATTCTTGGTCAAACCATTTTACCATAACAGCTTCACCTTACTTGGCATTAGCAGACAAAAAAAAACAAATTCATTAATAGGAAACCAATTCCCTTTCCCAATTGATCCCAACATGTATTTTATTAGTCTTTTGTTATTTGCTGTTGTTGAGTCTGCTTTTGTCCTATATGTGGAGTCATAGATCACATGATGAAGTGGTTTCTCATTGGTTGATTCAACCATTGATTGATCTAGCCATGTGGTCACAAATATAAAAGTTATGACATTAAAATTCACTTCCTGTTTCCTTTTTTGTTCGGTTGCTGATGTGAAAAAATGCGGTTAGTTTCGCCTCCATACAGACCCGCACTATTGATATGCTGTTGAGACAAGATGTTTACAAAATATGGGTAAATCTGCTTTTTATATATTCACATATTAGAAAGCTTTGAGGAAGGTAATGGTGAAGTAGTTAATGACACGGGTGTGCCAAGTTCAAATCCAGCTTGTTCCACAGAAACACTTTCACTTCAGGTGTTGGCAACCTTCACGTGGTCTAAGTAAGTACCCGATTTCTTTTGAGAAATAATTCTGACTAGAAACATATCAAGGAAACCAATGCCAACAATAGAATCATCTGATTAGATATGAATAAATGAGGAAGCTTTGACATGTGTGCATATTTAATGTATTACTTTTAAGCACAAATAAATCCTGTTATATTTTATAAGTATTTTTAGTTCTCTTGTTTATGTGTTAGAATAAATAGAAACTCGCTAACATTTATACTGTTTGTACAAATGCAAGTTGTAATGTTATTAATCAATTTATGGTAAACTCACACAGCGAACTGGACACTGTCTCCATGTAAAAATTCAACAGATGATTTTTCTAAAATTGCTTATTGATAATCTGAAAATTTAATCTAGAGAAACTAAAAACAAATTTGCACTATTTATACAATACAGATCAAATTCTGTTAAATATTTCATTTGATAATCCCCAAAAATGCTTTCTTAATTACTTTTTACCATTATCTATGAATTCATCCAATTCCATTTTAAAATGTCCTTCACTGTGTTTATTCTTCTCACAGAAGAAACGTTGCTAGTCTTTCACTACTCTATCGGTATTTTCATGGCAGGTGCTCGGCTGAGCTTCGATCTATGGTTCTCCCTGTAAAACATTCACAACAAAAACTCATCTAGCTACAACCACCATCAATATTTTATTTTTCCCCCTCTCTAAAAACTAATGTTCCGGAATTAAATGACCCATAAGAGGTTAATATGCCGTAAAACAAACCATACCAAACCAAATCCTCTCTGTGCCTAAAACTAAATGAAACTTCACTGAGCAAAGTTTCTTTCCTTCTTCTGTGGAACACAATACGAGGGGTTGATTCTCAGCTGACTACAACATTGTCGTTTTCAAGTCCAATGTAAGAAAATTCTTGTTAAGCCGTCCTCCTAAATAATCAAATTCTGCCCAACTTCTTCCATTATTACCAATCATCACGGTCTTGTCTCACCGTAAACCTAACTCATTAACCCTTGATATGTGGTGAATCTTGAGTAAAAAAAAAAAAAAAAAAATCCATCAACTTGTTCCAAGAATATATTATCCTGTTAGAATAAAATAAATTGAATAGGTTAATGGATCTCATTTTTAAAATCTGCCTTGACAAAAACAAATATTTTGAAAATGTCAAGCATAGTTAAAAATGCCATTAATTATTTTTAAAGTTTCAATTAAATCCCCTCTCATTATTTAAAATTTCAATTAAATCATCTCTCATTATTTAAATTCAATCACCTTTCATTGTTAAAAGTTCAATTAACTCACCTTTCATTGTTAAAAGTTCAATTAAATCACCTTTCATTGTTAAAAGTTCAATTAAATCACCTTTCTTTGTTAAAAGTTCAATTAACTCACCTTTCTTTGTTAAAAGTTCAATTAACTCACCTTTTATTGTTAAAAGTTCAATTAAATCACATTCCATTAAGTGTCAATTAAATTACCTTCCATTATTTCAATTAAATCACCTTTCGTCATTTAAAGTTTCAATTAAATCACCTTTCATCATTTAAAGTTTCAATTAAATCACCTTTCATCATTTAAAGTTTCAATTAAATCACCTTTCATCATTTAAAGTTTCAATTAAATCACCTTCCATCATTTAAAGTTTCAATTAAATCACCTTTCATCATTTAAAGTTTCAATTAAATCACCTTGTATCATTTAAAGTTTCAATTAAATCACCTTTCATCCTTTAAAGTTTCAATTAAATCACCTTTCATCATTTAAAGTTTCACTTAAATCACCTTTCATCATTTAAAGTTTCAATTAAATCACCTTTCATCATTTAAAGTTTCAATTAAATCACCTTTCATCATTTAAAGTTTCAATTAAATCACTTTTCATCATTTAAAGTTTCAATTAAATCACCTTTCATAATTTAAAGTTTCAATTAAATCACCTTTCATCATTTAAAGTTTCAATTAAATCACCTTTCATCATTTAAAGTTTCAATTAAATCACCTTTCATCATTTAAAGTTTCAATTAAATCACCTTTCATCATTTAAAGTTTACATTAAATCACCTTTCATAATTTAAAGTTTACATTAAATCACCTTCCATCATTTAAAGTTTCAATTAAATTACCTTTCATCATTTAAAGTTTCAATTAAATCACCTTTCATCATTTAAAGTTTCAATTAAATCACCTTTCATCATTTAAAGTTTCAATTAAATCACCTTTCATCATTTAAAGTTTCAATTAAATCACCTTACATCATTTAAAGTTTCAATTTAATCACCTTTCATCATTTAAAGTTTCAATTAAATAACCTTGTATCATTTAAAGTTTCAATTAAATCACCTTACATCATTTAAAGTTTCAATTAAATCACCTTTCATCATTTAAAGTTTCAATTAAATCACTTTTGGTTATTTAAAGTTTCAATTAAATCACCTTTCGTAATTTAAATTTCAATTAAATCACCTTTCGTTATTTAAATTTCAATTAAATCACCTTTCATAATTTAAATTTCAATTAAATCACCTATCAATATCTAAAGAATTGACTGTCAAAGGAGTTAAGATGTTAAATATCAAGTCCGGGTAAATAACATTTTAAGAAAATTGCTACATGGCCAGGTTAAAGCAGTAGAAAAAATATCAAGATTCTTTAGAGGAAGAGTCTATTTTTAGAACTTTAAAACTGGAAGATTCCATGATATAATTTTAACAAAAACAACATGTGAATTCAAAATAAATAAAACTTACTTGATAAACAGTAATAAGAATAGAAGCAAAGGCAAAAGTGCCAGCAATTATTTGAGCGGCCGTTGTTTGGAGGAAAATTAAAGGCTGTAGTCGGGTGGTGTTTACTGTAGTGTTGCTTAACAGGGAATCAGGACTGGAAATGATATCCAGGGCAACAGACGAGATGGTCGTACTTAAATTAGGGATCCCTGCTGCCCCGGCAGCAGATGTTGTGGTAGAAGCTGGCGTGCTTGGCATCACGGTGACGTTTGTGGACAGATTATAGTGGCTAATGGCCTCGGTAAAGAAAGCAGTTGTATTGTTTGTCATCTGGAAAATAAAATACAACAATTGAACGACCTATCTTTTTAAAATACAACAACATTAGATTTCGAATAGAAAAACGGAGTAAATACATTTCTAATAAAAAAGAATAATATAACAAAAAAAATCTATTAACATATTTTGTTTACTTCTGTAATTTGTTTGGACTCTCAATCTACTTGGTATTTCCAACACATTTTTACTGCACAAATTATTCAGCCATCCTCAGATCAAAATCAAGTAAAGAAAACGTTATGGGGAGTGGCCACAAGGATTAGAAACCCAGACGAATGCATATCAGCTTGAAGCCGCATATGGAAAAAGAATAATAATTAAAGGCAAAATAAATAAAAAAGTAAAACAAAATAATTATTTTAGAAAGAAATCGAAAATCATCATTATCATATTCGGTTTAACATCCGTTTTACATGCTGGCATGCATTGGACAGCTTTAAGAAATTAACTTCCAAAATAACCTATCTCTGTCCAGGTTTTTTTTATTTATCCCTCAGATAAATTTTTATCACTTCCTCCCATATTTTCCTTGGCCTTCCCCTGTGAACTGAACCTGCTACCTTAACAGTTCTACATTTACTAATCCAAGAAATCTCATCCATTCCTTCAACATGCCCATACAATCAACGTCTACTATTTAAAAACAATTTTTTTTTAACATAGTTCACCCCAAACAAGGCAGGCCACCACTGTAAACGTAAGGGGCTACTGAGAAAAAGAGTGAAGGTTTGGGGGGGGGGTCGACCTTAATTGGGAGCTTCACAGCGAGATGTCTGTTTACGTTAGTTTTAAATTTCTGCATGTCAGTACCGTCAGGAAAGCAGGGAGGGAGTTCCAGAGTTCAGCAGCATGAGGAAAGAAGCTTTTGGAGTAGAAAGCTCTTCAGCATCTGGGGACCTCCACAGTGAATGGATGGGATTTAGCAGTTGTCGGGTTGGTCTAGTGAATTTACGTCGTGGGGGTACCAGAGCAGCAAGCTCATCAAAGCACAATCCATTGAAGTACTTGTAAAACAGGCACAAGGATGCAACATTGTGGCGATGGGACAGAGGCTGGAGCTTGGTGGATAGTGAAGGACCTATCAAGTAAGCAACTCTTTTTTAGACCTTGTCTAAGAGGGAGAGACTAGCGGATGATGCACCAGCCCAGATGTGGCAACAATGCTCCATGCATGGCCAGGTGGTGGCTTTGTAGAGATATAGGATAATGTCAGGTGTGAGAAGTTTACTGGCACGGTAGAGGGATCCCACCTTCTTTGCAGCAGCCCTGGCAATGTTTTCAATGTATTTATTCCAATTCATGTTATCTGTCAAAGTTAGGCCAAGGAGTTTGAATGATGAACTCTCAGGCAGGGTGTTATTTGCCATGACAATCGGTGGTTGAAGTGGTTTTTTGTAGTTATTGAAGGAAAGTAGTTTTGTCTTTGCAGCATTAAAAGTTACCCTCCATTTTTTACCCTATTCCACTGCAGACTGGAGGTCATTTTCTAAGGATTCAGCCATTGCCTAGGATATGCGTGCGGCGGTTTTGCCCACATGACGAGAGTAGAGTGTGGTGTCGTCAGCAAATATTCCTATCTCAGTCTCAATGACATCAGGGAGGTCATTTATGAAAATCATGTCATGCTGCTTAGATAAACGGCCATCGAGGACAACCTGTATCTTTCTTTTGCTAGGAAGGATTTAATTATATAGTAATATCATATGAGTGCAGTTTTAGGAGAAGTCCTTCATGCCAGACCTTGTCAAAGGCCTTGGATATATCGAGCGCTACCGCCCTAGCTTCACCTACCTTGTCCAGCGTATGGTATATGCTTTCAGAGGTGACTGTCAGGATATCTGCAGTAGATCGTGCTTGTCTGAATCCGTATTGATCGTCAGAAAGAAGTTTAGCATTAACTAGGTGCCTGACTATCGCCAGATTGATTAATGATTCAAAGATTTTAGCAAAGATTGGGAGTAGACTGATTGGGCGGTAGTTTAGAGGATCAGTTCTATCTCCAGAATTCTTGAAGACTAATACCGCAGAGGCAATTTTCCAACTATCAGGGAAACAAGATTCAATAAGGCATTTGTTGTATAATTTGGAGAAGACAGAGGCCAGCTCAGCAGAGCATTTCTTTATTACTATTACTGGTATAAGATCAGCCCCACAGGCTTTGGAGGTGTCAAGGTTGTTTATGATGTCTCTGTTTTATGATGTTCTCATGTGTGGCTTCAGTCCGCAATGAGAATTTAGAGAGGGGGTGGTTTGCTGAGTCCAAAGTGGAGTTTAAGGTGAAACGCTGGGCAAGTAGTTCAGCCTTATCAGTTGCCGTGCACACATCTCTATATACTGTACAGATTTAATCTTCCTCTGAGATCATCAGAACTAAGCCTGTCTTTAAAACTCATATTACACATCCATCATATAATTCTCATATCATTTCTCTCCATGAAACGCATGTCCTCAACCCTCACTAGCCAGATTTCACTGACATACATCATAAGACTGCATACACACGCCTCATAGACTCTTCCCGTGGTCGAGAGTGGTAACACTCAGCTGATTAGTAATAGCAGAGGTTCCCTAAACTTACTCAACCCATTTCTAATTCTTGCAATCACATTAGCACTTGTTCCACGCTGTGCTTCATCACCAAAAACAATGGACAAAAGAAAAAATATTGTTTTGAAAAGGAATGTGGTTGACAAAATGGGTCAAATGGAACTTGTAAGTAAATAAGTTAGCAGCACAGACATCAATCTACATAAGCAATTGTTATTTAAGTGAGGGGACTATGGGTCCTAGAGAGAAAAGAAACTGACAGATAGACAGACAGGTCGGAGAGGTGAGAAGTTGTGCAACGGTCAGGGGTGGGGGGCTATTTGTTTATCTTTGAAGAAATCAACAAAAAATAAGATCATTCTTTTTATTAAAAAAACAGTTTTTTAATCAATTCCAAGGGGAATAACTCATGTCTTAACAAGAAACAAAAGGTAAATTGGATTACATCCCTTACATCAGTAACTTTGGTTTTTGCAGGCAGATGGTGAAATTGATCATGAACAATTTTATTTTCCTTTTTTTTTAAATTCATTTTTACAGGAGGATGATTGAAGTATTTGTGCAGGCGAAATGTTGTCTTTGCAACACTAAAAACGTTGAACAATTACATTCTTTTGTTAGACATTCTTTTCAAGAAAAAAGGTCACCTATGTATTAAGGAAACATAGATGACAAAATATAAGGAATGACATTTAATACTCCCACAAAAAAAGTTTAAAAACAACAACAAAACTATTTCTGCAGACAAAATTAACTCTTTTTAACATGGGTTGGAAAATACAGGTTAGTCAGAAGTAACAAGGCAGTTAGTAGCAATTGGCGGCATATTTGTGAGATCTGGTGCCAGCAACATGCTACACATCCAAATTACACACGATTAGCTATATGCCAACTTCCCACACAGATGGCTTGGGCATTGGGGTACTATAAAGTATCCTCCTTGCTCACCTGATCTTACACCTTCAGGCTTTTTTTTTCTTTAGGGCATGCTGAAAAGCAGAGGAATATTCAGCAATACACTGCAAGAATTGTAGATTTGTGCCGCTTGGTGTACAACTGTCCTTCATGAAATTTCTAAATTCATCGGAGAATGTGGTCAGCATTTCGAACACTTATTCTAACTAAAAAGTTTTTGTTTCATGTAAATCTAACGTTTCATCAAGTACATTTCATTTCTTTCATGTATACGTACATTTAATAATATATTACCTAACCTCAAAATCCAATCAAACAACAGATCTCGTATGCATTGTTATTTGGGATCTTCTATACAATAAGCACCACCGAATGAGATACTAAAAACCAATCACTTTTGTTTTTACACCATTTTTTCAATTTTTTTATTTATTTGTAAAACGATGCCAAATATGCTTATGCAGATTTTTTACTTATATTTATTTGAATAAAAAATTAAATCAACAAAGTCATGTTTTTATATTTCGTTTTTTATTAAAAAAATTTATGGTAAGTGCAATATCTCCATAAACTTCTGATTAAATTAAAGGTATGTACTTTTATCTAATATATTAAGATAAGTCAGTCGGATTACCGATGTTAAACCTAAATAGCATTGCATATGGGAAATTCAATACCAAATTATTCAGGACTGCCCCCCCCCCCGATCTTTTTGATTTTAACACCATTCCATCTTTACCTAACAATTATGTGCAATATCATTGGACAAGTAGAACCCTATTTTTTTAGGCCAGTTTAGAAGCCAGAACTTAATGAATTGCTATGAAAACTTCATCATGTAAATTTTTTAGAGCAAGGATTAAAAAAAAAATGATACTTAGAAAGGCTAAAAAGGAAGGGGAAAAAATCACTTTTAGGCTCATGTTGGTTTTGTTTGGATGTTTTGAAAAATGTTATACAAAAGAAATGGAAAATTGAAGAAAAAAAACAACGTGAAAGAATCATCTTTTTTTTTATTCAAAGAACAACATATGATATAACTATTCAAAACATCTAAAGAAGTTCAGCTTCTCCCTTACTGACACTATCTTTTTTTTCTCAATGATGATTATAGTAATAGATGGTAAATTACTTTTGCTTGAATGTCAAAAGATGATGAGCTTTTGCGGATGAGGCTGGGAGGGAAAGACTATGTTAGTCTTTGAAATAAAATCCACAAACAGAAACGTTTATTACTGTGTAACTTGAAAGAACTATAGAGAAAAACCACCCAGATCACAAAATAGGTTTGTCAAAATTCTGTGAACTCAGACCTAATTGGTGTGTCACAGTTACTTTTTTCAGTTAAAACTAAATAAATTCCAATCATTTTCATTGATTTCATCTTCTTTCTGGCCCGTCACTTCCTTTAGTAAGACACACTTCACGATATACAGCAGTCAACAGATACGATGTAGATCGATACTGTTGCATTTGATACAGAGACAACAAAATTTTAATGACTTCATAATTATGTTTTCTGCGTAAGTACACTATTAAGATCTGAGTAAGAAATTATATAGTTTTGTTTATATGCATGCATAATATCTTGCGTTATGTCGAGTTGCAATTTGGCTGGCGTATTGATATGCAGGCGATTAGCACACCACTGACATGCGCATGGAAGCTTGCTGATTTTCGCCCACAGCTGATTGCGCGCCAAATACAAATCAGTTCCCAAATAGATTTTGTGCTGATAAAATGTCGGAAGCGTGCAGGCAAGATGGAACTCCAGGATACCACATTCTGTTTGTGACAAAAGCCAGCCGACCTCGCAACTCTCTTTATGTTCCAGTGTTTCCTTTGAATAAAGTTGATTGATGTTTTTCATCAAAGACGGTGACCCTTTTATTATTCAATATTCAATTCCAGTCAAATGCGCCCAGACACAGCCAACTCTACCAGGTGATTTTCTTCATCCTTATATTCTTCCAAGCTAATCATCTCCCAACTAAAACATTATATCGTTTTTTTTTTCGTATACTCATATTGCAACAGTGTTTACAACACAATTTCTTCCATATTATAATACAATTTCTTTTGTTTAATATTGACACCATAACAAATTTAACTAAAAACAAATATTTTAAATCATTATCTAAAGCTTGTAAGAATAAGAAAACGATAAAAAAATTGTTACTTGAAGATTATATACTTCAGCTACTTCACGCTGAGTAAGGCTAACCGGAAGTGTCCGGTGTCTCCAACTTCATGTACGTTGTGACTATGTACAGAACCAGTGTCTGTCATTTCATGGACTCTTAACATAAGTACATTACTTCTCTTCCATCTCACATCCTATGTTAATGGCGGAAGGATAGTATTGGTAGACTGCCGTTACAACCATTTTTATATGGCTAAGAAATATTGATAGAGAACTAAAGAAATGAGAGAAGCTTCTACCATTTTTTTTTTCTTTTCCTCTTTTTTTCTTGAGACTGTGACTTACTTTTTCCTTATAAGTAGAAAAGAACTTGTCTTTCTCACCTCTATAATTTTCATGACTTTCTTTAGTTTCATTTTTATTACAAGTGAAAAATCTTCATAAAACATATGCGTGTGATATTGTTTGTTTATAAATCAACTGGAAATAAATAAATAAATAAATAAATAAAAAACTGGTGTAAAAGCAGCAGTTGCCTTTTTTATTCTGGGATGATTATTGTATAAAAGATTTCAAAGAACAATGTGGATAACAAAAAAAAAAAAAAAAAAAAAAAAATGAAACATCTTTGAACCATTATTTTATTTGTATAATTCTGGTTATTCGGATTACATTTCACGTCTTGAGTGTTATCATCACAACGTTTCGGCCTTCTTCAGGTGTATCTCTTCGAACTCGGGAGGTTACAGTGGCCGAAACGTTGTGATTATAACACTCAAGATGAGAAATGTAGTCCACATAACCAAAATTATACAAATTATCAATCCTCATCTAAAAAATTCAGAAACATTATTTTATTGTTCCACTAACATCCACAATTTTGTATTGCTTTCGAACTAAAATGAAGATTAAATCTTTTAAAAGTGAAAAAATTCTTCCGGAATCATGCTCTTTGTCTCTAGTTTTGTTAAACAGACAATTTTATTTCTTTTTTCTAACATTTCAATAGGAGTCTATTATTTATGTGTTTTTCATTAATATTTTATTACGATGTTTCAATCAAGCTTTATTCTGGATATGTATTCAATTTGTGGCATACAGTATTAAACGTCCTTGGAATTCAAATTTAGTTTTCGTTTATAAACTGAAATCTAATTTCAATTAATAAAACAAAAGAAATAAGACTCCACAATATTTGATTTCTAATAGACATTCAAAATTGTTATTTGTGGTTTTTTTTTATGGCCGATCCATATATTTCAGGTTATTTAATACCCAATCTATTCTTAACATCTTCAAATATGTATTCATGATGTTTGCTTGAACTAGTTATTCATGATGTAAATGTTTATCACCGGCTGCTGTTTCATGTGATAGCCACAACAGATTCTATTTAACTTGTAGGGAGAAAGGGAGTTATCAGGGCAGAGGTGTACCTTTTGACAAAAAGGATCATATATAACCTCCTGATTATCAAAGACCAGTGACAAAGACCCGTTAGAATATGTATGTGTTCTTCTGGTAAAATTATTTCAAATCAATTCCAAATTCTTTCAATCTTAGTTCCATCTTGCCATACCAGATTTCCTTCATTGCCCACATTATTTTTAGAATCATAACCTGAGAATACAAAAACTTGTTTGCAATCCTTTACTCCTTCCCAACCTTCTCCAGACCAATCAGAAAATGCATTTACCAAACAGCAGATTTCTGTACATGGTTCGATTAAAAAGATCAGCTTGAATAAAATATATCAATAAAGCAAATGTGATTTTCAAATCATTTTTCCAATGTAATTCTTACATCAAAAAAGAAATACAATAAAAAAAAAAACAATTGGTTTCTTATTCACTGAAATATCAGCTGATAGCTGGCGATTTCAGTCAGACAAAAAGGTCTCCATTTACAACTAAAAACAACCATTCCTTATTGCCACACTTTGTAACCATTCCCAACATGTCTGTTATTCATTCCTTGCATTTATGTACATTATAATTTGTATCTTCAAATGTATGATAACACATTAGAAAATGTTTTTATAAAACAAAACTTGTTTTCCAATTTTTTAACAAAAAAGTAGAATGTTTGTCTGATTGTTTTGTTTCATAGCATATCAACCTTTTTCAGGTTATTTGATGTTGAACCCAGTCATTTTGGTAAAAGTTTTATACTTCAAGTTTCAAATATTTTAGACTTTCAAAATAGGTAAACTATTTATAATTAATCCCCCCCCCCCTTCTAAAACAGAATGGTTTCCAATGATGACCAAAATTTCTACCATTTACGAAGGACGTGTGGTTGGTGTAATGGGTACCAGCCCAGACTATGGAATCGGCAATGGAATCAAGTAGAAATCTTATTGGATCTTTTGTGTTTATGGAAAAGTATGAACTCTAAAATATCTCGTCTATAACGAGTCGTTTACACTAGGTGTTGGGTTTCAATATTAAATACTAAATGTGTTGATATGTCGTAAAACAGATGAACAAAACGAAACTTAACATTTACACTTGACCAATTGGGCTTTTATTAATCTGTAAAACCAGACAATATACAAATGAATAGAAATCAATGTTTAGCTCTAAGACAACATTGAGAAGAGATTAATCTGTTGGCCGATTGGCAGGATTTTCATTACCATAAAAATATATTTACAAGCCAGAACATACTGAAAAAATAAAACGGTTTTATTTACTTGATTCAAGAGCTACTCAAAATTATTATTGCCCACCCACCCCACATGTATTGGCTCATATTCATATTTCATCACACCCACCAATATCTGGTAATGGAGCAGGCAAATAAAGTTCAATTGGGTAGGAGGAGGGTGTGTGTATGGTTATACTGGAAAACAAATTCTAATTCATTTTCTATGGGCAGTACACTCTCAAAGGATGGTTAGGCCTCTTCGCAATTGCTGCATGTTGGATTCCATGCTGGACATTTTAGCTGGCAGGAGCTTCTTCCAAGGGTGCCATATTGGTGGCAATCACAGTCCATATAAACGTTAAAAGAGTTCAGTTGAGCGATGCTATTGTCACTATTAGAGGAGGTGCTAATATGAACGTTACCTCTATTAGTTTGTTCTTTTGCCTTCGGTATGTTAACATCTGAGCCATGTCTGAGGCGTCGGTGATTGAGGTCTGGTCTTGCAATGCTGATTTGAATGCCTCAATGGCAGACATTTTGCTAGAGAGATTTAAGTGCTCCAACTTTGGCCAGCAGATATGCTTGGGATGCGTCATTCACTATTCACCTGATGAGCATGTATTTGATGAACATGTCGGTCAGATCATGCTCACAAAAAGGAGATAAAAAATTGCAGTCCAGGGATGTAACTCTAAGAAAAAAGAGATAGTTCTGCATTGTCTCAGTCTCACCTTGTGACAGAGGCAAAAGTGAAGTGATGGACGATGGGATTTAACCTCTGAGTGACCTTGAGTACGGCATAATCATGTTGACACACAGGTTCCCGTTAGATCACCGAAGTTGAGCAACGTTCAGCCTGGTCAGTACCAGATGGGTGACCATTTGGGAATAGCCGGTGATGTATGTAGGAGGACTGCAAAAACCTAACGTCATCATTTCCCTTAACTAGAATATACATGCGACTGGGGAACGCTTATGAATTTGATAATCTCAGGAAGCCAGTTCAATCCGTCCAGGGTTAATGCTGCACCAGGTACAGATAGGGTAGGACCAATGCCTTCATTATCCTAGTAGCTTGTCTTGGTCAGTGGTGAAGAATTTAAAGTCACTGTTGATTATGGCATTCTGGACGGACTAATCAGCACAATTCTATAGCTGAATGTTGGCATGCCTATCATTTTGGTGAACACTTCCCTATCAATTCGAAATTTTCTAACTCTTTGGGGAAGAAGTTCATTTCGAGATGGAGCTGGGGAAGTTTGGCTGCCGGTGCATTAGCATAGGTTGCCTGGATGGAGAGCTTCTTAGGTCGCTTAAGGATGAACAGGACTTCTTCCATTGATATGACCTAGATTTTTTTAACATGACCCAATCCATCATTTGTAGGTTCTCTCTCATCAGCTTCTCACTTGCAAATGTGGCAACATAGGTTTTGGCTTAGCCAGCAGAGATACCTGCTTTGATGAGATAATTCTCTCAATCTTCAGAG
The DNA here is from genome assembly GCA_963556195.1 of Sepiola atlantica. NCBI lineage: Eukaryota > Metazoa > Mollusca > Cephalopoda > Sepiida > Sepiolidae > Sepiola > Sepiola atlantica. Next base: position 69,635,779 of record OY744520.1, on the reverse strand, counting down.
TCCATGCATCCTGTTCATAATGTCATACTGAATTTTAGTAGTCAATGTTCAACTGTCTGATCAGTTGAGCTACAGAAGCCAGAGAGTTGGCATATAAGCAGTTTGGGATATTCTATTGTGCTTAGATGGGCAAGTCAATTCTCTGGGTTCTGGTTGATTTCTAGTTCATGAATGGATATTCTAGTATATAAATATTGCTTCTTTCAAGTAAGAATTTTTCTGTCAACTGGACACTACTAAGTGTTATTTTGATTCTACAATATATCTACGTTCAGTTGGGGTTTGAGCAACACCAGGACACGGGTCTGCTAATATATATATATATATATAGTGATAACAGAAAAGCAGTGTAGATGAAAGGATTTAAGAAAGATTCAAAATTAACTTTACTTAGATACTGAATTCAACGTTGATATTTATTTTTAGACAATCTTTTGGACGATGATTAAAACAAATAAAAAATCACAAAAATCATAAGAAACCTACACACAAATAAACATTGAATACGGGAAAACATCACCACATAAGAACAATACTATTCAAGGACAAATCATCTTAAACTTAGTTGAAAAATAAAAAAGCAAAATAAAAACAATGCGAATAAGACTAACACATCGTCTGTCACCTGATGATGTTTCTTAATTCTGGAAATAAGATTTTTATCATTTTGAGAGATATCAGATTTTGTCAATTTTCATCATCCATACTGTGTCATGAGGTGCTTGTCAATTTAAAGATTTTATGAGCTATTTCCACAATGTTGACGCATAAATGCCATAATATTTTACAGTATGGAGGAAAAACGAAGATCAAGTAACTAATGAAAGAAATGATTATATTACAAATTTTTGTAAAATATTGAAATATTGGTGTAATCTAAGAAGGGACAGTTGGTTGATAGAAATTCGAGATTGGGCTTGCTGGCAAGAAAATGGTTGGATTCATTTCAATAATGTGCCGTTTGATAATTACTTTTAGCTAATCCATGTAAACAAGTCCAGGAAGAGAGAGAGATAGAGAAAGAGAGAGAGAGAGAGAGAGAAGGCAGACGAGCAACAGAGAAAGAGAAAGAGTGAGCATGAGTGAAAGAGAGAGATTACAAGTAACAGAGAGAGAACGCAAGAAAATAATTATTAAAACAAGTGAAAGCAAGAAAAGATAAAGAAGGACTTTTTATTTGGAAGAAACGAAATAAAAGCAGAAACATAAATTCCGCAGCAAATTGTTTAAAATGGGTAAAACGAATAGAACAATTTAAACAATCACTCCCTCCCCCCAAAAATCAATCATACCAGGAGGGAGGGTGTGAAGAGGTAAATATTATCTTTTAACGCTTAAACTTAAGCATGACAGACCAACAGACAGGCATATTTTATAGAAATACACGAATGCAACAAAAAATGAAGTTTTACAAATCAAAGACAATGAATTGCAGAAGTTGAAACAAATTATCTATTATATAAAAGAAATTCATAATTCGGCCTGTGTCTGGCTAAAAGTAAAAAAACTAGATAAGATATACTTACAAACTTTATATCTGTAGAATCAAATTGGTGTCTGGTGGATTCTTGCTTGAATGAAGTAATTTTTATATTTAGATTATCCACTAATGGACTAGCATCCGCTTAAACCCCAGAGAATAGCCTTGCCCATCTAAGCATAATGGAGTATCACAGCATCCTTATTAATCAACTTTCTGGCTTCTATCTCAGGTTCTTTATTTCTGGTCAGACAGCTGAGCACTGACTACTAAATTCAATAACATCATTGGATTCTGTGTGACTTAGTTATAGTCAAAACAAATACCTTTTGGAGGTCATCAGTGATCAAATTAGCTAATGCTTGTAGGGGGATACAAATAGTTTATTTTCGTTCTTACTTGTAGCTGTTTTAAAACTATGTAAAACCGTCTGTCAGCTTTATTTTCTTCTTTCTGTTAGAGAGAGAGAGAGAGAGAGAGAGAGAGAGAGAGAGAGAGAGAGAGGGAGGGAGGGAGGGAGGAGTCGAGCCGTGTTCAAAAAGTTACATGACTGAGAATGTGTAGAGACAGAGAGATTAAATAAAAGATGTTACACACACTTTTTTTAAAAACTATTCTATTTTGTTATCCATACCTCCTGTCCTGCTAGTATTAACTAAAAAAAACAAAAACATAATTCTTTATTAATGTATATGAGGAGAATCTTAAATTGCAGTCAGCTTTTTATGGACAGTTGTCTGCTTTTTTATACTCATTTGTGTTTGAATAAACAAAATAAATGCTATACTTAGTTGCTCAGTATTAGGCAAAAGTTAACATTTTTTGGAAGCAATGCTATGCCATCAAAGAGACCGAATGGTAGAACTGATACCATTTCAAACATTACATTCCTGCTCCTTTGGCTGGGCATTATTAAAATAAGATTAGAATAGAAGAAAATAGCATATAATTGGATTATTGTATATTGTTGCCATTACAAAAAAATAAAGTTTTGTATGGACAGGAAGATGTACTCAGATATCCAAAAGAAAACCAAGATACAACAAAAGACCAAGGAAGAACAAGAGCTGAAATGTATGCATCATCACCTCATCATCGCACAGCCACAATCCCATGAGACTGTTCAGCAAAAAGATTTGAGAGATGACAATGATCGTCTCAACCACACAGGCATAGGTTCACAACATATTCAAACTGAACAGTTCAATGTTGTCGATCATAATTAAAAAAAGGTTTATTATGCTTCTTGATTTTTATAATTCATTTGACATGACGATGTATCCCCCGGGCAAAGCCAGGTACCTCTGCTACTATTTACTATCAAATCATCTCAATGAATTATTTATTCAACATTTGGTTGTTTAATGATATTTTATTATTTCAGGTATCCCCCAAATTTTGTATGTTTATATTATAATTAAACTCTCCAAATAAAAGATTGGCTCGATGAGACTTACAAAACTTTATTCTGCTTACAATAAAAGATACAAACATAGGTAACTATTTATAGTTATCTATAAACTAAAGAATTCTTAAACAAGGGAGATAATATCCAACAAGGGGAGGTAATTGATGATTACTTATTACAATGTTTTCATACAGATTCATTGTTTCTCTTTTTTTCAAATCAACTTTGAACAAGTCAAGATAGTTGGGATAATGAGATAAAAACGGACAACAAATCTTGCATGCGAACCTCTTATAAAATAATGTTCTATTTTGATAATAACCCCAGAAAGTCTATTTCATTCCATAAGCATTTTTATTGTTTCTAAGGACTTTTATCTAGAACATTTGGATAATTATTCCATTTATTTTTTGTTCAATTATTATTTCAAGTAATTTGTTTCAGTGTGTGGTTTCAGAATTGACCTAACAAAATGGTTACTGATATGTTTATGGCTCATGTGGTAAGAACTAAATTACCCTCCTCAAAGGATCAAAATAGCCTGAAAAGAAATGTTCAGAAACTATTGATATCTAAGTAAGACTAATGGAAATTGAAAGGAACAATGTTAATTTTGTTCTTGACATTAAACACCCGTAATTGAAGGAGATTTTCCATTGGTTAAACTATTTCTGAAACCCTTATGTTGATATTCAACAAAGACACGTCTTCCATTCATTACCTCCACTTCTATTTCTTACAATGATTTCCCTGTCTGTAAAAACCTTAACTTTGAGATGAATTTTCCATCAAGTCTCAAAAAGGACAATGTGGAAGGGGGGGGGGGGCTGCATCTTTTGAAAACATCTTTTTATGCTTAACATTTATTCGTCAAAAAAGTTATGAGACTGACTTTGTAATGAACTTAATCAAAGACATTTTAATAATAAGCTCTGATTACTTGACTAAACATGAATTCTGAATCTTTTCACACATGTTCACTGCCGACAAAAGACTAGGATCAGTCATTTGCAAGTCAGAGATGCATAATTATATTTTAAATCTTTTATTGCCTGGAGAAAATAACAGAATGCATGAATGTCTAACTGGCCATTTCCAAAGACATACACGCATTTTTGTTTACTAGAAATTGGATGCACAAATACATCAGAAAGAAAAATGGTGCCATTTTTATGGAATCTTCAAGTGAAAACAACAGACTTGAAAGAAATTGCAGATGAATTTTTAGACATTTTTTCTTCTCAGATGACAGGAAATGGTTATCTCAAATGAAAATCAAAATGGCCGATTTGATTTGCCGCTGATATAAAAATAATTTTGCACAATTTTCCATGGATAAACAGATTTATAGAGTAGTTTACAAGCAGGATACTTGTGGATTAATGTTTTATTTCAAATAGATTGTCGTTCTAATCAAAGTCTGGCATAAGGTTTTAAGAATAGGACTCTACTGTGAACTAAATGTTCTAACAAATACTCTATAATTAAATCTTTTCTCAAATTTGTCCAGTGAGGGTTGAGGACATACATTGCATGGAGAGAAAGGATATGAGAATGATATGATGGATGTGTAATGTGAGTCTTTAAGACCGGCTTAGATCTGCTGATCTCATAGGAAGATCAAATCTTGAGAGTAAAAAATAGGAGATTTCATTGGTTTGGTAACATTGAAAGAATGGCTGAGAGTGCTTGGGTTTCTAAATGTAGAACAGTTGAGATAGCAGGGTCAGTTGGCAGGTGAAGGTCAAGAAAAACACGGGAGGAAGTGATAAGGATAGATTTGAGAGAAAAAGGGATAGAGATCTGGCCAGAGATATATTAGTTTAGAAGTCAATTTCTAAAAAGGCCGTCCAACACATGCCAGCATGTAAAATAGATGTTAAACTGATGATGATAATTTTATATGTAAATAGACAAACGGTTTGGTTTATCTGTTTTACAGAAAATAAATGTTTTTGTTTTTAGTCGAAGCAATAAAAAACTTGTTGCATACAATTAAACTGACTCTGACAACAATGAACTTGCTCCGACTCCAAAAATGATTAATTTGCCCTGACTCAGACTCATAGATTTCACAGCCTTGTTAAGTGAGAACATTTTTCGTTTAATTTAATAAAATAATCAGAATCTATAGACCCTTGTTACACAGTACAAAAATGTTTATTCTTCATCCTTTTGATGTCTGTTTAATTGTGTGCAAGATTTTCCAATTTGGCTACAGTAGAATTGATGGCAAGATGCCAAAAGAACACAGCATTGAGTGAATGATGTCTTAAATTGGCACCAGTCATCGTTTATCGAGTTTATGGAAATGAAGGACTTCACATGAAATGGCTGCTGTTGCTGGCAAATACTTATAATAAATACTTCACCCTCACAAACATATCCAAATATGTCCACTACGAGTTGAGCCATACTTGATTGGTCTGACCCAGCCTGATAGGTTCAAGCAATCTAAAAGCTCATTAGTAGTCTGGAAACACCATTCCTGATCAGAGTAAGGACTATTAGCAGATACAAAGTTCCTGGCGTACTTTTTTCTTTTGAGAATTATACACTGAATACACAATAGAAAACCAGTATTTTTTGCTGAAAATTTAGGCTCACAGTTTTAAGAAATGTATATTTTACTATATTTTTTAAAATCTGAAATGCTGAGAAGTGTTCTGGCTAAATTATTTTTTCAGCTGAAAGAGATTTCATAAATTGCAACATAATGTGAAATATATAAACTGAATCTGATAAAATTGCTGATTTATACAATATGCTGATTCTAACAATAGTTTCACATCAAAAAGTGGATTTTGGTTTCGGTCAGTTAGAAATCAAATGAAATAGAGTTTTAATTGCCAATCAATTATAAAAATTATTTTTTACATGAAATCTATTCAGTCCTAGCAATAGCCTCCATCCTATTGACATGGGAATCCCCCCTTCTGAGACCCTCCCTCTCGGGTCCAGTGGAAAATACTCAACCGCCTTAGAACAGAAATAGGTCGATCAAAAGTTACTATGACTCGATGGGGCTACAAAACCGACCCGACCATCTGCAAATGTGGAGAGGAGGACCATACAATGAACCTTGTCTGCCCTCTACTGTGCAACCAGTGCAACTTTAAAAGTACAACAAGACTGCATAAAAAAAGTGGGAAATTGTTGTGCTTCAAAGACACGCAAAGAAGAACAATAGTTTCACATCAAAAAGCGGATTTTGGTTTCGGTCAGTTAGAAATCAAATTAAAAGGAGTTTTAATTGCCAATCAATTACCAAAATTATTTATTTTACATAAAACATTCGATTCAGTCCTTTTGTGATTTTATTTAGTTTTACCAGCTCTGTAATTATCTGATTATATTGAGCACGTTTTTCATGTGAACTACTATTTACTTGCTTGTAAATCCAAGGTCTAAGGTTCGAATCATGGAGTCAGCAGGTCAGCTATATATATATATATATATATATATATATATATATATATATATATATATATATATATATATATATATATATATATCCAAACTGATGAGTCGCATAAAGATTTAACAAGTGCTTGTCTGTGGATATAAATGTTTAATTATTATTATAAATATTAGCTTCCTTAAAGGGTGAGCCCTCTGTTGAGAAGAATTAATTGTTCCTATGAAAGCTGTAATACAAAGTTATCTCCGCTTCTGAGATTGAACACTCTCTGAGACAATATATCGTACTAATAAAATACGGTATTTATCCTCCTCATTTGTACAGTTGAAACATTTCACGTATCGATTAAGATGTTGGGTTATTACAGTTAGTGGTCAGAGTTGTGCGATCAGTGAATCAGCTGTATATACAGCTACACTGTTGAGTTATAAAGACCAGACTTGTCATATAGATTAGCAAGCTGATGTTATTACCAAGGCTTGAAACTCTAGACTACCCTTATTATGGCTGTCAACTCGTATTTCAAGTACGGTCAAGCTAGTGGGTAGTGTATACAATTGTTCGTGTTCTCATCTGTGCCATTCAATGAGTTTCATGTCTCATGTTAAACTTCTACCATACCACACAGGCGTTTTGAACAAAGGAGTGGAGCAAATATTTTCCACAACACCAATGAACAACAAACTTCAGGTTTTCCTGGTTCTAGATTAGTTGCCTCTCCTGAGGCTATAGAGCCAAGTGTACCCTACTATTTTACTCACAGATAAGAGCAGAACAGCAGGATTCATACCTTTCCCAAGGTTATTTGTGAAAGTGAAACAACAGCTCACCCTGGATTCAAACACGATATGTAAGTTCGTAACCCCGTATCTTATCGCTGAACCACATCCGAAGTCTACCCTATTAGTCTGCAACACATGCCGGTAACTATTGTACTACTACTACTACTACTACTACTATTACTACTACTAATTTCCCTAAAATAATTATTAAACAGGCCTATTTCTCCAAATACACAGGCGCGGTCTGAGTGGTTGTGTTGGTGGAATTTACTTCACCAAAGAAAAGTGGAAGTTCTTCTGGTAGACAAAGATAATGAAAATAAAAGTACTTTTGATTATCATCTCATGCAAATATAGATTTTATATTCCATTAAAAGTGCAACTCACTTAAAATAATTAAAAAGAAACCAAGAGGGAGATTATATATATACATATATATATATATATATATAGAGAGAGAGAGAGAGAGAGAGACCGATAGAGAGAGAGAGAGAGGGAGACCGATAGAGAGAGAGAGAGAGAGGGAGACCGATAGAGAGAGAGAGAGAGAGAGAGAGGGAGACCGATAGAGAGAGAGAGAGAGGGAGACCGATAGAAGGAGAGGGAGACCGATAGAGAGAGAGAGAGAGAGAGAGGGAGACCGATAGAGAGAGAGAGAGGGAGACCGATAGAGAGAGAGAGACCGATAGAGAGAGAGAGAGAGAGAGGGAGGGAGACCGATAGAGAGAGAGAGAGGGAGACCGATAGAGAGAGAGAGAGGGAGACCGATAGAGAGAGAGAGACCGATAGAGAGAGAGGGAGAGGGAGAGGGAGAGGGAGAAAGACCGATAGAGAAAGAGAGAGAGAACGATAGAGAGACCGATAGAGAGAGAGAGACCGATAGAGAGAGAGAGACCGATGGAGAGAGAGAGAGAGACCGATAGAGAGAGAGACCGATAGAGAGAGAGAGAGAGAGACCGATAGAGAGAGAGAGAGGGTTTGCTAAATCAACTGCTGATTTACCAAAGTAAAGGACAAAAACAATAAGAAAAACATTGAGGTTGGGAAACTTCATTGAGAATTAAGAATTGGGAATCAATTAGTGATTAGAAAAGTCAGCAAACAATGGTTTCTCTCTCTCTCTCTCTCTCAGGAGGAGGAGGAGAGGATAAAGACAAGAATTCATCCTGGAAAGCGATGAAAGAGACACAATTGGAATAAACAATGATTGGGATGAATGTAATAAGAATTGTTGAGGGAGATGGGGGTGGCTGGAATGTAAAGAAGCTGAGCGAATAATTCGACACGTTAAAATAGATGAGAGTTTAGAACTAAAAATGACAAAACAAGTTCAGCATTTTGCTAAAAATCTAGAAAATTGGCTACAATTAGTGCCTTGAGAATTTTGGAATTTTAAATCAGATATGTGTTCATATTATATATTATGTCTGTATTGACTGGTTGAATGGCAAGTCGGATGAGTCAAGTACTTATGTTGAGGGGGTACAAGTCTACTAATTTCGTCAGAGTACATCTCGTGGAAGTACTTGTAAAACAAGAGGGATGCACCACTGCACTGATGCGATAAAGGTTGGAGCTTGATGGATCTATTAGGTTAGAAATTTTGTTTTGCATCCTGTTCAAGAGAGAAAGGTTAATGGTTGGTGCACCAGCCCAGATGTGGCAACAATACTTTATGTATGAGTGAATGGCAGGTGTGAGAAGTTTTCTAGACCGGTAGAGGGAGCCTACCTTCTTTGCAGCAGACTTATTGGCTAATTTAATGGCACCAGTGTTTAACATACATATTATTTGATATAAGATTCACCTTTGTTCAGAGGGACCATTCTGGTTTATAATCAGTTATTTCATTCTTCTATCACCTAAAAGTACCAGCATATACTGTTTGATGAGGATTCCCATTTTCCCTGGTATTGTCTTATACAAGAAAACCCAAGAAGAGTTAAATGCCATCATTTTTAAGACAGAGTTGTAGTTAGATGAGAAATTCCTGTATAGTGATTTAGTAAATTGAAGGCCAGGCAGTTACGCATTCAAGTAAAGGAAATACTCCAATCTTCATGCCATAAACAAATAGATTCACTAGTCATCTCTCTATTTCCTCCTCATAAATTTAAGATACAACTACTTTTATATTTTATAAGTTAACGAAGTATTTATTTTTATAAGAATAGAGCATATAATACTATGACATATCTTTTACATTTTTCTTACTTGGTTATCATACTTGTATGAACTCATTGACAACATTTTGAGGTTATTTTTAGGAGCTCATTTCCTGATGTCATTCCTGTCTCGTTGAGTTCTCATTGATGATCTTTTATCGTAATGTAACAAAAAACACAGGAGGCGACTCTTTTACGATTGACATTTTCTGTTACAGAGTGTTTAAACTTACTAATCTCATACAATTATTCAGTCATACGACATGAGACCATGTCTATCGCAAATCACACCTATTCTTAAATTAGGTTGTCATATGTAAATCATGTAGCCGAACCAATCTTAATGTAAAATGTCTTAATTGTAGTAATTGATCTTCCAGTTGAAAGTTTAGACATTTCATTTATTAGTAAATTTAAAGTCGTTAACCCCAGTAGAGGCACACCCAACATTTCCCTCAAACTCTTGCTCGAAGCCGTGAACATATTTTTATGATTTCTATTCTTATTTTTTGATTTTTATAATTTTCAAGTTATAAATAAAATAAAAGTCATATTTCCTTTTTATGAGTGTTTGGCATAAATGAAGACCCCACAATATTAGTGAATCTAGAATAAGAAATATACTTATCCATGTAATGTAGTTTCAGAATATTTAGTGTTATAGGGGTCTATCTCCAAAACCCTACAAGGATTTTGTGAAAAGACAAACAGGAACTGCAACAGTCAAATAAAGAATGCAACTTAATAAAAGATAATTCAAACTTTGAATTATTCAGACAACTATTTTTTTTATTTTTTTTTTTTTATTTACTCCTCGCGGAGTTAGGCACAAGGCCAGTTTTATCTTACTCCCACAAGTAAGATGTGACCCAAGATCGGGTCGAGCAAGTGGGGTTAAAAGCCAGCGCTCAAGAGGTGAGCACTCTGGCCATTTAAAAATTGTCTGGGCAGCCCCGTCGGCATTCCCCGGTAGGGGCGCCTCAGACAGTAAGCAATAAACTTACTCCTCCCCAAAGAGGGGAGGCGAAGCCTGGGAGGGTGGACCTCCTAGAACTGCACAGAACAGGCGTGCAGTATCCATCGGAACAGGCCGAGTATTATTATCTCGGATATTATTCTCACAATGTTTCAGCCGATGTAACCTCTGACCTTCTTCAGGTGTATCTTGTCGAACTTGAAAATCTGTATAGAATTTCGAAACGAACCCATTATTTAATCCACAGGAATGAATTGTTCTCATTAGATCAGCCATGATCGGGTAGAAGTCTTAAGTAATTTAGGTGCTTGTATAATAAAAAGCCGAAAAAAAGTGTTTTTGTTTTTTAGTGTTGGAGAGGTAAATAAGGGGCAGGTAACTCTTCACAACAGCTCTAGCTTTCGAACAATAAACCCTAACCCTAAACTCCAACCCTAACCCTTTTATGTCTAATCGACGTTCTCCTTGCACAGTAGCCACATGTGCAACACCAATTAAAGCCATCAGTTTTGATTACTGGAAAATCGTGTTTAAAATTCGTTGTAAGAGTTACCTTCCCCTTATTTACCTCTCCAACACTAAAAGACAAAAAAACAACTTTTTTCGGCTTTTTATTATACAAGCACCGTAATTTACTCATGTGGATCCGTGATGCAACGGATAAAATGCTAAGTAATGATCAGTCTTCTGGAGGTTGAAGATTCGATCCCCAGTGCAAGCGACACTAAGTATATAATATAAATAACATCCAAGGTTAGAACAGTAGTCGAAATAATTATATCCATCACCATCTCAAAAAGTCTGAAAGATATTGTTTTCTTTAAAAAGGGTATACTAACAGTGTTTTTCTTTTTTGTTCAAAAGGATTCTTGCTTGAAGGTATCGTTTGTGAAGCAAGTTAGCATTCTGCTTGATTGTAAGTTGAGATCTACTTTTACATTCTGCCGTCTCAAATCTTTAGGCGCTCGAGGTAATATCATACATATTTTGTGTGTACAAACTGACCTCAAAACCTTTTTCAACAGATTTAACCCAAACTTGGCAGCTATAATTTTTTTTTACCTCTTCTTTCCTGGGTGAGTGGGTGGTCATAAAAGGAAATTCTAATTGATACCAAGAAAAGAAGAAGAAAACGATCTAATTTGGAAGAAGGAAAGGCCAATTCTTGTTTTATGCCAATAGCAAAAGAAATGGGTTAGAATGGAAGTTCAGAAACTGAAATTTGGCAATATTTTTGTATGGGAAACTCGCCAATTTTGCTGGGAAGAATTTGAAGCGTTTGAATGAAGTAGTTTTGTGAAGTGAAAGACTTGAAAAATTTCGGTTATTCCAGTCAAAGCAAAGAAGATCAAAGCAAGAAAAGACAATTTTATTATAAATTTTTTATGAATTCCTTGACCCATTTACAAATGGAAAGATAATAGATTCTATGTATTTTAGCTAAAAATTTATATATATATATATATATATATATATATATTATTTTACTAATGGGTCACCGCTTATCAAGGCTTGGGGGCCACTTAAGGATAAGTGTTAAAGAGATTGTCAGTTGAGCAATGAACATCATCACAAGAATATTGGAAACAATGGGTGGAATGAGCAGAATACAAGAGGACGGCTCAACTAGTATTTTTTATTGTTGTACTTGAAGACGACCATGTTATAGTCAATTGGGAAGCAGCCCTGTGGTATTTTGTTCCACAGATGGGATGTTCTTTAATTTGAATTTTATTAAACCAAAAAAATATGTGATTTTATTTAAATCTATTTATTCAAATTGACAGTTTTTTTTTAATTCAACACATAATGCAGAGAATAGAAAACATCCTAAATGTTGATTATGCATGATTTTCAGACTATTTTATGTTGGAACATGTTCAGCAAAGCATTGACTAACATGCATCAACGTTATGAGCTTTTTAATTCAGACCATTCTTGGCACCAACTCCCGAGTTCCAGAGATAAAAGCAATAGATTACTAGTGAAGCCTGGATTCTAAGGGGTCAGTTTTCAAGAGTCTCTCTCTCTCTCTCTCATATATCTAAAATAATATTAACTTATTAAACTATAACCTTTCATCATTGTAGACACCAATCCCCATTGGCACCCTTCTTAACCCTTACCCGAATATAACAGAAACAATATTCAGTTATTGTCACCAGTTATGATGAGACAACTGGGTACATAGGTAGATTTTACCCAGCATCTCTGCTACAGTCAACCAATCAAAAATCAGATGATTGTCTGTCGTAATTACACCTCTTCGTAGGACCATCTAGAATTCAGCCCCAATCTCTAAGACTTGATTCTCCACTAAAAACTATAATTTCTGGGTTGCATTATGGAAATCAATAATTGTCTGCAAAAAGATTGGAACATGGCAATCTTGTTCTGCTCGGTGCTTTCTTATATCAATCATCAATCTGTCTATTCTTATTCTCCCAGGCTATTTTTCTTTCTAGTTTGCAACTATTCTTAAACAGCAATGACAATTTTATATAACAGGCTATCCGACCCCAGAGGTCATGCAATACTACCTGATGGAATTACACAACATTTATGTTCGCAGGACAATTCAATTTAATGAGCGTTATCCAGACAGTGATGACAATTACACTTAACAAACCTTCTGGCCCCAGAGGTCATTTCCAAAACATTTTTGCTCTCAACAAATTTCCATTTAATAAGCACGTGTGCATTTAACTTTCTTCTCAATCTTAAGTTATACTAAACTAGCAGGGATATATCACATTACCTGGAGAAATGGATAAAAAACTAAAAGAGTTGAAAGTAAATTTGTATGAATCAGATTAGTACAACTTTGTTGACCAGCTTGATTCTGTTGTTGGTATTCTTGCAGGAGGGACCACATGAAGGTTGCCAACATCCCTAAGTGAAAGTCATACTATGGAACTGACTGGATTCGAACTTGGCACACCCAGGTCATTAGTCCGTGTCGTTATCCACCTACCCACCATAACCACACCTTGTGTAATATCTTTTTTAAACCTAACTGTTCACTATAATAGAAAGAAAGAAAAAAAAAGCTGACTGATTGTTTGACCTAATTTCACTGCTGTTTTCGAAACAACTACCAGTAAGAATAAAAATGTACTTCCCATGCACTAATTTAATCCCTGGTGACCCCAAAGGGAACGAATATTACAGTACTACATTGTTTCTGGTTGTGTTCGTTTTCAACATGCCAAATTCTCTTTTCAAAACTCATGACTAAATTATACTTATGAGTAGAAATTGAATGCTAATAAATACAGAATATTTATTTTACAATTGTTTGTTATATGCATTTTAAAGTGAAATATGCATTTTAAATTTAGTTATATCACAATCATCATGTTCAGTTTAACGTCTGCTTTGAATGCTGACATGTGTTGGACGGTTTTTAGAAATTAACTTCCATACTAATCTATCTCTGACCAGGTTATTTATCCCTTTTTCTCTCAAATCCTTTCTTATCAATTTCTCTCATGTTTTCCTTGGCCTTTCTTAGCCATCCCCTGCTACCGCAACTGTTCTACATCTACTAACCCAAGAATTCTCATCCATTCTTTCAATGTGACCAAACCAGCAAAGTTTCCTGGTCTGCACACATCTCCCAATACTGTCCAAATTAAATCTTCCACTAAGGTCATCATATCTAAGACTGTCTTTAAGACTCATATTACACATCCATTATATCATTCTCATATCATTTCTCTCCATACAACGCATGTCCTCACCCTCTCTCGCCAGGTTTCGTTTTCATACATCATTACGCTATGCACACATGCCTGATAGACTTCTCTTGATCAACAGTGATAACACCCTGCTGGTTAGTAATGACAGGTTCCATGAACATCTACTCCTAACTCCTACAATCACACTAGTACCTCCCTGTACTCCAATGATATCACCAAGGTAACACAACTTCTGAACCTCAAAAGCTGTCACTAAATGTGCCGTTAATTCTAACATGACTTTGTGCATTTGTGTACATTGTTTGTACAACCTTCACCAACCACTCGCTTGCCCCTAATTTATGCAAAATGTGCCAGATAAAATCTTTGGCACTCTGTCAGAAGCTTTCACAAATTCCAAAAATGCAAAATACAGGTTCTTCTTATCAAGGTACTTTTCTTGAATTTATAACAGAATGAATATAGCACCAGTGGTACTTTGCCCAGGCATAACACCAAACTGCATTTCATCTATGTTTATCGGACTTCTTACTTGCTGCTCAATTATTCTCTCAATCACTTTTAGGACCTGATCCTTCAACTTTAAGTTTCCGTAATTACCTCTATCTAGAGCTTGTCCTTTACCCTGGTAACAATTTGCATTTGTACTAAGTTCCCACTCTTTCGGAACAACCTCTTTTATAATCTGATTTGTCAAGTCTGATCATCTCAATGCATGCTTCAATATTTCTACAACAGCTCCTGAGGGTCCTTACCCTTCTTCATCTTACTCACAGCTTCCTATACTATTTCTTTCTCAATTTGAATGACTGGACCAGATACTGCTTCTGTAACTTTTAGAGTTTCTCAGTTCCATGAAAACTCAGTATTCAACTATCTATCACAATAGCATTTCCATGCATCTTTCTTGTTGTGTTTATTTGTTGTTAGCACTCCATTGCCATCTCGAATGCACTTCTCTCCAACAACATCCATATTTGTCTTTGCCATCTGTTCAGCTTTAGCTTTGTATATTGCTCTTCCTGCTGCCCTCTTTACCACCAGATATATATCCTTATTCACTAAAACTTATCTCCACTCACGCCATCATTTCTGCTTTTATTCGATACGCTTCGCAACTTCCTCATTTCACTACCATGTCCCTCTATGTCTTGGGGCCTTTTCGTCCATTCACAAATTTGGTCTGTTAAGTCCAACAGTGTATCCTTCAACTTCTTCCACCGTTCTCCCAGTTACTGGCGTGGATCTGCTAACCGAACACTCAATCAGTAAATTTTCATTTATTGATATAAATTCACTCGTCTGTTAACTGGTTTCTCAAAAATTTTCAAATATTTCTTTTAACGACGCTTTCAAAACTGTAGTAACACTTATATTATTCATCTCAAGCCTGCCAGGGCATTCACTACAAGCACCGGACATATAAACAAACTCTCCAATAACATCAGAGGAGATTGTAAATTTTCGGCCACGCCGACAGATTTTCACCATGAAAAAATAAAAAAAATACAGTGCCTGTTTACCATGATTATGGTTTTTTAAACCGAAAATTCGGATTTATAAATATAAAAAAAAAAATAATATTAAATAAATTTTCATTTATTGATATAAATTCATGCGTCTGTTAACTGGTTTCTCAAAAATTTTCAAATATTTCTTCTAACGACGCTTTCAAAACTGTAGTAACACATATATATATATATAATATAGATCTTAGGTAAACTTAATTACGACATAATCATTTAACTACATTCCACGAATTCAACATAAACAACAGTTTGCGTACAATCGTTTCTGAGACAATATATTTTTTATGGATATCGAGTCTCTTCATCAGCACAGAGTATTGACATCAACTTAGAAGCTAACATTCAGCTTCAAGACCATAGAGTTGTTCACTCCGAATTATACAGCAAATTAGATAGACAGAAAGTGAATAGGTGTATAAAAAAAACCCACTTCAGACAGTGTACAAATCAGTTGAAACGGATATACAAAGGGGGAAAAGAACGGTTGTTAGAGAACAGGTATGGTAAAAACACATCAAAAGAAAAAGAAACAAATTTTTTTATATATACAATATATAGGAAGATTCTCTTTCTAAGAAGAATTATGCAAATATATGAGTGAAAAAGGTAGTTAATAGTTCAATTCGTTATATAAAGTTTGTGTGCAATATAAAAAATTATGTTTTTTTAGTAAAAAATATAATTTACATTTTCTTCTTTTTTGCCTAAATACTTAAGTTATGTTTTTATATTGCACACGGGCTTTATGGACAGCCAGGACATATCGATAGAAGAAATGACTGCTACCGAACTGAATGAGATAACTGATTTGCATAATGATTTTGAAACGATGCTTTTAAATAAGTGGTCATTCTCATTGAATTTCTATTGTTTAATTTCATACGTATAAACAACAGATTTATGCATATATTCTATCATAGAAGCCTTTATAATAAAGGAGAAAGGGGCAGAAATAAATGTAATCTCTTTATATGTATTCATAAAACTATTAAATATCTGTGCCCTACAAGGGGAGGAGGGTCGCATACATTTGCTTGTAATACTACCATTACCACTACTATTTCTAATAATAATTCTTACAAACAATAAAAGGTTATTGTTAAACAGTAAATCAAACTGTCACTTCGACTAAGCCATTGATATGCTTATTAGATTTTTAAAAATAGGCCTTGACAATTACTTGGAAGTAACAAGCATTATTCTGAAAAGCTGCTTAGTCTCTGGCGAGCTGAAACAAAAATCTATTTTCTACTTTTATATTGTTAGTTACTGCAGAATAAAAAAAACAAAAAACTAATGACCTATAAAGTACCGGTCACACCTATATAGGTATCCAGCCTTTCTACAAACCAAACGAACTAAAGAATAAACTTAACATTTCCAGGTTTGTTTCTATTTACTTGCCTCCCCACGAGGGCAGAGTTAGGTATAAGTGTGGTGGACTAGACGCGATCCAAACGAACGCCAAAAAGCAAATGGCTCGAATTGCTACCCTTTTTCTCTCTCTAGTTCGTTGGGATATGCTTTCCTTTTCACTCACCGAAAACAAGGGAGGTCTCACAGAAACGTGTTGACTGAGGATCCCAACCAATCAAAAACTAACAAGTCCATTCCGAGTTGATAAGTCGTTGTTAACACATTTCTGTGAGGACTCCCTTGTTTTTGGTGAGTGAAAAGGAAAGCGTATGCCAACGAACTCGAGAGAGAAAGAGGGTAGCAATTCGAGCCATTTGCTTTTTGGCATCCGTCCGGATCGCGTATCGTCCACCACACAGAAAATGCACCAAAAGAACCAACATAATAATATAATCAATTTATGGGAAACGTTTGGACGAGAATTGGTTCCTGTTTGCTTTTTGTTGATGTTGTGAATATTTTGATGATGTGTTACAACAGACAACAACGAGTTGGCCAGACAAAGTTGTCTTGGAGGGAGCTGACAAAGAGAGACCGCAGAGACTGGAGGCTCTTAAACGCTGATCCTTAGTATCGACAAAAGTGGAGGTCTGCAGTGAGACTTGCCGGCTGTCTGGAGAGGGAGGTCCACTGGTGTGGGCACTGCCCCCAATCCTGCACGATAAGCAAAAGACCAATGATGATGACAATGATTCATCTGGAGTCCCTATTCAGATAGTCAGATGTAAGATCGTTTTTTAATGTGGGACAAAAAAAAATCCAGCTCCCCCCAAACCGGGCACTCTGGATTTGGCTAAAAATTAAAATTGCCTCAGTCTAGAAGGATTTCTCTTTTGCTGATCAAGGACAGAAAAGATGAAGTGTAGTATCAGAACAGATACTACATCTTGCTCCTAACCAAAAGTTTAAGAATTTTTTTTTCGTTTTGCCTTTAAACTAGCTTACATTAATAACCCACTAAAACTTAAAAACAAACTATGCATAACCAGTTAAAAAGTAGTATAGAGTCATGAAAATAATGCGATAAAAAGAAATTGTGTAATGTTGATAAACATTGTTTCCTGTTTTTGTTAAATATTAGTAAATTTGGAACAATTTCGAGTTAAAATCTAATTAGTTTTACGCATTTAAGCATAAAAAGAACACGCTTAAAATGTGTAAATAATCGCTTGTAGGAAACAATGGAGTCGTCGAAGTCTACAATGGTTTTACAGCGAATATTTAAAATACACGTAAAAAAAAAACAGACATGCAAAAAAAAAAAAAAAAAAAAGACACTGATTAGATTTTAACTCGAAATTGTTCCATATTAGTAAATATTATTTACTAATATTTAACAAAAACATTAACAGGAAACAATATTTATCGCCTATACACAATTTTTGTATCGTATTATTTTCCGAACACTGCTCCTTTTTAAGCGTTATACAACAAGAAGTTGACTTTCTCATCTAAGAAAAATAAGATAAAAAACAAAAACTAAATTCAGGTGCGAGTTTGTTCCTATTTACTTGTCTCCACACGAGGACAACGTCGGTTTTTAATGTAGGGGAATGCCAGTTCCCCCCAAAAGTTAAAATCTTGATTGGAACTAAAACAAATAAAAATTGCCTCGGTCTAACAGGATTTCTCCCTCATTAAACGAGGGAAGTTGAGAAGTTATATATATATTATATATTAGTTAGCCGGTGAATTCCCTCGGACCACCTCCATCTTTATCTACAGATGGAGATTTTACAAACCTTGGGAACTCACCAGACCTTAGGCATTTCAGAAAATATGAAAGCGCGTGTTTATTTCGCGGGCCGTTTATTTCCAAAGAAATACAGACTTGAAGATTTCGATTAATTTGACTTATTTGTGAGCTTTTAAAAATAAAATTATAATTTAGAAATTTGAAATGAAATATTTTTTTAAGCGAACTTTTATTTATTTAAACAGCTATAAATGTTCGAATTGTCGCTTTGAAAGTCGTATAGTAAAAAGGTGAAGGTCACCACATAAGGTTAAAACAATTTATATAAGTTAAATCTTTTAATAATAATGTTAATTTGTTTATTTAAATTCGCAAAAGAGTTATACTGTAATATATATGTAATTGTTTTTGTATAATGTTTTATAAAATAGATATAATGTGGAATTTCTAATAATAATAAAAGCTAAAAGTAAGAGCGCACCGGTCATGTATCGTATAGAGAATATGTTTCACCGAAGTGATAGAAAAAAATTTATCCAAACTCTGGTTTCCGGTCAGGAACTGCGGATAAATCTTTCGCCTTTTACTAAAGATTTCCGTGGCCGGGAGCAAATCAATGAGTCTATAGACTTATTTTTGAAACCCTACTTCACTGTAGGGTAATAATCAAATGTAAAAACAGAAACTTTTTCAGTAATCCATTTCTCCAAATTTTCTTAGTTTTTACTTGGCCCTTTGGCTTAGATCAAAGTGTAGTATCTGTTCCGATGGATACCTGCAAGTTTATTGCTTACTACCTGAGGCGCCCCTACCGGGGAATGCCGACAGGGCTGCCCAGGCAATTTTTAAACCCCACTTTCCCGGCCTTGGGTCACATCTTGTGGGAGTAAGATGAAAACTGGCCTTGTGCCTAACTCCTGGAGAGGAGTAAATCAATACTTCACTGTAGGGTAATAATTAAATCTAAAAGCAAACTTTTTCACTAATCCTTTTCTTCAAATTTTCTTAGTTTAAACATTTTGACAGAAAAGATACACTTTGCATTATATATTTTCTATAAGGTAAAAAATACAATTTAAACGGCAATAATGTAAGACAGTTAGCGCAAAATGGCGAGGAAAATACAACAAATAACTGTTGCCAAACGCAAGAAAATTTATTTTTCTATCTACCTGTATATTTTTAAAGTGTGCCAACTGATTGTATGATTTATTTTATTTACTCCTCTCCAGGAGTTAGGCACATTTTTAAAAGGAGGAGGAGGTGATTGATACAGTAAGCCTAAGTCCGGGGTTGTTTGCTAATCGGATTAGGGTAAGAATAGAGGATTTGTTATCCCCTATTCTTAATTTAACGACACGAAACTGAATTAAAGAAACAAACGAAACCTTTTTTACGACAACAAATTTTTTATTGCATTATGTTCCGAACACTATACTACTTTTTTTACAACAATCAAATTTGTTATTGCATTATGTTCCGAACACTATACTACTTTTTTTACAACAACAAATTTTTTATTGCATTATGTTCCGAACACTATACTACTTTTTTTACAACAACAAATTTGTTATTGCATTATGTTCTGAACACTATACTACTTTTTTTACAACAACAAATTTGTTATTGCATTATGTTCTGAACACTATACTACTTTTTTTACAACAACAAATTTGTTATTGAATTATGTTCTGAACACTATACTACTTTTTTTACAACAACAAATTTTTTATTGAATTATGTTCTGAACACTATACTACTTTTTTTACAACAACAAATTTTTTATTGAATTATGTTCCGAACACTATACTACTTTTTTTACAACAACAAATTTTTTATTGCATTATGTTCTGAACACTATACTACTTTTTTTACAACAACAAATTTTTTATTGCATTATGTTCCGAACACTATACTACTTTTTTTACAACAACAAATTTGTTATTGCATTATGTTCTGAACACTATACTACTTTTTTTACAACAACAAATTTGTTATTGAATTATGTTCTGAACACTATACTACTTTTTTTACAACAACAAATTTTTTATTGAATTATGTTCCGAACACTATACTACTTTTTTTACAACAATAAATTTTTTATTGCATTATGTTCTGAACACTATACTACTTTTTTTACAACAACAAATTTTTTATTGCATTATGTTCTGAACACTATACTACTTTTTTTACAACAACAAATTTTTTATTGCATTATGTTCTGAACACTATACTACTTTTTTTACAACAACAAATTTGTTATTGCATTATGTTCTGAACACTATACTACTTTTTTTACAACAACAAATTTTTTATTGAATTATGTTCCGAACACTATACTACTTTTTTTACAACAAATTTTTTATTGCATTATGTTCTGAACACTATACTACTTTGTTTACAACAACAAATTTTTTATTGCATTATGTTCCGAACACTATACTACTTTTTAACCACATAACCAATATTTGTTTGTGTCGGAGTTTGTCACAAGTCTGTCGGATTAGACCGCTAAACATCTTTTTGTCCATTTGACAACAGATCACTGTAGCGCTTTCTGAATTATCTAGGAGACCAACTGTTTGATACTATCTAGATTCTTTGGTGTTGATATGATGATGATTCGATAAAATTTATTTGTCACCACAAACCAAGACCAAAAGTCATTAGAGGACAAAGGTTAATGTCAGTTGGATGATGAGCAATACTATGAGAGGATTGGAAACCATGAGTGGAACTGGCAGAATTTGATTACTTAAGAGGACAGCTCATGTTTAGTATTTGACATGTTATAGTCAGCAGTCCTGTGGTATTGTGTCTCACAAATGGGAGGTTCTTGGAAAGAAACTTTTCATAGAAGTGTAAACATGTGAAATGCTGCATGTTTAATGGTTGCATGCAGAGGATGGGCTTGTAGTGAGACAAATATTTAACTAAGAGATGAGATACCACCCAAGAAATGGGAAATATATCTGGTTCAGAGTTTGACCACCCAAAATTTGATTCCTCCACACTGAAAAGTTATGGCCTCTCTAAACGGGGGTTCATGCTGAGAGATGAAATCACTTAAAGTACTTGAAAAATTAATGTTCATCCAGATACGGGACACCTAGGTAGTATGTCCATAGATACCCTGACCCATGATTTGCAAATGGGTGGCTGAGTGGTCTCCACAAAGGACACTAATATCTCTATACATTCCAGCAGAGTGGTAGAAGAGGTCAGCTGGTTTTTAGTGGTTCTCAGAGACAGATGCCCTGTTTTGATTCGGTCAGACTAAGAGTTCTGATTGCCAGTCTATCGTTCTGTGGAGAAGTATCATTGTAACCTCATAAAAATAAAACTTTATTACTTGTTTTAAAGTAAAGTTGCAATTTTGTTTGTAGGGATAATTCCTTCTGTTGCAGCACTGACTGAGACAACATGATTGACACTATGACCAGTATCGAAATTGAGCACTGACCTCAGATGAAGACAACAAGTGGACGATCACGACCTGTGCAGTGAACACACATAGACGCACGTTCACAGAAGTTCTGTTTGATTTTAGTTACACAGAGGAAGAAAGGATAGTTTTTTGCAGTGGTGGTAGCTAAATCAGTTCTTG